>JADFUC010000006.1:0-425704 GCA_019722365.1 Lithospermum erythrorhizon | reverse complement strand
CTACACATGCATTGCTGTGGAATCTGCAATGATTTACAAAAGAAAGCATCATTGTCCGTTGAGAACTAAGATTTACATGCTTTTATGTGTATATTAGTTTCCCATCAACAGTATACTTTCACCATATAAACAGAGAATGATCTAGTGCAACAAAAATGTAGATATCAACATAGTTCAAGTAGGATGAAAAACAAAATATCATTAACAGCCATTGCAGCAATTGATTCAAATATAAGCATTATTCCTACTTAGTTTTTGTTCAGTCAGTGCTCAGGTTGAGAACATTCGAACGTGATGACAAACTTTCTTACATTGTTCGCGGGAGGTTATATGATCAATTGATTCCACGGTATCCGATTTAATCTCAGCTGAAAGCATGGTACTCATCTTTTCTGACTGAAATTACAGCCGACTCCAATGGAGGCTCTAGTTCACGTATTCTGCACTCCTATCGCCATGTACTCAGCGGATTTGCAGCCAAATTAACGTCTGCAGAAGTCGAGGAAATGAAGAAGAACGATTGGTTCATATCTGCAATGCGAGAGAAAGTGTACACTTTGCATACAACCCACACCCCGTCATTCTTGGGGTTGCACCAAAATCTTGGGTATTGGAAAGACTCACAGTATGGAGAGGGGATAATTATTGGTGTTCTGGATACCGGGATTACTCCTGGACACCCTTCGTTAAGCGATGAAGGCATGCCTCCTCCTCCTAGTAAATGGAAAGGGAAATGTGATGGAGGAATCACATGTAATAACAAGCTCATTGGTGCCAAGAACCTTGTAAATTCTTCGGAACCAGCTATTGATGATGTAGGACATGGAACTCACACATCTAGCACAGCCGCCGGGAATTTTGTGAGTAATGTGCCAATGTCCTTGGCAAGCCAATGGCACTGCCGGCTGGTATTGCCCCCTCGGCTCACGTGGCGATGTACAAAGTTTGTTTGTTGTGGGATTGTGGAGAGTAGTAATTATAATGGCTGTGTATTTTAGATGCAGCTATCGAGGATGGAGTTGATGTGATTTCTTATTCTCTTGGTGGTGGCTCGTCTACCTTTGATGAAGATCCACTGTACGTTGGAGCTTTCAGTGCCATGAGAAAGGGCATTTTTGTTAGTACCTCCGCAGGGAATGAAGGACCACATAGTGCAACCTTATCAAATGAAGCCCCTTGGGTTCTTACCACTGGTGCTAGCTCTACTGATAGAGATCTAAAGTGAGCAAAAAGTAGTCTCGGAGATAAACAAGAGCTAGATGGACAGTCGGCCTTTCAGCCTACTGACTTTATATCTCAATGTTGCCACTTGTTTATCCTGGGAGTAAAAAGATGAGAAATCTGATGCTGCATACTGTGTCCCTCGATCCCTAGATGGTGTTCTCTTGTTGACAAAAGATATAGTGATCTGTCAAATGGAGGTTTAGTATCACGAAAGTTGAAAAGGGACAAACAGTCAAGGATGCAGGTGGTGCTGCCATGATTCTCATCAATGCAAAGGTTGATGGCTATACCACAGAAGCTGAAACTCATGTACTACCAACATCACATGTGAGTTATGTAGATGGCAAAAAAATTTTAGCCTATTTGAACTCAACCTCAAATGCCACTGCAACAGTAGTTTTTAGAGGAACCGTAATAGGAGACAAAAAAGCTCCTGCAGTATCACAATTTTCTGCAAGAGGGCCTAGCATAGCAAGTCCAGGTATATTGAAACCTGATATAATAGGACCTGGTTCAGGCATTCTTGCTGCATGGCCAAATTCCATGGAGAAGACAAAGGCACAGTCAACTTTTAATATTCTCTGGACCTCAATGGCAGCTGTCCTCACTCTAAGTGGAGTAGCAGCTCTCACTCAAAAGTTCACATCCTGATTGGTCACCGGCTGCTATCAAATCTGCAATGATGACCACTGCGATTGGAATGAACCTCAACGGAGATCCAATCGTCGATGAGAGGATGCTCCCTGCCAGTATCCTGGCTATTGGTGCAGGCCATGTTAATCCCCCGAAAGCAAATGATCCAGGTCTTATATATGACATTCATCCTGATGATGGCATCTATTTACTTATGCGTGGCTGGGGTACACTGAAAACAAATTAGGGAAGATCGTGAACCATAAGATTATTTGTTCAAATGCTACAAGCATACCTGAGGCACAATTAAATTATCCTTCATTCTCATCCAACTTGGACACGATCGGAAGAATTATGCTGGGGCGATTTGCAACAAAATGTTGGCAAAGCTGTTTCAATCCAGACCTCCAAATTGAAAACCCCGTGAGAGGCATTAATATGTGAGGATTAATCCTTACTCAAATCGCTCTCAAGAAGAATGTGAACCAAAAGATGACATACAATGTAACCTTCAGTCGATCAACTACCGATACCAAGACTGCTACTTATGTTGAAGGTGCTATTATGTGGTTAAATGGTAATCATGTCGTTAGAAGCCCGGTTTCTATCCAACTTCTTTAATTACAAAGTTCTAGAATAGAGCTGAATTTCACCACTTGTGACTTGGCTTATCCTGAAGCAGGAAAAATAATCCAGAAGCTTGTTAACTCCTTGTGGAGACTTAACTTTTTTTTTGTTTGCCATTATCATATACCTCGTGATATGCACATTATTATGTGTCACTCCCTTTCAGCGAAGCAAATTTTTTCAATACAATCAGCAGGTGAATCAATGAGAGACGCTGATGACGGTGAATTTTCCATTCAATGATCAGTATGATAAAAACTCTCTACTAACGAGAAACGTGAAATCAAATAACATACATAAAGCATATAACATCCATTTGCAGAAATGCAAAAGTACAGAAATTCTTCTAGACAGTAAACCCTACTCCGATTATTATGCATATAGGTTAAATTCTTAGATGACGAAGCATTATGGCCTCTCATGGATTCAAAAAAAAAGGCAGAAAGCAACATTGTTGGTTTGTAAGAAATACTTACCGCACCAGTTTGAATGTCACGCCTCAAGCTCATCTAGCAACATATATAATATACATCTGGATAGATTGCCCTGAAGAAATCATATGAGCAGAGCTCCATGCTTCTGTTGAAGTATCTTCTGTAATGTAAAAGAAATACTATGTAAAAAATCGTGTTTTGCAAATCTCAGTTATTCTTATAAAGTTATTCCAAATGAGCCCCCTTGATCAAGACAATAGGAGCATAAAGAAATCGTTAACAGCTAAAAACAACAGCAAACTTGACAACAATAGGTGGGATAACTGATCCAACAAAAAAGATTCTTTGTTCTCTTACTACTTACCCCCAAGTATCTCTGTTGATTTACATGAATTCCATTGGCAAGTAAAGTTTCTTTATGTTTGTTGTACGAGAAGATAAAAGATAGGGATGCGAGTAAAAACATACCAGCACAGGAACTACACTTGTGAACCCGAGAATTTTGATTCCTTCAGGGACATAGTAGATACCTCATGAAAACTTTGTGAGGTAAGTCGACAATTCCAAAAAAAAAAAAAAAAAACCTTCAGCAAGAACTATATTATCTCGTCATCCCATATTCTTAGGGATAATTTCCTCTTTATAAGGAAATCAAAAGAAGTAATTCATCGCCACCAAATGGGGAGGGGGGTAAAAGGGATGTGTGATGATCAGTGAGATCCAGCTACCCACTACAGCTTACTTCCTACCTCAAGAGAAACTAAAGTCAATCCAGGGTTTGGTTTTTACATTACCAGTCTAGTATTGTGACTTCATTGTTGCATTTTTCGGGATTTCTTTCCTCTAGATGACAGCAATTAACATAACAGTGACATGCACGTCCCAACTAATACATCAATTTCGTATCTTTATGTTTTCCGGCTACGTATAACACACATTGAAGAAATCGAAACAACAATAGATAAATTTCAGATAGTATATAGATTGTTTAGCACATTGAAAAAATTTTGAAACAACAACAAACAAAAATAGATAAAAAGCAGTGAGATTGTTATATGATTACATCTCGCATAGTAATCAACTGTGAGGTCAGATTCTCTGGGAATTTTATTGTTGTGTATGTTTTCTGGTAGAATTTATTCATTTAGAGCCTTTAGTTAGTTACCATACTCATTATAGCAGTGACCATAGCTATCAGTCTTAGACTTACAGCAACTGCATAGCAGCTCAAAACACTGAGGCCAAAAGTCTCTTTGTCTTAACTGCCCTCAAGCAGTGAGTTGAATTAAGTTGAAGCAAGGCCAATTACCATTTTCTTCCATATATACCTATGTTATATGCCAGTCATTGCATTCTGGAAGTTTCACTCACAAGAAATCTTACATGATGAAGTATCAAAAGGATGAAACAAAATGTGCAGAAGCTTAAGTAATGAGCAAATTCATAAACATAAGTACGATATAGTAAATTTTTTTAAAGAAAACAGTGCCTTGCTGACCTCAGAAGATGACAAACACTGAATCAACCTTTGAATGTGAGAATTGAGAAAAGGCTATTAAAGCTAAACGGATGTGCTCTGTTCATGTTAAAATATTTTATAGAGAGGCATCAAGATTTTATAATCAGAGGGCATATAAACATCAGCAGACCTCAGCCAAATCCAGGAGGAACATCAAGGTCTTCATCGCTATGATCATATGGTTGCATTGATTCAGAAACCAATGGTAGTGAATTTAACTCCACATTCTTAGTGTCCAAGACATCAGTTGTGCTGATGAACCTCGACTGTGTAATCATCCTTGCAAGCTTCACATCATTAGGGTGAAGGTATTCCTCTTTCTGCTTTGGTTGCTCTCAACACATAATTCAGATGGAGGCAAAGGCTGTGGTGGACCATCTGACCATAATTAGAATGTGTACTCATCAATTGCAGGTGCTGGAGTGACAGCAGATACATTTGTTCCAAGTCTCTTCTGATCCAAAAAAATTCGATCACTGTTCAAATATGATTCACCATTCTCACTTCTTTTGATTTAATAGGCTGACTGTAAATTGATTGTACAGTTTCTGTTATTTCTTGCTCATGCCATCACCAGACTGTATAATACCCCTGCTTTCAGGTGATCCGAGATTTTACTCATGACCTTTTCTATGGTTTATGGGGGAAACAGTTGTTACCAATACAGTTTGGGGATAAATTTTTATCTGAGTCACAAATGGTGCAGTGTTACTTTGAAATTTATCTTTTTCTAATTTATTTAAATGCCACATTCAAAATAATTTCTCTTACAACAATAATGATCTACCTCTTTTAACAAACATTTTTCACCTTTTACCTTTTCTACTAGTGAAGTATGTAGTATTACAAATGTTCCAATCTTCTATTTGATTATGAAATGTTTACTGATAATCTTGTTTTACTTTATTCCAAGGGTATGAGAGTACATTCACACCAAGTCAACCACTTTTTAATATTTGTATCAAGTAAAGGTAGGCCATTCATATTAAAATGGGCGTCAGACTATATAACAACAGTTTCTCAAGAATCAAAAGTGTAAGCAAATTCACATACCTTACATTCAACAAGATATTTCTAACTCTCACAAATATGTCTCTAAACAGCCATATAAAAACAAGTAGCATCACATGTAAAGTTTAAATGAAATCTACCCTACTCCATGTATGGCATCAGAAAAGTTGCCGTGGGTTTCATGTTTCTTCTGCACCTGACGATTAAGAACAGCTGATTGTTTCACTGTTGATATAATACCTATCCCAAGAACTCTTCCTCAGACAGTCAAAAAATTTAGGAGGAAAACTATGATGAAATCTAAGCTTTTACTCTAAATTTATGTCATAATCATAAGAAATCCTGCTTTTAACAAACATAAAAAAATCTTTTACTTAAGTTAATAAGGAAGACAGATGCCAAAACACAAAAAGCCACACTCAAGAGAGGGTCTTATAGATTATATAACAAATTGATTTAATGTGAGATTTTTATCCTTTACATCTAAATACATCTAATTAGAAACTTAATATTAAAAATATGCCACAAACATTCCAATTAAAAATTCCTTGGTTGCATAATATCTCTTTAGCAAATTAAATTTTGGATACTTATAACGATGACATTTGAATGTACCCAAAGAAGATCACTAATACTCCTTCTTCCCCGGTCAACATTCCCACTAGTCAATCTTTCAAGCCATCGACAAAGAAGGTAGGGCTCTACGATATTTTTAACAATGCAAGGAAAAAAAATGACAAGAAAAATATCCATATCTTGCAGTCTCACTTTTCAAATCAAGTCAATGTCAACTAAAAAATATTTCATATATATGCATACCAAATTCAACATACACATACTTTAATTTAACTAAATGGACGATACAGGTTTCTTCGGCCTCTTCCCCACAAACATACTACTCTCCATCTAAAAAAGATTGTCCAATCTTCGATTTTCAATAGTCAGTAACAAACTTTATAATCTTAATCGCCGTGATATGTATTAATTTTGAAATAAAAATGGTCATATTAATACTACCACCATCTCAAAAAAGATTATTCAGTTTCATTTTCATTGATCAAACTTAACAAACTTTCAGCCTTAACTGACACAAGAAATTTTATTTGATTCAAAAATTGTTGTATACTAATAAAATACATTAACATGTTATACACATTTTCACCAAATGTATTATACTCCCTCCATTCCTAGAAGATCGTTCACATTCTAATTTTCATGCGTTCTTCAAAATATGTTTTTAACATGTTGTATAATTTCTTATGAATAATTTATCACAATATAGTATTTTCTCTCTACTTTACTAACACCATTATAATTTTGATTCAAATCAAAGTTGTGTTGCGTGAGTCAATTACTACATCAAAGTTTGTTCATTCTCACACAATATATATAACCATATTCGAGTAAACCATAAACCATGTACAACTACATCTAACCACACATGATTTAATCAAAATCATCATATTAATACTAAAATACATAAAAAATAAAACAAGTTCATATATTTTTGACATTCATTGTACAACAAATATACACATATTTGAGTTCAAATTTAAAAAATTCAACCATCAAAATTCAAAAAATTGGACAATCGCATAGAGGATGCTGTACAATACTATAAGAGGGTATTATTATTATTACGTTATCTTTGAGCTTTGGATGATGTTGAGACGGGAGCTTATCGAAATGGCCTTCATCTTTAATCTTTGGGATATTTCAAGCATCATCGGAGCTGATTTTTTCCACAGTTTTCCACATTTTGATAATAATTTACTACAACCTGTGCCTGTGTTGGAGGCTTGAGCATATGTACATTAATTTTTGTCCCAAACATTGTCCAGTTTCAACATTAAACACTGGCAAAAATAGATAGCGATGCGGTGGACAAAAAATACCCTTGACTACTACTTTTGTATGCGGGTAACTGTGCAATGCTTACCGTCGAAAGTGCGCACTCTAGACGCACTGCATTTAATAACCTGCAAAACCACGCCTTACCGGGTAGACTATACCGGCAAAGCCCGCATAAATGTGATTGAAAGTGTTGGTAGGGGATCGAACTTATCACCTTGGGCGCTATCACAAGCGTCACCACATCACTGCCGGTCACCCTTCACCATTGTAGAATGCCCCAAGCCTTTGAACGAATCGAGCCGGATCAAACCCTGCCTCGTTTGAACTCGGTTTGATAATTATTGAGTCTCGTCGAATCTTATTGTTTGAGTTTTATGTAAAATTGAGTCTCTCACGAACCCGATGTCAATTTGTCGTAGTCGAGTTCTAACTCTTGCTGGGTTCCACCCATATCGATTTCACTTAAGCATTTTCGTGAAAATAATAATTTTTTTTCATGTGTTAATATTATTATTGTGTTAATGCATATTACTAATTTAATAATACGTATTGTTAATGCATATTACTAATTTAATACTTGTATGTAATATATATTGAGTTTTAAACATATTGTAATATACATGATTAATTTAACAATTATAAATAATATTTGTCGAGTCTGTGTCTCGAAATCGATCGAGTTTAAAATTAAGGTTTGAGGTTCGATTTGAAACACCGAGTTGAGTTATTCGAGTCGAACCCTATCGAGCCTTTGACTAAATTCAGGCTCGGTATGAAATATCCATACCGGTTGAATATTTAATATTATTGTTTTTAGTAGCCTCTGGCACAATATGTATTTAGATTAAATTTTTGGAAAAAATATTAAAATAATACCCATTCGCTCCCTTTAGTTGCTTTTCTAATCATTTGCACATAAATTAAGAAAATAAATAGTCAAAAGTACATTGAAATGTAAAATGTCAATTAATTGAAACTATATAATTGGTTGATTGGATAATTTAATAACAAAAAATACATTGAAATATAAAAATATAATTTTTAGGCTACAGATAAAAGATTTCAAATAAAAATTATGCCACAACTAAAAAGAGGATCTAGAGGGAGATTATATTAATTGACGGGTAACCTCATGTAGTATAAATATTTAAAATAGTATATCGAGAAAATAATATGAGTAGTAACTTAGAAATAATTTTAGATGTGTAGTGTTGTTGGTGTACTATATATTTTACATTTAATTTAATTATTATCACACAAAACCACAAATCATTCTTTGTTTTGTCATGAAACTACTACCTAAACTAAATCAAATGGAAGCTAACTTTAACTTAACTACGGGTGGACTTAGCTTTCTTAAAAAGTAAGTATCATATTTCCATAAAAAGACAAAAACCATCCTCGTCCCCCCTAAATAACCCAAAATATCATGAGCCTTCTGATTAGTCTATATTTGTCATGTATTTTAGAGAGTTTATTGTACTTAAAATTTCGGATATGTTTTAAGAATTTCTTATGTATATTTATTGGATATTTGTATTTTGTATGAATATTGGTTGAAAAGTTGTAAATTTTCTGATACTTTAGAAAAAAAATTACTAATTAAACAAGTCTAAAATACTTAATGTAAAATTTCAGTCTTTATCCGAACTTAAAAAATAGGTCAAATGACCTATAAACAAGAATATGAAAAAAGAAAAAGGCGGACCTCTCATTTTTCAGTGAGCTTTTGGCCGAAAGGCCACTTCCTCAGCCAACAGGAAAAACAAAAAGTGCAAAATCAATCTTATGCCTTGCAGTATGCCAGTATTGTTTCAAGCAAATTATAAATTCCTGAATAGGTTCTTTAATACTCTCTTTAATTATGATTTTGTTTTTATAGTTTTTAATCCAAAATTATTGAGGATCAGATATTATAACTGGGACAATTTAATACTTTAGTGTTTTCTTATTTATCTTTATTTTCAGTTATATTAATTCTTTTTATTGTTCATTGTCCCCTAATTTTATCTCGAGTATTATGCTTAAGCTACTACCCTAATGGAAATTCATAATAGGTCACTTTGACTAATTGAATAGAGATCAAGTGGATACGGAAGTATACAATTAAATATTTGGTTCAATAGATTTTCTTGAGTTTCAGATTTTTAGGCTAATTAATTTTACTAGTGACAGGAGATTAATTAAACTAGAAACAATCGGTGAACCCGCGAACCGAATGGTATACCGAACTTTAGATAAAATCAAATCCAAGAAATAACTAATAATTTAGATTGTAAATATTTAACTGAAATTGTATTGATGACATTTTTTTCCCCAACAAACCAAAAAATGCATATTATTATTTTACTTATTTAATATTTGAATTTAGCTTTAGTCAATTACAAAATCAAATTCCCATTTTAATTGCTTTAGTATAGTTTATTTTGTTTTAATCAAATTAAATCAACTCGTTGGTTCGACCCTCGGCTATACCTACCTGTGCATTTATCTGCACACCCTCGCTTTTGGTGTTAAATTATAACTCATCAAGTTTTTGGCGTCGTTGCTCTGGAAGTTGAGTTTATTTGTTTGATTTTACTAGTTTTATTTTTATTGTCATTTATTTTTCAAAAGAAAAAAATTTGTGATAAATGGATATATATGCTCAGAGACAATTGTTGTCTAATCAATTGAATGAGCCATGGGAAATGCAGAACAAATGTGTCTGTAGGTGGTTATTTCAATGGGTGACAATATAACAATAGGTAAATTATTATCAAGTGATTACCCACCTTATTCGACTCCATGAAAGCATAACGAAAGCATCATCAATTTCTTTCAATGGCAAAAACGAACAAAGAAGAGAAAGACGTTTGAGCAACAAAAAAGATGGATGAAATCATTCAATTGATCTCGCAGAAATAATCAGTAGAAGCCGTTGCTCGAATACGCCGGTTGACATACAAAGTGAAAAGCTAACGTATATGTTGGCTAACTATACAATCTCAAAGTAAAGATGAGTTGGTGTTAAGTTTCCAGTCTATCAGATGTCGGGGATGAACGGGAGAACTAATAGATGATAACAAGGAGCCCTACAATTCTCCACCCCCTTATATTCCTCCACCTTTTTCGAAAAGGCTCGAAAGGTGCAAGGTTGTTGATGCTACACCGAATGATAGTTCTCTAGCTGAAGGAGAAAATGAGCAACAATTGCCACAAATTCAAGATTCGTGTCAAACAGGAGTTTCTTTTTAATGTAATCCTATATTAATTAATGATGATCTTTGATTTTGATTTTCCCTATTATTTACTAATGAGCCCTCGATCTGAAAGATTACTGAGGTTGTATGAGGTTATTTCTAATGTTCTTGTTGAGGAAAAAGACTACTCATGATACATGTTTAAAATGAAGCTAGTTGGTTTTTATGAAATTAATGATCTCATATATATTTATTGCATGAGACAAGTATAGAGTTTCCGAGTCCTTTGTGCTTAAAGTTGAATGGGTTGACATGACCCCCCCTTATTTTGAAAAAATAAAGATTCTTGTACATCAAATTAGACGACCAGTCGGCCGCCTCGAAAGTAGTCATTAAAAACCCACAAACACCGTGAGTCACTCAAAACCGATGGACGACGCCTCGCTTTTAAAATACAATTGCTTCATCCAAAAATGTGATCACAATTAAGTTTTCCAAATCAAAAACAAGAATGAAAGTATAATCCATCACCGAGCATCGAAATGACAAACCCATATATATATGCACAACATATCCCAAAATAAAAGTAATGCCGGCAAGTGCTACAATGTATGATAATGCGTGATCGTGATTCCTAATACAAATGGCTGAACAAATGACAAGGCTAAAGTTTCAAAAGGAAAATACAACAATCAAAAATAGTTGACAACACATCAAAATCGACTGCGGAGATCCCTCCCGGCCACCCGATGCTCACTCTAGCCACTGAACAAAAACTCTCAAACAAAATTTTGGCTCAATCGGACGTGCCTCACAACCTCGCAATAAAATGGAAATGCCGCCCACGCGAAAAGGGGTGTAAGCCGTGAGGCTTAGTGAAACTTAAACACGTGGGTGAAACTTACTTACAATTGAACGAGTCAAACTAACAATATAATAGTCAAATATGAATAAAAAAATACATATATCCAAGATTACCTAAAAAGGTCATACAACATAAATCTTCGTTAGAAATCTCGCACATAATACATGAAGATATAATAGAAGGTCTTTCAAAGAAGCACACAATTTCTAAAGAAATCAATAGACTCAACAACGACTAAACTCTAGTCATCAAACCTCCTATCTCTCATATCCCTCACCCCAAGATATCATCCTCTCTAAATGCCAGCATATACCAACTCTGCCTACCCGGTGTGGAATGGACTAATAAATAATCACCCCCGCACTTATACCGAAGCAGTGATAAGGCCAAAAACCGCACTTTATACACAAAGTATAAGGCACACCGCACTTATACAATGTAAAGTATAAGTGCACACGCACTCTCATACACTAAGTATAAGGCGGTCAATCGCTCTTATACACTAAGTATAAGGCACACCGCTCTTATACACTAAGTATAAGGCACAATCGCACGCTAAGTACCGTAGTATAGCCACATCGATACGTACACGCCAGTGATCGCACTTCATACCGCTTCTTATACCGTAAGATAAGGCCAAATCGCACGCTATACCGTAGTATGTGGCCACACCTCGACAATGCACACAAAGAAAGCGATCAAAACAGAAGTCATACCTCTTATAATCAAGTATAAGGCCAAAACTGCGACGCTATACCGTGTAATATATAGTGGGCTAATACAATTTTCACATATCTCCCGCAGCGAAGCGAGTAGCCACCTACTCCCTACTAATCCCAACTATGTGGTCACCCCTTCGAGCAATTTCAAGTCACTCAAGTCATAGATAACTCTAACCATCACCTCTAATAACCAAATTTACTCTACTCCCCAAACAATATCCAAGGTCACGCCTAAAAACATTCACAATCGTAAGTCAAACACCGCCAACAAGGCCATTAAATCATAAGTGCTCTATTAAGGCCACGTAAATCAAAAAATATAAGTTGGGAGTTCGCTATTACTTACCCTGCCAATCTTCAACGCCACGTAATATAATCACATAATCATATCACAATTACATGTATATCATTCCTGCTACCGTAATCATAGCAACACAATGACACGTATATCATTCTCACATAATCATCATATCATAATAACATGTATATCATTCCTTGCCATTATCTCATACTCACAATAACATGTTCTCACACAATTTTTAAAAGTGGGCACGTAGCAACACCGAGATAAGTACTCCCTCACCTCAAGTAGCTACCGTAAAACCTTCGCGAAAAACAATCGCGTAACGGCCTCTTTTCCTACCTTATCAACGCCCTAAACAACACCCGAAGTATAATCACACCTACTACTATAATCGGGTGTTCTAGAAGATACATAACCAACTCTTAGGGGAACTATCTCTAAACGGGGCCTAACATGACGATAAACTATCGAATTATAATCCCATCTGACACAACCCACCGATTCCCCGCTAATTCATCTTATCACTTTCTATTACAAGCAAATCTAATTTTATAAGTTATTCTTAACTAATCATCAAGTCCATAATCAACAATCTATAATTCAAATAATAATTATAACTCAACTTGAATTCTACACTTTTTCAACATAACACCCTTTTAACTTCAATTTTAAATCACCAATTTAACATCATAACAACTTATCATAAGGTCCCCAATATAACCTCCTCACACATTTAAAGTCTTATAAAAATATCCATATAAAAGTCAACCGAAAACCTAAAAGTCAACTCACCTCATAACGCCCTCAAACGCATCTCTAAATCACTTTAATTCATCACCAAATACGTCACGTAACCCATAACCAACTAAGATTTATCATAAAATCTTTAATTATGAAAAAAGTCAAATCAAAAAGTCAACTATGTCAAAACCCAAGAAATATCTCGGAAGACTTGAAATTTCTTTACCTTAACCTCGAAGAGAATGGATGGGGGAGAACAATTATTCTGCCAACCGACTTGAAATTGGAGCGACAATCGAAGATAAAATGGAAAATGAAATTTTTTAAGGGGAGGGGTGAATATTTCGCCAAAATGGAACAAGATGAAGATGATGTGATGGAACAAGACAGAAGATGATGACTTGGTTTTATGGATGTGGAGGGATAAGTTTTCTGCAAGATATTTATAAAAAAAAAAATCGAGTCCCGCTCTTGGCTGTTAATTCTCCGCTTATCGTACTTAAATCTTACCGAACCCGATTCAAAGATAAAATTCTTCCATGGCAAACACTACTAAATTATAAATGAAATTCCACCAAAAAATTTTTACTTAAATAATATCATCATCAAAAAAAAATTATACTATTCCCTGTCCTCATTTCAAATTAATCGAAAAAAAATTTAATTTAATTTTTTTTTTTTTTCGTGAATGATTATTGCTAATAAATGTTATAGTTGGGAATGGGTTGACATAACCCAAAATTTTGTTAAAGAAAACATAGCATCTCATTTTTTTATGCGAGGTACAAAGTTAAAGCCTCCCCCCAAGCGCAAACTTAAGATGGGCTCCTAAACCTTGGAAATTATGCAACTCTTGTTTATATTTAAAATATAAAAAAAACAACCAAGATCGAATAAATGTATATAAACGTAATTACAATAAAACATATTCCTCATTATATGTACATATGGAATACGAGAGCAATTTCTACAACGCAAATAATATGATCAATTTTTCTCTCACGAAGCCTTTGAACTCTACCGTCAGACCACACAAAAGGTTGATGCCTCCAGTAGTCCACACCAAGAGCGGTTGAATCTCGTTATTGGATTTGCTAGAATCTTGTGAACTATTGGAAAACAAAAGCAAGCTAATGTTGCTTGGCTCGGGGCGGCTATGAGGGGAGGGGGATCTAATTAAAATGTGAAAAGATGAATTAGGTTTTCATCTTCTTTGAACTTCTGTTATATATGACACAACCTCTATCTTCTCGAATAGCTTGGGACTAAGCACAACAAGCTAACCCGTGTCGTTAACTAACTTAATATTAAACTAGGCACGTGAATCCTTAATGTTGGCTAATAAGCTATATTAGTTAAGCCATTAATTAACCACAAGTTAATTCATTTCGTTTCGTCCAATATAGATTTTACACTATTAGTGTAAAATCCTCGATCGAGTGTCTCGTCGATTTCAATCGACTCTCAATCTAGCAACCATGATTTAATTCCATACATGGAATATAACTCAACGTCATTGTATGTGTGTGACCTTCTGGGCTCAGATAATAACAGTTGTATAATAATATAATTGACCATTATGATTATTATATCGATTATGGCCGATCTTACACTGGCATAACCCCCTCGATATTATCATGAGTTTCAATTTAGTAATTTCTTATAATTACTATTTATTGAACACTTAGTTCGAGTAATCTCATTTCTTAACTAAAACTAGTAAAATGAATTGTTACAACAATTTTCGCGAACGGACATAATTATAGAAATCAAAATACTGATTTCCAACACCCCATTTCGGCCTCTGCATTTCCATACTTTGCAATTCCTTTATCACGCGATCTCTGGGCCACACAGACTAATCATAAGAAGCGTGGTCATGAAACACCTACTCTACTTTCTTTACTCTGGTCGTGAATCGAATCGTACTATGGCGTCCATAAACCAATTAGTCCCAAACTCATCAGGCTCCTCGAGATTCACTCTCAGATATCAAGGGATGGATAAATTCCTCCTTATAATATATCAACACTCCATCGCTATACTTTGATCGGTGGTAACCTAACATATGTTGTTATAGTCCCCGCTTAAGGCAGGCGTTTGACATAGTCAAAGCACACAACTTATATAACATAAATACTTATATATTCAGGTATAAGAATCGTTAAAACTTAACAGTTCTAAGAAAATATCATAAGACATAAATATACATATCTTCTATGATTTCTCAAGTATGTTAATCTAGCTCTCGCTATGCAAACCGATAGCCCATAAGATTGGATTAAGCCATAAAGCTCCCTCGATCCAAGAGAATCGATCATCAATCACTATGCTGGTCATTAAATTTTGTTGCCCCGCATCTATCGCGAAGATTCCAATTCAAGGTGAATGGTTATATTTTATATTTCTAGACTTGAAGAGGTCCTCTTGTCAATACTTCCAGGTTGCCTCTCTAGAAATTGTATGGTAGCCCATGGGATTTCACTCGACGAGGACATAGTAGGTTATATGTAAATTAAGACATATAAATACATAAACATAGTGAACAAGCAAATTGATATATAAGAAGCCAAAATATTCAATTATTGTTCACATAACAAGACAGATATACTAACTCCCATCGTAATCCCACCATCACCTATCAAGGATTTATCTAAGACCAATGTTCGCCGCATGTTCATCATGCTTTGCCTAAGGTAGTGGTTTGGGTAGAAAAGTGGGTTACAACATTAGCTCATGTTGCTTGGAACTTGCCCAAGACACTGCTCCACCACTTTGTCGGGCTCGGGAACCGCATCGTGTACCCGGTAATAACGAATCCTCATCATCTCCACCTTATATACCAAGAATACATCTTTGGTAGTTAGCTCTCGATACTTCAAGATGCCTCTTCATCAGAATCCGCTGGCTCGGGATTAGCTTGGTATCGGGTTGGTAGCACTTAGTGCATATGACACACTAGGTCGTGTGCACAACATGGCATTCATGACGGACCCTCTATAGCCAGTATAAAGTATGTCCTTTTTCATTTTGTTCCTATCTCAAAGACTCAACAAGGGACACTGCGGGTCGAAGCCGAACTCCATGTCTTATGGGGAGATAATTTTTCTTGGAATCATTCATTTTGAACCTTTGCTACATTTTATTGATAAAAGTGTCTCGCATTAAAGTCCAATCACCAAGCTGGTTTGATTTCAATGAATTTAGATTCCGAGAATGTATTTCTCTTCACTCTCGAGTCCTTCATTGAGAAACGCTCTACGCAACCAATACTCTGACCTGAAGCTCAGTTCATGTTTATGCAATACGAATGCACATACACTCCAGAGATGTATGATTCCCACAAATTCGGCTTCAAGATTGTTAAGCATAGGAATTTAGATTCCCTCACCGTCAAGATTTCTCTCTACTCCTTCCTATGGGAATTCAAGATTCCTATTACTTAAAAGATTATTACATAGGAATTTAGTATTTCTCAAGATTCCTACCACTTCAAGATTAAGCCACATATTGTGAATCTCTAGTATTTCAAAATTGTTTTATGGTTATATAGAAATTTAGATTCCTATCAAGCCAAACATGAAGTAGATTTGATTCCCCAATAAATCGCTTCACCGAGATGGTCTTTTACTACTTCAAGATTAAGTATTTCAATAAAATGCACAAGGAAGCATATATGGTTACATAGGAATTTAGATTCCTATGTTCATTGAGTTTGTGTCCCAAGTATTTCTACTTCATGAGGACGTGTTTATACCTTAAGTACATATATTGAATATATAGTTTTTATTGTAATTCGCTTATATACATTTACCTCGTGATCTGTTGTTTTTTGCTTATATTTCTTTAAATATAAACAAGCTATGCTAATTTTTCCAAATAGCTTAGGAACTATCTTAAGTTTAACACGTTGGGGAGGCTCTAACTTTTGTACCTCAAAGAAAAATGAGATGCTATGTTTTATCAAAATTTTGGGTTATATCAACCATTCAACTTTAGCATTTTGAGGTACAAAAAAATCTTTATTTTTTTTTCTAAAATAAGTGGGTTACGTGTGAACCCATTCAACTTAGCACAAAAAGACTCCAAACTCTACACTTTTCTCATGTAATGAATATATATGAGATCATTCTTTATTCAAAAGCAACTAACTCTATTTTAAACATGCATCACGAGTAGTCTTTTTCCTCAAAAAAGAAGTACATGAAGCAAGTATATGGTTATTATTTTTATTGATACGTAAGCTACATCGGTATGTATCAAGAAGTGCCGACTCAATTAAGAAGTGCACATACATGAAGCAATTCCCCCAAGCATATACGAGATATGATTAACAGCATCGGTATGTTCCGCACAAACATCGTGAAGTTATCTTGAAATTCTTGTGTAAATCCATAAACATGAAGTAGTAGAAGACCAACGAAGCATTTAAAGAACATCAAAAGCATTTATTGGAAATACTTTATGTGATGACACATATACGGACACAACCCTCACAAGTAGAAACATTGTGCATTTCGTATATATAAACACGTCCGGGACTTGTACATGATACAAACTCCCGCTTTTATATGTCCAAGAGGACCTGGGTAAGAAGGTAGAAGCTACATGTATCCATCTATGGATCGGAAGCTGAAGTATCTAGTAGTTGGAACCTTCATTTCGTCAGCAATCAAAGATTTTGGATTTGCTAGAAATGAAGAAGATTCTTGTGTATACAAGAAGGTTAAATGGTTTGCTATTGCATTTGTATCCTATATGTAGATGTCATACTAATAATTGGAAACGCACGATGCCACTCTCGGCCAAAGCATGGATATGCAAATATTTCTGGCCAATAAAGGACCTAGGAGAAGCCCAATACATTTTGGAATCATGATACATAGAATCGCTCAGTAGTTTATTGACTGAGCTTGTGAAATCACTTATATATTGATGGGTAAAGCTGTGATAGATTCTCCCATGAGAACTCAAGAAGGGTAATCTTCTTTCTGGGCTTAGACATGCAAGATCCTCAGCTTTTGGATGTATCCCCAATTTTAAACTCCGAGATAAAACACATGATTAAAGTTCCAGCATATTCCCGGCCATAGGATCTATCATGTATGCCATGTTGTGTACACAACCGTGACGTTACGCATTGAGCGTAACTAGTCGTGCTACCAATCATGTCCAGTGGAACTCACATCGATAGCTAAAGGCTATCCTTAAGTACTTAAGAAGAACCAAGGATGTATGTCTCTGGTGAGTATGGAGTGGGAGAATGAGTTAAGTTGGTGAGATGGCTACACTGGAGCAAACAAGCCAAACCGATTGTGAGATGATTCTCTAGATCTCAATTATGTATTCTCGGCCTGACGGTGGAGAAATGTTCCTGTGCAAAGAGTAAATGTAAGGGATGGAAAGACTTGTACATCATGGGATTTGTACAACCGGATATGTCGGGTAGTTTTCTCGAGCATCTTGCAGAATTAATGGAGATTGTGATGGCCATCTCCAGCCTTGGCGCCAATATCGTATTAATTTGTCGGGGCTAAGAAAACTACATACGCGGTAGTTCGGGTGACAATAATGTTACCATAGCTCGATCATGGAAAATCAATAAGGAATCGCTGATACAAGTAATCATCCAAGGGCAAGCGGGAGTGTTGGAAATATGTGAGATATTTGAATAATGGTCGTTTGAACAATTCGGATTATCCAACCCGATTAACTCATTTAAGTTAAGCTTGTAGCATAATGCCTGATTATATGGTAATATTTGTATTAGGATACTGATGTGATACTAGAGATTATGATGGCTTACTGTGAGTCCGCCATAATCAATATACTATC
The DNA here is from genome assembly GCA_019722365.1 of Lithospermum erythrorhizon. Classification (NCBI taxonomy): domain Eukaryota; kingdom Viridiplantae; phylum Streptophyta; class Magnoliopsida; order Boraginales; family Boraginaceae; genus Lithospermum; species Lithospermum erythrorhizon. The sequence goes on along the minus strand of JADFUC010000006.1, from coordinate 406,753 downwards.
AATAATGTTCGGGATTAACATTTATTAGTATATGGTTTTGTCAATCGAGTCCGGGAGAGGTCACATACATACAACTTAAATCGAGTCATAATTTAATTATAACTTTCGAAGTTTAAATAGAATTGTATAAGAATATTAGGGGCGGAATTCAATATTGAAAAACCTCTTACCCCTTTGTTCGACTCAAAATAGGTAAAAAGATAAAGTTTTGCCAATGTTCTCTCTCCAAGCCATGAGATGCCTCGATTTAGGATAAGCAGGTGGAAGGTTTTGGAACTCGGCCCCGTGTCTCGGCTCAAGACGAGGGAAAGTGAGATGGAAGAGTTTTTGCCACTTCGAGGGCCTCAAAAAGTAGATTTTGATGCTTATATAAAGGACACACTTTTTTAAAAGAATACTTGCTCATTTCAATTTTTGATATTCACTTCTCCTTTGAGAACAGAAAGACGTAAGTTCTCTCCCTCTTAGTCGGCCAATAAAGTTGAAGAAACCCTTTCGGTTTTTCCAACCCAACCTCGTTTTACGCTTTTAATATTTTAAAGGAGTTTCTGTAGTAAAACTCCCGCAGGGACTTCTTCGCTTTTACAGCGGACAATTATTGAGGCGCATTTCTCGCTGGATGCTCGGCGATCTCCATCATATTATTCCGCCGCTACTGATTGTTTCCCGAAGAACTAAGACATATTTTTTTCTCTTTAATTATTATTTATGCAACTACTAGTGATCATGAGATTCGTATTAATAGTATCTTTAAACATTATTTATACGATAGAATATTCAACACCCCTACCCAACAAGTCGCGATTGGGAGGGTGCCAAGTACAATTTCAAAGTGGATGCAGGGGGCGGAATCTGGATAGGGTGAAGCATGAAGAAAAAATGCTAGTTTCTTTTTAAGGAATGGTATAAATAAATTATATAGGGACATGCTATTTAGGCCAATAAATTAAGGAGGGTGCTAAATTTAAATAAAGTGGTAAAAAAAGTAGTACTACTTGCCAATTTTCTCCCGATTTCACCGATTCCCTCGCTTACCTTACTGTTGACTAGGGACGTGGCTAACTATCCGGCCTCTGGTGGCCGCTTGGGGCCCGCCTACCGCCGTTTAGATCGCCGCCCCGGCCCACCATGTAATAACCCGTTACAAAAAAAATTAATTTTTTCGGTCGGCGCGACCCGGGATAGTATAAATAATTTCTCGAGCAGATAATATTATTTCAGAAAATTTTTTAGCCGAATTACATTTATAATTTTAGTAGTTTTGCTATGGAAAATTTTATCTTTGGAATTGCCTCGCTTGAGATTTGGCACGCATAAAGCGGAGAAATTAACCCAAAACCGAACGTGGACTCGAAGCTTTTTAAATATTCTCCTAGTCATACTTATCCAACACATCATCAATAATCAACTTCATCTTCTTCTCCTTTTTCCCTATGGCCGGTGATCTTCACACCCCCTTTGAAAATTTCTTTCTTCCATTTCTCTCTTCGGGATTACGCTCAAACTCAAGACGTTTGTAGAATATCTTTCTCCCCTACTCATTCTCTTCGAGTTAAGGCGTTGATCGTGAAAGTGGCAGCTTACCGTGATCAGGTTCTCAAGGGAGGTTTTGTGGTAGCTACAGAGGTGAGTATTTATCTCACGGGTGTTACTTTACGTATTCATTATAAATTTTGTGAACATGTTTATCAAGTAAGTTATGATTACTTGGTGAGAATGATATACATGTAATAGTTATATGTGATTATGTGTGATTATATTTGTGGCGTTGAAGCATTGCTTCTTCGAGGGGCAATAACTTGAACTCCCCAACTTATATTTCTCGATTTTGTGGCTTCCTTGTCGGCACTTATGATTTCGCGTGGCCTCGTCGGGCGATTGTGTTTGACTTATTTCATCAATGTGAGGACGCTTAGCCGCGCTGGCTTGGATATCAAGCTGGGGAGTAGTCGGTTATCGGTGAGGTGATGGTTAGAAATATTCATGACCTGGTGCGACTCGAGTATCGTGATTTGACCTATGTTTGACGACAGGGGTGGACTCTCCTTCCTTGGGCGCGATATGCGTAATTTATTACGTGCCTTATACTTAAGTGTATATGCAGGCGCCTTATACTTAGGTGTATAAGAGAGCGCGTGCCTTTATACTTAGTGTGTATAAGTGCGGTTTTGGCCTTATACCGCGGTATGGGCGCGGGTGATTATTGATTAGTCCATTCCCTCGCAAGGTAGATGGATTAAGCATACGCCAAGACAGGTCAGAGCATCAAAGCGGGATACGGTAGATGTGAGGCCTGATGACTAGAGTTTTAGCCGTAGCTGAACCTTATTAGATTTCTTTCCGGAAGTGTGTGCTTGTTGAAACCTTCTATTATATCTTCATGTATTATAGTTCCAGACTTCCCTGGAATCACGTTGTATGACTCCAGTAGTCCTCGATATATGTATTTTGTTCATATTTCATCACATTATATTATTACACTCCGACTCTGCCCGTATTTCGCAGCTTCACCCTTGTGTTAAGTTCACTCTAAGCTTCGCGGCTTACACCTCTTTTCGTGAGATTGGGCATTTCATTTGTGTCGTCGATTGAAGGCCGAGCCAAGAGGTCGTTGGAGAGTTTTTGTTCCGAGTGGCCAGTGAGCATCATGAGGATCCTCATACCGATTTTGATGAGCGGTCAACTGCTTTTGATCGTTGTATTTTCCTTGAAACTTTTAGCCTTGTCGGGCAGCTTTTGTCATTTTGTAATCTCGAGTAATGAAGTTACTTTGTAGCCTTGCTCAGCATTACTGCTTATTTGGGATATGTCAGGAGATATATATGGAGTTGGTTGGTTAGATATCACCAATGGATTGTAAAGCTTTTTAAATCAAGTGATTATTTTGGAAATATTATATTTAATCTTTATTTTTTGAAGGAAACGAGTAGTTTTAAACTAAGTCAGTTCATCGGTTTGGTGATTTTGTGTACCTGGGATTATACCTAATTTCTAACCTTGTGGCGTATCGACTGGGCGGGTCGTTACACACCAGCCCACGAACGGCCCCCGGTTCGCTAAGAAACGGGAAGGACCCGGTGCCTAAAGATCGGGGCCCTGCGCCCCGGCCCCGGCTCCCGAGCCCACCCACACTCGGGTGTGGGCCGCCTGTGCCCGGCTCCGGGAGGTCTCCCTATTAACACATGGTACCGCTTTCATACACCCAGCATTAATGCTTGAATATTTGCACAAAAAAAATAAATGTGAGTTAGTAGCTGGATTTCAACCTTAGACCCATGAATGAAAATGTTTTCAACTATCGGTACTAAGTGACTAATTTATTAATGTGTGTATAATAAATAATAAATGAAGTTATCTAGTTCAAATAATATATAAATAAAAAAGCATAAGACTCAATAATATATTATTTTTTCAAATAATACAACACATTTCTAAATAAAAATATTTCAACATATTAATAGATAACTTCAATTTGGTATTATTTAATATATTATCTTTTATTTGATATATTATCCTTCAAGAAATAATTAAAATGGGATTCTATTTAAATTTATTAAAAGAGAAAATATTTATGATAATATTATTGTATTCATGAAATATTCATGTTAATATATGCATAATTATAAATCAAGTGATTTAGTTTCAAATAATATACGTATAAATAAAAGCAAATAATATACGCATAAATCTAAGTTATTTTTGATATTATGATATATTATTCTATGAAATAAAGTACAAGATTCTATCAAATACTCAAACTTATTATTCTATCAAATATATTAAATAATACCAAATCTAAGTTATATTTAGTATTATGATATATTATTCTATCAGTCAAAGTATTAAACCCTTCATTTTATCATACTTAGATAGTAAGTTCATACTTCATTAATATTTATTTATAACTCAATTTAATACTAAAATGACGCTAACATAATTGAATATGCCAGTGAAACTGGGCATCAATGCTTCCATTCAAACTAAGTACTCAATGCTTATTACAATTTGAGAATTGTGTGTTAAACGATGTACCACTGCTTAATTCAAATGTTATAACGTTAATTCAAACCCAGCATAACGCTTAATTCGAATGGTACCACGCTTGAGGAATTATTTCGATGCTTATTTATTGAAGGATACTATATCAAATGGTAAAAAAGTATATTAAATATTACCATATCTAAGTTAACTATGAATACGTGCTTGAAATGATTTTTAATTTCAGAAATATGTTTTATTGTTTAAAGGATAATATATTATTGAATCTTTATGCTTTTATTCATATGTATATGGTTATTTTTGAAACTTTAATAATTTGATTTATTATTATACACATATTAAAAACTATTTCAACAATTTGATCGTATTTTTTCCTTCCTAAATTAATAACTTAGAGTTTTTGGTATTTGATAGAATAATATATCATAATACTAAATAACTTAGATTTTGGTTAAATAATATATTGTTAAATTTTTGAGTTAAATAACATATTATTTTTATAGCTATATATATTATTGAATATTATGCTTTTATTATACGTGATATTATTCGAACTAAAGTTAACTCTGGAGCATAGCTATTATACACATATTAATAAATCATCAACTTGCTGGCCAACGCTTTACAACTTATACTCGTGATCATGCTGTGCGTTAAAGGTTCAAATCCTCCCTATTACCACATTTCTCTATTTTCAGACTAATACGTCAAAAATTTCTAATCAATGTTTTCCTTTTGTTCCCTTGTCATTCCATAAATAAAGACACTTGCGCCCCTTTAATAAGTGGCCTCGAACCTATGTGGCCCAAGAACTCCTTAACGGGCTCGGCCGGTTTGTTAAGAGGCATTGGGCCCTCGCTTCTGGATTCTTAGTTACCCCGCCTCGACCTTCTAAGCCTCGGACACATGGCCTCGGCTTATCTCGATCTATTAGCTATCACTGCTTAGGAGTGGACTAAAGAAATTAAGATGGGCCAAGTCCTATCATGAGGCCCATATTCACCTGTTCAACTCAAAAACCCCAAATGATGAACAGGGAGTTCCGCAGTTGATGTAAATCTGCAATAGTGCAACTTCTTTTTGGATTTTCCTTTTGTTTCCTTGTCGTCCATAAATAATTGTGTCTTCACCAATGTTTAATTAAAAACAATGTTAACACAATTGATGGACTTCTAATAGATTGGGCGATATTCCGACCCAAATTTTCGCTGCTTTCAGCTTCTACTTTTGTTGGATACATATTCTACTTTCGTTGGAGACATATTCGTGAATTTGTAATATTACACCGTGACCTTCATCGCTAATTTTTTTTAAAGAACAATGTGCTTATAATTAAATAAAATTTTAAATTTTATAGCTTAGCATAATTATATTATGTTAATGGTAATTTTTACAATGGTATATATATAATGGATCCTAAACAATAATAGTAAGAGATGAAAAATGTTTATTGTTATGAATATAACTAACAATAATATAAATAGACGAGAGAATTAATAAATAAGACTAGAGAATATCTTTATTAAGCCATGGGTTGCGTAATACACATAGGGAATTTAGCCGGGCTTCTACTCTATGTAATTTCCAAGATACAATAATAAGGTAATTTTCAAATAACTTGCAGGTCAAAAAGTAGCTCAATAAGCTGGGTTGCTCATCAAATTGTTTCATTTCTTAATAAACAGGACAACTTAATTCACAAAATATCCACCATATATATTATTTCCATAACACTTATCATCATATTTAGCATCATCTGAGACATGAAAAAACTTATATGGAAGCATGTTTGACGCGTAAATTTGATTTTGAAACTAATCATAGTGAACTTCTTGTTGCAATATTTGAACCAAACACTACTCCTTCATCTTCTTGGTTCACATTTGATGGTTCCATTAAGGATCAAGCTCACTGCTCCTATCAGTAGGGATGGTTTTCATATAGAAATGTGAGGATAGCATCAATATATATACTAGTTCCTGAAAATTAAATGATCAAATGACAGCACTTTGACACTCAAATTAGTTAAAGTGTTAAACCATTACAAAAAGTGAATACACGTAGTAGATTACATACAAAGAAATATGGAAGTAGAAGGAAAAATTCATGTTCCCTCTCCAAATGATCTATTACATGTCTTAGCCTTTGAATGGAGATATCTATGGCATTACTCACACAATAGACTATTAATGCTGTGATGTCTCTCATTGATCTCTTGAGGTAAACGTGCTTGATTATTGACATATTTAAGCTACTCGACTACCACACCTAGAACATAATTAATGCATCTTAATATGTTCATGAATAGGGTGTTAATGCTTTTTTGAGTAATTCATTTGGGTTTACATTAACACGTTATCGTGATGAATTACTGGGCCTCTGGCCACCTATGCATTCAAATTTTCTAAAGAAATTTTATGGCTCAACTCTCATAAAGAACATATTCTACTTCAGGAAGACTTACCTATCAGCTGCTTAGTTAGTATTTCTATATTAGTTGTTTGCAATCCTCAATAGATGTATTCATAATTTATAATACTATTTAATTGTAGTCTTTATCGTCAATTTAAAAAAATAAAAATAAAAAATACATTAAGAGACTACTGTAGATAGAAATGACATAATTCATGAGAAAAGAGATTTTGGTGTGTATAACTGCTCAGTGTATAAATGACATAATTCGTGAGGAAAGGGATCCAATACTGAGCTGTTATAGACTGGGGCTGTATATTGAAAACAATTCAAACTCCCAAATAGTATAAAATGACATAATCCATGTATTGAGGATTACAAACAACTACACTCACCCCAAACACCCAAGTCAGTATTTTTTAGCACCCTACTGTAGATAGAAATGACATAATTAGTGAGTGAAAAGGATTCAATATAAGTATTTTTTAGCACTGAAATGACTATTTTACCCCCTTTATAATTTCTCAGAAATATCACACTTACAAATAGAGGGGCAAAATAATCATTTCACCCCAAACAATTACTGTTTTGGTGTGTGTATAACAGCTCAGTGTTTCAATGCTCTAGTCTTAAAAGATCTCTAATTTGATTTCAGACCTCTTATTACCACACCTCGTCTTAACGTCATTGCAAACCTCAACATCTTACTTCATTTTAATGAAGATTAATTAGGACTATATTGCTAAATAAGTAAAAGATCTAAGTCAATTATTTGTACTCCCCTTATTCCTTTATTTAATTTTGGGTACTAAAATTTAAACACCTCTCACAAACAAAAGTTTTCTATAATTTTTCTTACTTAATTTGATAAAATAGAACCAAAAAAAATATTTTATTTTGAAAAAATAATTCTTAAATTAAGGAATGAAGGAAGTAATAAAAAAGGTTTTGAAAGTTAAATTTTTAAATAAGGAATGGAGAAAATAATTGTTAAATTAAGAGGATTTACGGAATAAATTAAATCTTTAACTCGCGCCACCTGCATTGAAAGCTGTGCACGCAACAGGAATGATGAAAAGTAAAACATAATTTCGTCATCATAGGGAAAGTAATACGAGTATTTTATTTGACCTATATAGTCCAAATTTGGCCGCCGCTCAATCCAAACAAATAGGATCCAGTAAATTATTGTGAAAATCTAGCAAGCATAATAATATACTTCCTTCAATTTTTTTTAATTATCATCCTAATTATTTTCACGTTAATTAAGAATAATATGAAATTCTTGCTAATATATATTCCTAATTAATGAATCAAATAATAATTCTTATCGAATGTATTAGATATTAAATTTTATTACATATATATTAAAATAGGCTTTAAAGGAAAAAATTAATTAAACGTTATTAATAATTCCAAAAGCTCGGCGCATTTTAAAATAATTTTTTACAGATGACAACTGAAAAAAGTTGAAGGTTGTACCAAATGGCACCATTTTGCCACTTTTGGACCACTGTATTATTATTACTCCATAATTTATTGTAAGCGAAATTTTATTTTTTGAAATTAAATTAAGTCTAGTTTATGAAAAAAAGAATTTGAAGGAAAATTTGAAAATATGGGAAGGATCAATTTAAGTAGATTCTTAGATAAAATAGTACAATATTAATACCTGTGTAATTTTTAATTTTATCCTTCATTAATTAGAGGTAAACTTTTATACTTAGAGTGCCGCTTGAAACTTTATAAGGATAAAAAATGTAATGTGATAATGTGAAAATATATAATCTCTTTGTTCAAAATCAATAAAAGTAATTTGAAATAATATTTTTAATCTAAACAATGACCTCTTTATATCGTGATATGAAGAAAATATTAAAAGTTTATTAAAAAGTACTAACCATCCATAAAAATTTAGGGATTGAAGAAAATATTGTTTTAAAATTAATTTTCAGAAATTATAAATTATTTAAGATTATCAAATTTTTAATTCAGAAAAGTCTAGAACAAAAAAACCTTTTCTTTATGGAGAAGCCACCTTTTATATGATTTTTTGCTTTTAAATATTACACAAAATCTAATCGTCATTGATAACCACTATATAATTGAAATTTATAAAACATGAAATATTTAATTAAATTACCCTATAAAAACATCTTGTTTAAGATTATGAAAATATTCTACAAGACTAGTCCATTTCTGGCTACCAAATATTAAATTATTAAGTTTATTGAATTTGATATGTAAATCTGTACCAAATTGAAAGTTGAAAAGTCTGACTGGAGTTGTGGCTTTCAAACAATTTATTACAGGGACCACGCTAATATGTAGTACTAGGTTTGGGTTAAATAAGGAGGAGAGGGAGTTCATAATTGAAAAGCATTGACAATAATTTCCTTTTAATTAATATCGACTCTTCGCAACGCCGACGCGTGAAGGTGTGCTAATGATATGTTAATTCAAGTAAATTTTTCTCTTTATTAGGGGTCCTTGAATAATCTTAGTATACATACCCACCTGCATGCAAACTTATTTCTTCCTCTCCACTTGATGAATTACGGAGTATTTGACATATAACATTACTTAAGGGTGTTGGATGAAATTTTTATGAAGACACAATGATTTTTTTAACATGTTTTGCTATATTGTCACGTGGGTTAAGATATTAGTAATGTAAAGACGAATTCTTATTTATTTATGATGGGGGTATAAATAAAATTTTACCTACAGTACCAACAGATGTGTTTTATCAAATCGAAGAGGATCGACCTCCGGCCCAAACCAAGTCATCCCTAAGTGTTTGTTGACGATTCATGTAGACGTCTCCTGGGCCATTAATTTCACTTTCGATTGACCTCGAGCAAGTTTCGACTTCTGGCTTTGGATTTTGATTTGATTTTGAGCTGCCTTGGTTTGAACTTTGATTTGAGCTTTGGAGTTTGACTTGACTTGAACTCTGATTTGAGCTGAGCTTCTGACTTGGACTCTCGAATCCTTGGATTTTATTTGATTTGGGATGGTGCTTAAACTCGATCGTTTGAGCTCGAGCTGTTGATTTGATTTGGATAGAAGCTCCTGGCTACCGGATAGAGGTCCCTGGCCTGGCTGACTCTGGCACTCCGCTTTGACTGGAGCATTGGCCCCGAAATGAGCCTTGTGAAGCAACGTATTCTCGCGGTTTGCCAGGCGGACTGACTTTGGACGACTCGACCTCCGGTTTATGGTCTTAATTTTGGATGGACTTACTACAAACGTTTCACTAGTAGAAAAATGGCTTTTTGTGAACACCTCCAAGTATGTAACACTTTTAATAATTGAAAAATCGTAAGGAAATGCGATGCGCAACACCTACGTAGAACACTTTTTATTATATAACACCAGGTATAGGTAACATTTTAAGATATCACTTTTTTTGTGTTACATACTTTAGGTATCACTCATGTAACACTTTAAAAATAGGTAACATTTTAAGGTATCACTTTTTTGTGTTACATACTTTAGGTATCACTCAATGTAACACTTACATAATACGTAACATTTTAAGGTATCACTTTTTATGTGTTACATACTTTAGGTATCACTCAATGTAACACTTACATAATACGTAACATTTTAAGGTATCACTTTTTATGTGTTACATAATTTATGTAAATCAAATTAAACCAAATCAATACCAAACACATAATTTTTATGAATTTTTGTAATAGCTAAAACCTTGATACGCAATCTATAGTTAATTGACGTGCTTTGGGAAAGTACAAATATTTTCATAATATTATTTTTTTGTAATTTCTGCTAGTCGTAGATAAAAAAAGTACTTATGGATTAAAGTTGTGGCCTCGAAAATTGGAGAAAGTCAATTAATTTGAAATAGAAATATACTCTTTGTAAACAAGCGATGAAAATTTTTATTAGTATAAATGAAAAATCAGTACAAAAAAATTCAATGATCTGATTCAACATAAAACCGAACAACAAGATTTGACTAGATTCAATAATTATCAACAAAAATAAAATGAGACATATGTCCCTACCACAAAAACACAAAATCGTACTGGCCCCTTACGCCAAAACTAATCCTCATTTGCTCGAATAATCATTCTTTAGTTTGGTCTTAACCCCTCACAAAACCCCTTGAAATGCATAATACTCCCTCCGTGATTCCATTTGGACCTTGCTCCCCAAACCCCACCACCTCCCTCCGCCACCACACACCACCACCCTCCCCCTCTCCCTCCGGCCTCCCTCTCCTTTGCCACCCCGGAAGGCCGAACGCCGCAAAAAGAAAACGCCCGGTGACGAACCCCTACCCACCGCCACCAACAACAACAAGCCCAATCCCCTAAATCCCCCCCTCTTCTCAAAATCCTAACGCCCTTAAACTCCCCGAGCCGATCTCCACCTTAACCGAAACCGCCAACCTCCTGGCCAACAAGATCCCCTAAACTCATCCGAGAAAACGACCTCGGGACGGCCGCCCTCTACATGCGCCACCTCCGTCTACTCCAACCGGCCGCCCTTGCCACCCACACTTGTAACCCCGCCTCACCGCCAGCCCAAATACTCCGAATTCCTTATCGCCTCCACCGCCTATCACCTGCTCCTGGGATCGCCCAACGCTGGCCACTCATAAAGCTACCAATACCATAAAGATGGTTCCTATTGCAAACAGGTCAAGGTAATTGAATTTTCTAATTTAAGTGTTTTGTGTATGTCGTAATTACTAGTGTTATCGAGTCGGGTTCGAAAGCAGCCAATCCGAACTCGATTTCACCACCCGGTCTAATCGATAGCCCCAAGTATATATTTATATTATTCATTTAGGGGATTAATGGGCTTCGTTTGCTATACTATGTTTTTTTGTCGGATTGGTAGTACTGTAGTTTTGGGAGGCATCGTTATACTTGCTCAATCTTACATGTCTTATCAAGCTGATTTAGCTAATTGCGATTGCAACATACTTTTTCCATTAGGTGGTCAATCATTTTAAAATTATGGAAGCACTATGATCACCGCTAAATTTAGTATGTGAACTAGTATTTTGCAATGAAGATGTGATTAAACTACAATGTCCCTTTTACAAAAATTATCCACCAATTGCTTACCTTATTTGAGGTGTAGTCGCCGCTTCAACTAGAATGATACGTAACTCGAACAAGATTTGCATTTCGGGGAAACCAAGATGATAAAAGACGGAAGGTAGACGCTAAATGATGTAGATGAAATTTATCGATAAAGTGCACATTAATTATCATGGCTCATGAAGACTTCACAAAGATATCTAATTGATGCATGTAACTGTGATACCTAAAGATATTAGCTTGGCTTGTACAACAGCTATATTTCTTTTGTATTGAATAACAAGTAGCAAAGTGATGTTGTACAATCCATCACATACCTCCAGAGCAATCGGACGGTAAATATATAAAGATGATAAAAAGGGGAGAAATGGAATTATAAAGTGAATTGTAACCACTCAGTAGAAAAAATGGTTTTTAGGTAACACCTCAAGTATGTAACACTTTTTAATAATTGAAAATGCTAAAAAAGGTGCTCATTTCACGGATGGGGGCTTCGTTTCAATTAAGTGTTGTTCTCACTCGCTCTTTCTTAATAATTTAGAGTTTTTGTTTTTTGGAAAAGATAAAAGTGGGGGCTTCTTTCGTTAAGGAGTTTTGATTCGTAAGTCAAGCCGCTACGAAGGCTTCGCAATTTGAAATAGATTGGTTTAGCATTATTTCTAATGACTTGAATCATGCTTTTTCCTTTTATGGCTCTATTTTACTTTTTAAGAGTAGATATTATGCTTTTTGTAGCTAAATTTACAAGTAATTTGTTAGGGTTTTTGACACATACTATTTCTCGAAATGGAGTTTATTAGAGTTTCCGATTGATATTTTGGGGGAATAGCCAATCCAAAGTATTTAATACTTCCTTCAAGCTTCTTATTGATCATTCTATTAATTCTATTTTAGAGATTTTGTGCTCCCTCTTAATGCTGGGAGTTATAGAAATTTCTGATAATGATAGTACGTGTAATGGGCCGCAGAATGGATGCACTCCGATATGTTTACTATTCAAATGTATATATTTACATATATCAATGACTCAATTATTAACATTTCTTCTCTTAAGTGTATCGAATCTCTTCCATTTTAGAGCAAAAAGCTTTAAATTTGTATGTCGTGATGAGCAACATAATTCCTCTGTGATTTGGATTGAATTATTCCGAGTATGTATCTCGCTATAGGATTGCCGAAGTCCGAGTAAGTATCTCGGTTCCGAGTATAACTCCATTCTGAGTACTATCTACCTTTGGTATCGTCGAGTTAGTGTCCGAAGCCTGTGATCCCATTCCTCGAGTAGTATATTTCTATTCTTGTGGCATTAAGCTTTCCACTCCTTAATGATCTCAGATATGATCTTCACCGACCTCCGCATCTCTGTATGGTCGTAATGTGGATGGGTATGCTCACTTATGAGAAAAAACTTAGATACCATCCTCTCTTGAATAACGAATATAGAACTTGTTTGCGTAATCGTGGGGTGTCCCATTATTCTTTTCATAATAAGTAGTATCAAGAATATGTGCAATCGGGCCTACGAAAAGTCCTATCAGGTTCGGCTTCCATTACCTCGAGATACATTGTATAGAATACTCATGCAATTACTTGCTCATAGCTGCTATTGGCCAGGTGACGAGGTAAATTTTGTTTCTCCTACATGGTTACCCTTGGAACCGCAGAGATTAGGTTACATTATGAAATTTATGTCCACTTACTACATGTTTTATTAGATAATCCACCGACTTCCAGATTTAACTCCCATAGTCAAGCGAAGATGATGAGAGCGGTATACTGAGGCTCGTGAATTGAAAATGCCGAATCAAGCAGAGATCGTAAATGTTGGATGTATATGAAGATATATAGAAAATAAAGAACATGCTATCGGCCAGTGATTATCAATGATAGAAGACGTAATCAAGATACATACAACTCTTCGGGCTAGTTTAGCAATTATGGGAACTATTTTTATATTTGCCGCATGTAACAACTTTGGTTATTTTTATTCAAGTATTGAATTTTCAATAATGTGTTTGACATACTATGAATTATATCTTATTGGATTGTTTGAATAAGTTAATTTTTAATTTTATCAATATATTTTCTCAAGTATTTTATTCATATATACAAAATATTTCTTCTTAGTTTTCATAATAATACACACAATAATAATAATAATACACAATAATAATAATAGCAAGTGTTACCTAATAATGAACAACGGTTACATAAAGAGTAAATATACTGAAAGCGTTTTAAAGATATTTAAAAAATGTTACTAATACAAAAGTGATACATATATAATCAAATAGTGTTACTTAAAGACATTTAGAGATATCCAAAAGTGATACGAATAGTAAATAGTGTTACTTAAACAAATTTGGACATATCTAAAAGTTGTTACTAATTGTAAAATAATTGCTACAAGTTGTTACAACAAGCATTACTTTAAAAAATTTGGAGATATCCGAAAGTGTTACTAAAAGTAAAAATGTAAAGATGACAATTTTTGTAACACTTTAAAAGTGTTACAAAATTTCTCTACAAAGTGATACATAAGATGACTTTATAGAACACGTATTAAAGTGTTACCAGAATTGATCAAAAGTGATACCTAAGAGCATAGAGTACACGGGCAGAAGTATCACCCAAAAAGTGTTACCTATGGGCTATAGTAACAGTTTAGACCGTTTATGTATCACTTTATGGGTGTTACCTAAAGCCATTTTTCTACTAGTGTCATGAAGCTGCTTGGACTTGCTTGGACACCGCCGGTAGGGACTTCATAGTTGATGTTTTCACAACCTTCAAGTGGGACTGGGACTTGGTGCTTCACCCCTTTCAGGGCGTGGACTTAGGTGCCTTGGATATAACACTTGATTTGGGATAGGACTCCGAAGCTTCGAGTCAGATGGAGCAGATAGCAAGTTGTGTTATTTCAAGCAACGCTGCTTCTGCTTGTACTACAAGGCCTTTAGCAAAATTGTTGTTGTAGCGGGACTCTCGAGGGATATGTGACCCAAGTGGGACTTAGTGAGATTTTCGCCTCACTCTCTTGGCTTAAGTTGGCGAAGTTACGTCACTTCAAGCTTCACTACCGCGGTCTTGGTGAAGCGCCTTTCTTCGGTTGGTTGCTGATTTATTAGTACGGCGCGAACGTTTCCAACCTTTGTTGATGATAATGTATCAATCCGGGGAGCCAGGCCTTAGTAACAGAAAGTTTTGTTTTCAGAATCCATGTGACATGCATCGAACGCCTCGCTTATTCCCTATATCTGATTTGATGAACCAAACATAAAATTTATCGTGTTCATCCAATATTTGAATAATCGTGGGCTATGGCTTACCCTCGAATATTCGGAAGCTGCTTGAGAATCTTACGCCATTCTCACTGATTTCATTAAACATAAAGGGATTATTACGCTTTCTTTGTGCAATAATCTCTACTCTCAGCGCTTGTTAGGCCACTGAGGTTTTTTCCAGCCTCACCATGCTGCTCGGCGGTTCAAAGATTTAACTTTAGGAAATTTCGTGAGAACGCTCTCCTCAATTTTCTCGTGGGTTTTGTGTGTATTTCTTTTTGGGATTGTTGTTCATGAATTTCGTCAAAACAGGGGTATTTATAGGTTTCTCGGCCTCAAATGCTTGCTTCTCGATCGTCGGGTTTGATTTCTCAGCCGATCAAGACCTCGACCTTGAATTTTGAGGCGCATCCGGACCGCCGATAATTTTGAATTACTTGGTGGCCAAGTAACCAATATAGGCGCCTCCTTTTTATTAAAAAGAAGGTTCTGGGTTCTTTTTCTAGGTCAAACACATTTTCATATTGACCCGAACCTGAGCCTCTCGATTTGCACCACACAACTCGGAGTGTCGATTTTTGAACCACATCACTAAGGGAGCCTTTTATTTCCTTTTGAACCACACAAAAACTTGTGGAGTATTCATTTTAAACCCTCGTGGGTTTATAGATTCTTCATTTCTCACGCAGTCTTTGAATCAGCCCCTGCTCAATGAAGTTGATCAATAAAATTAGGGTTTCTGCCCCTTAATTTTGTCTCGGCATTTAACGTGCGAGGTCATGCCGGGAACCCTATTTCAAGTCCAAAACTTTAGGGGGTTAATTGGATGTAGAAACCCCTTATTCTCTTTTACTTGAATTTAGGGTTTAATTCTTATTTGGGACAAATAAAACTTCGGGCTTCGATTTACGTGGGAACGCCGCTCGTCTCCGGCGGTCACTCAATTCTAGGGTTTAATCGAGAACCCGGTTCTAATCTCTTTAATTAACTCTTTGATTAATTCGGCTCCCCAATCAATTTAATTATTTTTGATAAATTCTCGATGTCTATAATATTTTCAAGTGCGATTTAATTATTTTTCAGCATCAGTAGGGGGCGCTCTACTCAAATAGTACAACGCTTTTAGACATTTCAATAAAAAGAGTTGGTAGTCTCTAATTATTTATTATGCCTGCCAATGAACTTATCAACAAACTGGCCATTTGAACTCAAGGACTTCTTGTTTTGAGTGGATTTATATGTAAGAGAAAATATTTGAGGAGAGTGCATGCTTTTTCTAGATTTCTTTTGTATGTGAACAAAGTCCATTTCTGCTTTTATATATATGTCGTTTGTTTGAGTTGTTCTATAAAGATCCGATCCGATCCGCACCAGCCTCTATCCTCACCTCAAAAATGATCTCCCATTTCTAGCCTCCCGCACTCGATTAGCTAATTATCTACAATTATGGTAATCTTCACATTAGCTATTCGATGTTCATATTTTATTGAGTTATAAGCAAGCTCAAATTACTTCATGTTCCTCTCATCAGAATCAATGTCTGATACTTTCATCGATCTTCAATTTTTTGATTTCAGTCTGAAAATGTTAACCCCACTTGGCCTAGGAGTGCCACTCCCTTTCCACTACATAAGTTCCAAAATGTGCTTTGCCATACAAGCCACATTCCAAATACCTAATAATTTTGATACCTAAAAACCCCCTCCTTCTTTCTTCAAAGTGGCTTGTTTCCAAGACACTTTTGGCAAAATTTCCCATTAGCTTCCATCCCTCCCCACCTTAATCGAAGCTTCTCAATGTCCTGAATAGTCTTCTATGGACTAAAGTGGTTTGGCACCAATAGAAGCCAGCGTATGCCAAAGATCATAGAATCTCAAAGAAACCAGCCCCAACAACGTTAAATACTGGCTTTCCCCATCCATTGATCCTCTGCTTCACTTTCTCTGCAAGCACCCTGCAGTCGCTAATACTCATCTGCTTTGATGTAAGGGGGAATTCCCAAGTACTTTGAGCCGTGTAAAAGTCGGCAGCCAGGATACCCAATACACTACCTAACTCAAGCCTTCGCATTTCAAGACTAACTCCAAGAAAGGAAGCATTTAACTTCAGTTAGATTAGGGGTTTCGAGCCCAGCAATCACTAAACATGCCCAAAAACTTTCTTTTGATCAAGGCTTCCACATTGACCCCTACTAATTGCACCAATACATGATGAATAATTCATCAGCAAAACTAATGTTCACTAACCCTATATCCTTGCATCTAGGATGGTAAGAAAATTTCCCATTGTTACTATGCTGCTTGAGCAATTCAGAGAAATACTCCATAATGATAAGAAACAGGTAAGGTGACAAGGGGTCCCCTTGCCTCAACCCTCTTCCACTAATAAAATAACACTACGGGCTGCCATTAATAGAGATAGAGAACAATGCCGAAGTGACACAAGCTTTGATCCAGGTGATGAATGCCATAGGAAAACCCAATATTTCTACCACAACCCATAGAAACTCCCAATGCACAATATCATAAGCCTTCATTATATCTATTTTAATAGCACATCTAGGCTTGCCACTCTGCTTATGATACCCACACACAAGTTCTTGCATCAACAAAATACCATAAAAAATGGTTCTCCATGGTACATAAGTTGTTTGCTGAAACAAATTAAAAATCGTTGTCCCACTTTACTAGTGATTTTTACTCTTAGACAAATTAAATAGTTTA
This sequence comes from Lithospermum erythrorhizon, assembly GCA_019722365.1. Lineage (NCBI taxonomy): Eukaryota > Viridiplantae > Streptophyta > Magnoliopsida > Boraginales > Boraginaceae > Lithospermum > Lithospermum erythrorhizon. The sequence continues at coordinate 389,254 of JADFUC010000006.1, read as the reverse complement.
TTTCATTTTGATTTAATATCATTCTTTGGACATGCAATATGTGTGACTACTTTGGCGCGGCCATCCATGGTATGTATGTTAAATGTAATATTGACTATTTATCATGCATGATATAATATGTTATATTCGACGGACGCTATGGTCTTTATGGATATAATATTATATTATATAGATAATATAAAGTATTATTAATCTACCTAAGGTGTACCAATTTTGTATTTATAGAAATGCATTAAAACTTGCGATAATTAATCATAATTAGTTATAATTAATTATTAGATATTGATCCACATTAGAGGATAAGTCAACGGAAAAATGATTTATGAAACTAAAATATAGGTTAGAAATATTTTCCACTAATTTTTATGACATGATTTCCAGTAATGTGTTATATTTCTCTTATGACTCATGGGTGTATTCTTTTAGCTTGCTTTTGATTGGGATACAGCTTGGTACGATCGTAGCAGTCAATAACATATAACAAATCCTACCTAATAGTCAAGTGCTTAATGTCATACCAAGCCATAAAGTCGATAGATCACTTGTGCATGGACCTCCTAGTATGGCAAAGTAGATGCGTTGTATCGCTTGGACGCCATCCCGACGGAGTAGTATAAGTTACTCGCTCAAGAACCGCATTTTACACTTATCATTCTAAATTTGCATTCAAGATATTTGGTATGCTTAATGGATTTTCAATGTCAAGACGTCGGTCCGTTGACATGTAACAAAGTTACTAATATAGTCTAAGCTTTAACTTTTGTTAAACGATAAAGAAGCTAATGTATTTTTGGTCATAATTAAGTGATTGTACACATGCTTGCATACCTTAAGCCTGAATGTGACGCATACCGTCAAGCGACAAGTATGTGGGTTCTTGGTATACTTGGTGTGTTTAGTGGGATTATAAACACGAGTATGTTTGTTCTATTATCTGATTGTAGAGTATTATATGACATATATATTAACTTGGTCTTTATGTATTTTCTACTGTAGTCAATTATAAGTCCCTTTTTCCCTTATGACTTTTCTCAAAGCATTTAACTTAAAACTTGTATCGGCTAAATAACTCAAACTCTTATTGAAATGTCAAACAAGTTTATAGGATAGTGCTCGCTTACTTGTTAATATCGAAAGTACGCGATAATGAACGAGTCAAGTACTCCAAAGGATTCCCGACTGCTTTGAATCATGCGACTGATATGACGAGCATTTCACGTGACATTCTAGAAGTCAAGTGCTTTTTATGTTGTCCAATTACGGAGCATCATCTTAGGCGCTAAGAATTAGGGATGTCGATCATGTGATCTCATTTGGTGCTCATTCGGTGACTCTCCTTGTGAAAATGTTGAAAAGTAGGGTTAAGAGCGAAATGTTGCACACCCCGGGACAACACTTAAGGTTGTAGGTAATCACGCTCGGGGAGGATAATAAGATTGATTGAGTTACTGCCCCTCGAACTCCAATCTTTCCGGAATTGAGCTTAAACATCATCACCATCGCATCAAAGTATCCAATTTCAATATGGGGGTACAATGGATAAGAACAAAGGAAGCTTTGGCTTCAAGCTATGAGATGATATCCATGATGCGAGAATTCCCTTAAACATTTCACCATTATAGTTTCTGGGTTACAAACCCGCAAGGGAAATGAACAAAAGAGGAGAAGTTGTGCTGCATAGATAACAAGACGGTTAAAGTAAGCACTTTGGTCATCACAAGAAGTCTACCAAGAGGGACCTTTCCATCCGGCAAAAGAGATGCATTCGATAATAGATCAACCCCAGAGGTAATTGCCATAAAAGTATGAATTGTGATACTTCAATTTCTTAATACATCAACGCTGTTGACATCAGATGCTCACATTTTTTAAAAAATGTGTGACAATCGTATCAAGATCACTAGACGAGTGGACTGGATAAGGAATGCTAAGCATCCGACGTGAAGACCAAATTTTATCATTTAGCTTTATCAGTCAAGCTTTTGCCTTTTTATTGCTTCCAGTTAGCTTGTTGATTTAATTTGGAATGCCAATTACTTATGTTTTTGGTGAACATAAATGATTTTTATGTTTTAAGATTAATTCAAGTCAATTGACCAAGCACTTACATGAAATCGCAAACGATATTAAATCTCCATTATGTCGGGTTTCGACCTCAACATAAATATCATAACATGTATGCTCATTAGAATTCACGTAAAATGACTTGAAATATAAAATCTCCTAAGCAATATGAATTATAAAAGTATAATCATAGAAATGAAGGATCATAAAGATAGAATCTTTGGAATCATATAATTAGAGTATATGATTAAATATGAATAATACTTAGAATTCATAATGGACAATCATTAATTAGAATTAAATATTTAGAATAAACTATTTATTAGAATCATAAATAAGATTTATGAGATCAATAAATAAATAATACCACTCTCACATTATTATTAGTGCATTAGTAAAACATAACTTTATATAAGCTTTCTTAATAATTCTAATCGTCGTATTTTTAGAAATAGACTGGGCACATTTTGAAAGGTTCAAACGGATGAGTAGTCGCTTAAGAGAACATTTAATATTCTTTTAAAAATATTAAAGAAGTATGTTATTAGATGAATCCAGATTCATCTTAACAATATAAGATTACATATTCTCCCTCGAGTTTAGCTCCTTCTTTCAAACCACCGAATGTATGTAATAACCGATCAACATCAAGAACGCCACATTGACGGGATATGAAATTGTTCCACAATAGCCGTGAAGTTCAAGAATCTATACCCACCCAAGTCAAATGGGGCTTGACAAACTATAAGACTTTGAATCAACTCGTTTGTTACTACAATATTAATCCTAACAAAAGGTAACGCTTTGAAGGACATAACCATGAACAACAATGATGATAATTTATGATTTCATGATCCGGAGATAGTTCAATATGATTTATGATTTCATGATCCGGAGATAGTTCAATATTTCAAATACAGATTTGGATATTAACAGATTTACTCCACCCAATATAACCGCTTATCAAGCAGTCAGTCAACTATCATAACACAAATAATTAATCGAATGGAAATGTCCATGTTTATAGTATTTGATTGATAAAAAAAATTCATCCAAGCTTCGGCGTTTATTCTTGGTAAAGGGAGAAAATCTTATTAATCATAAATATTTTAGATCATCCGAATTCTACAACAATTGACATATACATAAGTTAATGAACGGGGCCTCAAATAATTTGAATTTATTAAGGGAAAAACTAGTATTCTTGTGGGTAGACAAGAAGGTCGTAAATGAGATACCCAAGATATGCGTTTTAGCATGTGAAAGACATACTAATGATAGAGAACAGCACAACTACACAAAATTAGATTGTGTATGAGTTTCTCTGTAAAAGATTGAGGGATGGCTCGAATCTTTCTGGAATTCATAGAGATCCAACTACTAAACTTAATAAGTTGAGTTATACTTATACTGATAAACGCATTTAAACGGGATCCAAGATGAATACCTTAAAGAAAGAATCTTTCCAAGAGATACAACCTTTGTCCCACTTCATAAAGTTGTATAGATGGAAAGAAGAGCAATGAAAAGAGGGTTAGATTCGTAACACAACAAAATGACTGTGAGGAACAACAAAATCGAGTACGCTTACAACCTCGAGTAGTTGTGAATAAGAAGCGATCGATTAAACGTTTAACGAAAGTAATCTGAAAGGTCGCTTTTAGATTGATATCTCTAGTAGCTTGGCCGAACTCAGAGAATCAAGATCTCATTATTGGCCGAGTATAAAAATTGTGTAATTTATTACTTCCCCAATAATTAAAAATAGAAGTGCATATGCATAAAGGTTTGAACAAAGAACAACATTTTGACTACACACCCAAATTAATCAACCACACCAAGAGGTTAAGCGAGATTTTAGCTGGAGCTAGCCCTTCTCTGCCTAAATGTCATGTACCCCAACCATTGTATGACAATAAAGCTTTTAAATTTGAGCTTCAAGATTCAAGTCCACATCATTATTATGGATAATGATGAGTATGTAAAATATGTTAGCCTAGATATAACCTAGGGGGGTGAATAAGGTTTAAGTTAAGTTATTATCTTTTTCTAGTTTTAATTTCTTAATACGCGGAATTAACAAACAATAGGAATATAAATTAATCTCGATAGACCCACTTACCCAAGCTCGTGAGAATCATTAGTCAAGAATTAAACAACCAAGATATGATTAGCTAAAAATAACAAGAATATTTTGAAAAGAAAAGAGCTTAAGATAGAAAGACGATACACACACCCATTTTAACGCAGCTTTGCTCCCTATCGCCGACTGGCCGGCTTTCCAACCTCGATTTTGGCAAAGATAACTAAATTTTGAAGAATTGTTTGAATACACACAAGCAACTTCTCTCAAGACTATTATCAAACACCTAGAAGACCAACCAAGTGGCCCAAGCTACCCGTTAAGGGATTTCACCACCGACCTACCTAGATTAGAACCCAAGAATACCCCTCTCTAGGGATTTCATTTCACTACTCCAACTAGGAATAGCAAACCCTATGCTACAACCCTCACACACAAGGATTTCCTCACTAAATCACAATTAAGGATCGAGTACAATTTTGGTATCAACTAGGAAAACCTCTACAAAAGATAATCTAAGATTAAATGCGGTAGTTATCACTTTTGCCTTTTGGAATTTGAAGGAATTTTTAATTCTTGAGAATTAGGTCAAAAAGTTAAGTGTTTTTAAAAATAGAAGGTGACTTTATATAGTGCACAAAAATAGGGTCAGAATCTGCCACAAGACGTGAGACCCCCCTCGGTCTCGATGAGCCCTTCGATGGCCAAGCCAACGGATATAAGTTTCCTCACAGAGACCCTATCGAGAGGCCAGGTCTCGGACATCGACCCTCTATCGAGACCTTACCCTCTCGGATAAGTCTTGATCATCTAGACCTTGAACGAGACCTCAGCCCTTCGGCTTATCCGATGTTTCTCTTCCAAAATAAGGATCGCTTCAAGCCAATTCCTCGGTAAACAAAAATGAAACACACTATTTCAGATTTGAGCCTTTAACAATGTGAATCAATCTTATACTTAGGATTAAAAACTACGGGGACTATCAATTTTAAAACTATTCAAGATTAAACCGCAAAGCTTCATTTCATACTTAAAAACAACAACATATACTAAAGTGTAGAGTTTTACAAACTATATAACAATAAAGACCACTCTAGCCCCTCATCACTGACGCTTGTTGACTCATCCCCGAGCCTCCTAACATCCCTCGATCAACTCTCTTTAAGCGCTTGAACTTATTAAAGAATAAACCTCGTGGATTATAATGCCTCACTTGAAAACGGATTATCTGCTTAAACAATTTGTTATCTTAAAAAAAAGGTTTTGAATCAATACCATTATTCAACAAACTCCCTTGACGATAAACAAATCACTTACGCTAAGTGGGGAAAGGGAATATAAAAACATAAGCAACGCCTCCCCCAACATAAAAGATTACCAAAATTTTCTTACGAAATAAAACAACAACAACCATGGATGACATATCAATGAGGCACAAAATAATAGCATGGCATGAAATAGTTAAGAAGACATCCGACAAGCTATCATAAGAAATAAAACATCCAACAGGCTATCATAAGAAAACCATGACAATCCAAAAGAGCAGCTCCATTACACTCCCTTTGGGATCACCGCTGTAAGCACACCAAGTCTAAACATCAAGACACACAACTAAAAATAAAGCATAAAAACATAAAGGCCAAAGCCATCAAAGTTCAATTTCAATTCTATCTTCGACCGCCGCTACTCCACACCCAAAGAAAGGCCCCATCGCATCCTCCCTATCATCATCAAGAATGTGTAGTCCTTGAGACCACTACACCCGGAGATGTAGAGGCCGGATGTGAAGTAGAGTTCTGGATGTGAACTTAGTACCACAGATCCCCGCGGCTGTCCGAATGTGTTCCAAGTATTTTGTATTCTTGGTCCTCTCATTTGCATCCCCAAACATGAGAGGAATTTCATAATCCTTTGACATAATCCTTGATCTTCTCTTGTTTTCCCTTGACTAGTGTCTCTTTGCCTCCTTTCATGTTTCGTACTGGACATCTTCAACGACTCAAGGCCTCCGTGCAAAACTCATTTTAGCCTGGGGCCCCATCTTGGAACATTTTGCTCCGCGCCTCATGAGGAGCCTCACCACCACTATCATCACCTTCTTCATTATTATCATCATCCCCTTCATCATCATCGAAGTCCTCATCATCAATATCCTCATCGTCCGAAAACACAGGATCCTCCAAATCATCGACCTCCCTAAACCACTTCCTTCCCATCATAGCTAGAATGGCTTTTCTATCCTCCTATTTGTTTCAATTTTTTCCCATTTCCACCAAAGATCGCATTGTTGTGATAAGCACAGTGCACGCTGAAATAATCTTTGATTTATCCTACGGGGTGCTCCCTATCAATGGCATCAACACACCTCTCGAAACACTCTATCGCTCCCAAGATTCCTCCATAATATGTGTGATAAGCATCCCATAGGAAGAGTGGTAGCTTTGGTATTTCCCCATGGAGTGATGCGGAAGGGCGATGATAACGGGAAGATTGATTCAGTTGCTCCGGAAAGCACGAACTCTCGTGAGGTTGCCGAGTCGACCTCACCGCATCGGATTCCTTATCTGGGCACTCCGACGGGGTACCTAAGGGACTTCACAAAACAAGTGTTGGAAAATCTCGCCTCGGTATACAAGTAAACAAGGGCAAAGGTATCTACCTCACTCTTCTTACTGCATCGGCTCTTAAATCTACGAATTACTGTTCTCAACATCGTGGGTCACATTAGCCACCGACTAATTCCCTTGTCCGGCCGGAGGCCACACATCAAATGCATAACTAGAAAAACCCATTCAACGACAAACCAAAAATCTTCCCTAACGCTCATCTTATACTCAAAAAGTCTCCTCCCATTAAATTCCAACTTAATATTAAGACTATTACTTATCGGAGTTTGTATAACCACATGTTTTCATAAAAAAGAAATACACCTTAACCGGAAAAGATATCATAGGACTTCTACCTAAAAACTTCTCCCCACTTTTGGAATTTGACAAGATCCCTAAATTTGTCCCTCCGTCTCCTCCCATCGTAGAAGTACCCATCAAGAATGTTAGTTTCCGCCAATCTTCCACTTTTTTTTCACCCTCGATGGCAAAACATTGAGATTGTCACTCTTTTTTGTGGATTTGAAGAACTCCCCACCTTTGATAAAGAAACCACTTGATTTGAGGATTTGGGAGTTTGCTCTTGCTGCCCTTTTTTTGGTAGGTTTAGTAGGCTCGGTGTCATTTTAATGAGTATTTTTGAAGAATTCCAGAGTGTTGGTTTTATAGATTAGTAAATTTGTGAATTTGAGAGATAATTTTGGAGAAATTTTGATGAATTGTTGATGTAAAAAGGTTGAAAGGGGCAAGCATGGGTGAATTAGGTTGAAGAAGTTGGAATTTTATGTTGAAACGGGGAGAAGAAATCGGGTCATGACGTATTTAAGGCGCCTTCATCGGCACTACCTCGGCGGGGGGGGCGGGTCTCGATGGCTTCCAATGCATCGGGTATTTTGTATCGCAGAGTGGGGTTCTCGATGGGGTCTCAAATGGGGCTATTTATCGTGTGAGCTGGCCATCATCGAGACCCATCGTGGGGTCTCTGCATGGGCCCTCACGACTGTGTGGGAGTTCCACAATTCCAAACGATAATCCCCAATCATCCACATTCAACCCGACGAATCCCAACCCGACACACATTCGCTGAAGCAACCATCCACACTTCACCTCAAAACCCAACAAAACCAACATCTCCTACCGATACACAAACTCAGAAGTCCTCCACACTTCAATAACATCCACAACAATCAACAATATTTATCTTCACCACAATCGACAATTTTAAAAAAAAAATTTGACCTCAATTTTAAAACCACACATAGCATGCATATAATTCAAAGGCATAAAAAGACATTTCTAGAAGACAAGATTTAATGAAAGATCAAGCACTTCAACATACTTAACGCGGTTAAATTGATCCCCGGGTACTGTTCAAAGCGAAGATATCCGCAGTTGATCATTTGTCCCTACCTAACTTTAGATCACTGTTCCCTTTGCATTACGATCCCGGATGAAATGATGACGGATCTCAATGTGCTTGGTCCTAGAATGTTGCACCGGATTTTTGGCAATGTTGATGGCACTAGTGTTGTCACATAACACCGGTACTTGATTATACTTGATCCCAAAGTCCTCCAATGCTCGCTTCATCCAAAAGCTAGCACTTAAGCCACCGCAATTTCCAACCGCCACATTACCGGCCTCCGCCTCGCTGATAATGCCACACTATTTTGTTTTTGCTTGACCATGAGGTAAGTGGGGCTATGTCCAATGAAAATGACAAGTCCCACTAGTACTTTTTTTCATCAAGTGCTGGGGAACTGAAAATCAAGATCCTAATATCCCACAAGTTCAAAGTTCTTGCTCATTGGATACCAAAGGCCATAGTCAATTGTTCCTTTCACATACCGAAGGATCCTTTTAACCGCTTTAAGATGAGACTCTTTGGGACACGCTTGGAAACGAGCACACAAACACACGGCAAACATAATATCGGGCTCCGGGATACGCAAAGAGCAAAAGCTATGCTACCAATCATACCTCGATATTTTGTCTCATTAACACTTGTACCTTGTTCATCCTTGTCAAGCTTAGTTGATGTAGACATAGGAGTCCCGATCACTTTTGCATCTTCCATCCCGAATTTCTTTATGAGCTCTTTCTCGGTGAATTCTGAGCTTGAAAAATGAAGATCCCTGGCCATCCATTTCGGGCTTCACTTGAGTCCGAGGAAAGTTCACCCGCCCATCATGCTCATTCGAACTCTACTTGTCATCATTTTCAAAAATTCCTCACACAACAAATAATTAGTAGAACCAAAAATAATATCATCAACATATATTTGGACAACTATAAGATGTTTTGCCCTTTTTGGCTTCGGCGGGAAAGCGCTGAATCGAGCTTTCCTTCTTTGAAACCATTTGCAAACTAAACGTGTGCTTAACCTCTGCTACCAAGCTCTCTAGGTGCTTGTTTTAACTGCAGCGGGGCTTTTATCTAGTTTAAACACGTGATTAGGATAACTAGCATCTTCAAACCCGGTGGCTTAAGTTTTACAAAAACGTCCTCATCCAAAAAACCATTTAAAAAAGCACTTTTAACATCCATTTGGTGTAGTTTGAAATCCATATGACTAGCGAAAGCTAGAATAATACGAATGGATTCCAACCTAGCGACCGGAGTAAAAGTTTCATCGAAGTCTACTCCTTCGACTTGATTATAACCTTGGACAACAAGACGACTTTTATTTACCAAAACAACACCGGTTTCATCAAGTTTATTTCTAAAAACCCATTTTGTCCCAATAATGGTTCTATCACAAGGTTTTTCAACTAAATGTCTCCTCAAACTTTGCATCTTTCTAAATTGTTCAAGTTCTTTTGCATAGATAAAAATCCAATCCCGCATCCTCTAGAGCTTGTTTAACATTGGGCAGGTACTACTGGAAAGCATTTTCACGTAAGCACTATGAAGGCAAACATTGGCTGAAAGAGGATCGAGTAGTTACCCCTCTTTGAGATCACCAGAATGAGGTCCCAGGGGATGATTCCCTAACGATTCTCTGCCTCCCTAGGTAAATCTTCAAGCGTGTTCTCGGCCTTATGGAGATAATCATCCAATGCCTCATGGTTCGATGATTATTTGTTTTCTCCCCCATAATCGATGCTTCCCTCATTTGAACCTCGTTTCGAGGCTCATCACTTCTTTGTGAATTCACATCTACATTGACACCTATTGAATCATCTTCTCATCTACTGGCTACAACTTTCAACAAAACCTGATTAGATTCATCAAAGTTAACATGAATAGATTCCTGCACGACGATCCTCATATAGACGATATATGCTTTACTAGTTTCGAAGTGAACTTCCAGAAAGATTGCCTCCTCATTAGATTTAGCACGAATTTACCCAATCTATCTTTGGTGTTTAGAATATAGCATTTACACCCAAAAACTTAAAGTAATCAATTTAGATCTTACCATACCAAAGTTCATATGAGTTTTTTTCAAGCACTGTGCCCAAGAAATACCCCGGCTGTTAGTATAACAAGCGGTGTCCACGACATGTCCCCAAAAAGTATTTTGGCAAGTTGTGTCTATTCAACATAGTCCGGCCCATTTCTTGGAATGGTCCTATTCTTTCGGCCTCCACAACCCATTTGTTGAGGTGGTGCCTCTTGGTGCCGAGCCATGGCTGATCCCATACTCCCCCACAAAAACTCTTCGAACTCCTCATTCTCGAACTCTCATCTCCATGATCGCTTTATGGCTTTGATTTTTGGAGCCTTCCTCATTCATGAGCTTTCTTGGCCACAACTTAGCAACCTCTTTAAACGCCACTCTTATTAGCAAGGACCACAACCCAAGTAAACCTCAGTAATCATCCATAATTACAAAGACATATTTAGATCCTCCCAACCTCACAACATCCATCTCACCAAACAAATCCATATGTAACAAATCGAGCAATTGCTTTTGGTTCGACTCCAAAACAAGTTTTATAGGATTTAAAAGAGAATTTATGCATTTTACCGAAAGTCGGCTACTCTCTCGGCCACAAAAGTTTATCCTTTTTGTACGTGAGATTTGGTAGACCTTACATGCGAGTGCTTATGCAATTTAGATAACATTTCAATGCTAGCATGACCCAACTGTCGATGCTATAAACTCACATCATCATGAACCACATTCATGCAAATATTACTAGCTTCAACCAAATCAAAATTTGCTTATTAAACATTATTATTCAATCGGAGCAACCATGCACAACAAATGAAGATGAAGCATTCGAATGACACATTTATGTTTAGAAAACTTGACCTCATGCCATAATCATTTTCAAAGATAATTAACCTTGCCACTTAGTAAAATTAAACTCTTTACGCCATCAACAAGCAAAAAGTATTTTTAATCTTTGAAACAACTCTTCTACCACAATTTCCATTCCTTACCAAGATTTTATGGCCAAGTAACTTTTTACATTCCCCACGCCTTGTTACCAAGCTTTAAGAAAAGTGAGGCATCTCCCGGGCTACGTGCTCTGGTGCATCCGCTATCCACCATCCAAATATTTCTTTTCACGACGAAATGCCCACCTACAACACAAAATCAAGTTTCTATTCGAGGTATTCACCGTCATTTGGGTCCTTAAGGTAAGTAAAATGGATTTCCTCACTTCATCCATTTCGGCTCCTTGAGACTTGTGATTACAAGGCGCCCAATCTTTCACTCAACTCCTCGAATCCGTGGACATCTGTAAGACTCACGATTTCCTTCTGCCATTGGGTGTTGAACAATGGCCCAATAAATTTGGTCATCGGATGCATGATGAAGCAACATTAGAAGGATAAGAGTTATCACTTGAATAGCTTCCAATTCTTTTTTTGTTGGTTGGATAACGTTGAGCATCAAGAATTTCATCTAACTTGTTTGTTCTCGCCAATGTCAGTGATTTTTTTGAGTTCTACATTTTCCAACTCAACCTTACTAAGACTTTGTTTAAGCTCCAATTTTTCAAGAATTCCATCATTTTTAAGATTGGAGTCAAGCTTTAGCAAAGTAACTTCATTTTCTAGAGAAGTAGTTTTAGCAAGCAAGCTTTTATTTGTTTTCGAAAGTTCTTTTCGTCTTTAAATAATTTTTCAAAACTTTCTAACAACTCATTATAGTTATTGCTTTTAGCTTGTCAAAAACTACTAGTCGAAAGTGCTCATCATCACTAATGAGCTCATCATCCCGATAAAGAATTAGAGTTAAGAGGTACCTCTATGAAGTCTCAGGCTACTTTGCACACACTTTCACATTACACGCCCACCCCTCGAGTCGGATTCGCCCGGATTCATCCCTCCCAAGGGCCTTTTCGTATTTTCACTCTCTTCTTGGATTGAGACCTCTTAGTTGGTGATTTTATGACAATCCATCTTGAGATGTCCGGGCTTGTTGCATTCAAAATATTTTTATCTCTTTTGATTTGCCTCCTCTCTTTTGTCCTTCGACTTCCTTGTTATAGTTGTCATATTTTGAAGCTTCTATGTCCAAGCGATCATCATTATTCTCTTTTGAATCTTAGGAAACTTTTTGTAGCGTCTCTAGCAAACATGGCCATGTTCATCATCCGCCGCCTCAATTTCTCAACAACTTTTGTGCTGCACGCCACAAAGAGCTGCCATTTTTGTCCCTCAATTGCCGAGCCTTGTTTTTGTGCAATTATTTCCTCTCTTCGCTTCATGGATCCAATGAGCCTTTGAGTGAAAGAGTCTCGATATCCTTGGCTATTTCAATAATTCCATTTAATTCTAAGGAGAATGTCTTCCCTAGAGAACTGCTATCACTTCTACGGTGGTCGAACATTCGATTTGATGTCTTTGATAGACTCTCCAGCTGATACATCTCGAATGTTGATACCTTCTAGTCGAAGTCGAAACCTTGTGAAGTTCTACTCTTGGCCAGGAACCAATATGGGCGGTTTTAGCAAGTCCCCGTGATCTCCTTGGTCCGATTTGCATCCCTTGACTCGAGCATACTCCTCCATGCACATGGTATCGCGGAAGAACGCGGAATGGATTTTAGAATTTAACCACTTTCTCTTGAGTTCCTCGTCCCCTTAACACTCCATCATCCTCTTTATCCACGGCCCCTCACTGGGACCTCCACCCTCAAGGCGGCACCCAAATCTTATATTTGCCTCCCCCCGGCTCGGTCAAGTTCCTACGAGCTCCCATTGAAGAATTTGATACTTCATGGGAAATTTAGCAACTTTTGATGATCACCCTCCATAATTTGTAATCAATGCTTTGAACGTGATACTTGAAGGCGTTGCACCAATAGTCATAATTTGATCCATCAAGCAATGGTGGCCTTGCACTTGACCTACCTTCAACACAAAAAGTTCCCGAGCTACCTATATTCCCATTACTACCCATGATCTTTTTCTACAAGATTTTAACTTCTTAGTCGTGAGAACACGGGCTCGATACCAATTGTTAGCTCTGATATAACCTTAGAGGAGGGGGGTGAATAATGTTTAAGTTAAGTTATTATCTTTTTTCGAAGTTTTTAATTTAATAATGCAAGGAATTAACAAAACAATAGGGAATATAAATTAATTTGATGACCGACTACCCAAGCCGAGAATCATTAGTCAAGAATTAAACAACCAAGATATGATTAGCCAAAATAAATAAAGAATACTTTGAAAGTAAAGAGCAAAAAGATGCTAGAAAGACGATACATCATCGCATTTTAACGAGCTTCGTTCCCCTAATGCCTCTAATTCCTGGCTTTCCAACCTCGATTTTGGCAAAGATAACTAGCTCTCAAGAATTGTTTGATTACTACCACCAGCAACTTCTCTCTCTCAAGACTATTATCAAACACCTAGCTCCAACCAAGTGACCCAAGCTACCCGCTATGATTTCAACACCTAATCTACCTAGGATTAGGGAACCCAAAGAATACCCCTCTAGGGATTTCTTCATTTCACTACTCCAACCAGGGAATAGCAAACCCTCTATGCTACACCACACAAGGATTTCTCACTAAATCACAATTGCTAGGATTGAGTAATACAATTTGGTATCACAACTAGGAACTCTCTGGCCAAAAAAAGATAATGAAGATTAAATGTGAGAGTTATTGACTTTGCCTTTGAATTTGAAAAATTCTAATGCTTGAGAATTAGGGTAAAAAAAGTTAAGTGTTTTAAAATAGAAGGTACTTCTTATATAAATACACAAAAATAGGTCAAGATTTATGCATCGGCATCTTCGGGGGAGCCTCGAGCGAGCCCCGATAGGCCAAGTGCAACGGATATAAGTTTCCTCGTAGAGTTTGTCGAGAGGCCGTGGCTCCGATTGTCGGGACCCCTATCGAGACCTTTACCCTTTCCCTCGACGGGTCTCGATCACCCAAGTGACCTTGAACGAGACTTCAGCCCCTCTCGACACGAAACGCCCGATGGTCCGATGTTTCTTCCAAAATAAGGGATCAAGCTTTCAAGCCACTTTAAAAACAAAATGACACACAGCCATTTGTACGTAGTCTTAACAATGAATCAATCTTATACTTAGATTAAAAAACTACGGACTATCAATTTAAAAACTATTCAAGATTAAAAACCGCAAAGTCATTTATACTTTTAAAAAAACAACATATACTTCAAAGTGTAGAGTTTCCTTTTGGCTAAACGCCTATAACAATAAAGATCACGGAAGCCTCAATAGCTTCGACGCTTATTAGACTCTCATCTTGAGCCTCCGAACATCCCGATCAACTCTCTTTAAGCGCTTTTGAACTTATTAAAGAATAAACCTCGATGGCTGTGTTCACTTTGAAAACGGATTAGTTCGCTTAAACAATTTCTGTTATCTTCAAAAAAAATAAGTTTGAATCGAATACCATTATTCAACAAATATACACATTTCTGCTACTATAAGTAAATCTAACCTCAAGTGGATCTCCACCAAGCAATCTAATGTTATTCCTCGAGGAGGTTTTGGATACATGGTCCAAAACAAGAAAATCCCTACCAAGCTAAGAAAATAATACATTCCTCTTCATTCCTTAGCTAGTGTTCATTTTAACGGAATCAACAAATTTTCAAACGACTTGGTAGTTTGATTGTGTTGATCATTTCTTGGATCAAAAACGGGGAGGATGGATACACACTAATCAATCACATAAGTTTACAAGCTTTGAAATACCGAGCCGCTGGTATCGACAAATTACTATCGCGGGAGAATCCTGAAGAACATCTCGCGGTCCCAAAAAAGATTCTCGCTGTGAGCTATGTTGAATTGCGATTCTTAGACATGAGTGACAGGATTTCAAACATCCTCTGTAACAGGAGGACCATAACGACATCTGTTACGTATACTACAAGAGTATAAATGGAAACATGGGTACAATAGGGGATTCATACAACCCGAGTTTTCTTGGTAGATTTCCTCGAAGCTTTGGGAGCAGTGGTGATTCAGCGCATCACCAAATATGAGTTGGATATCACATTAACTTGTCTATTACCAAGACAATTACGGGTGCAAAAGTTTGTTGGCTGGTTTTTCATATCTTACCAAGTAACTTGATCGGCTGGAAATCGCTTATCGGCGAATCGTTAATACTAGATCAATATAAATCGCCCAAGGCGTGTTCTGAGCCAGTTGGAAACCAAGAGATATTAGATCTCATAAAATGCTCGTTGAATAATTCTCTAGATTGTACAACCGATTTATACATTCAAAAACTATAAAGTCAAAGATATATTAATTGTTGGGACAATTAAGATTACGATTTATCATAATCGAAATTAGGGGTTATGATGGCTTACTAGGGTCCGCTCATAATCTATATATTAAGATGATAATCAGTTAATATTGTCTAATATATTTCTATTGTCGATCACACATACTGTAAACCGAACGAATAATAATATGTATTATAACTTCACGGGTCAAAAGTGAAACATGAAGGAAACATTCAGTGGCAAAAAAAAATCGACTCCTGACTTCAGAGTAAGTCGGTTTCGCGCGGAGAAAGATGAGGGGAATCGAGGAGATTTTATCTCCCTGAAACTATTATACGTTTCGCCTAAGTGTCAGAGAGCTACCCTCTACAGACTTTTGAAGTCAAAGAATTCTCTCCTCTTCCACCCTAGGTTCGAATGCCCCCTCCCCTTTAGGAAGAAAGTAATTTTTCTTTTCTTGTTGTTTCGTTTCGCTTTAATCGTAGTAAAACGCACGGAGGAGTTCGGGTAATTTGCTGGTGTGAACTATTCTTGGAGATACCCTGCTTTAGATATATGAGCTCACACTGCTTCTCGCCGCTATATTATTCCAAAAAAGCTAGCGGTGCAATACTTGTAATTCGTGATGCATTATTTTTTGTATAATCCATAAGATCCGGGATTCTCGCATCCGATTGGGCGAACTGGGCTAGATTCGAATATAGAAAACCCTAACAAACCCAACCTACCCGATCCAACACCCGTAGTCCTCGGGTTGAAGTTTGAATTTTTGTCGTGGGTTTGGGTTCAATTTTTTCTACCCCGAAATCGGTGAAAATTGGCTAAAACGTCCCTGCCAATAGGTAGTCACCGTAGTGCCCCGCGCAGCCGAAAAGTCGCACTTCCTTGGTCAACAAACTAACGTTTCTGTTAAATCTAAATATCCTGAGATTAACTGTGACGTTAGTTTGGGACCAAAGCGCAACTTTTGTGCCACTTACGAGGGTCAAACTACAACTTCAAGTGGTAATATTTAACGAAATGTTAGTTTTGAGACCAAAATGTCACTTTTGTACCACTTAAGGGGACTAAACTGTTACGGTAATACTATTGGAGATCAAAACGCAACTTGATGCCATTATCGGGGATCATTATTTCGACAATTAACTCACCCAAAATCTATTATGTTGGGTTTTTGGATTTGTCTCAGGTAAACCCGCCCAACCCTAGCATCCACATACACCCCTACTCAACACTATGTTTATAACTTCTTGTAAAGGGGAGTGTAATTCGTCAATGACACTGATTTTTTCATCTGGATGTTTTCCAATGGAACTGAATGAAAATTTGAGTGATACCAACTATGCAAATTTGAAGTGATCCAAATGACATCATCCCAATAATTGAGTGATAATAAAATAGCCCCAATGAGGAGTACTATATATAAAGGATGACTAGTTCTTGAGAGCATTGATTTTAGGCACTAATTTGGAACACTAATGGATTGGTTTAATGATACTATGAATTATCAGTTACAGTTTTTTACTGAAACAGACCAATATGATCTCTTATTACAACAGTCTAGTCCTAGTCCTTGCCAGCAGCAACTAGATATGCTTCCTAGAAGTACCACCCTTCTTACCCCACCAATATTCAACCTACCACAAAACAAAAATATGAATTTTAATCATCCTGAAGGTAATAAACACACAGACCCCATGAAGATGAAGATTTCTCATAGAGAACATGAGAAAAAAAGAAGGGAAGAAATGGTTGGCAATTATGCATCCCTGAGATCACTTCTTCCTCTTGAGTATATCAAGGTTTATTTTCTGATCTCTTCTTTGATAAACACTACTCAAACTAAAATCATTGATGAAGCTAGAGGAGTTGAGTGTTGCCTTCATAATAGCTTTATTTTTAGTTTTTCATTTGTTTTATGAATCATATTTAAAAACTATGATCACCCTTTTTGATAATTTACTTTTCTTGAATTCATTAGAAAATTTACTCTCACATCCCTTTGATTTTCATAAAAAATGCAATCCCCTTTTAAGGTCTCATTTTACCAAATTAGGTCATAAAAAATGGAGGGAAAATTATATTTGTGATGAGATGAATTCAAATTTTTATTAAACTTTATGTAAAAGTAAATGGTCTTTAGAAAAAAGGATGTAGTAAGTATATGCTTCACTAAACAATGTTTGATTGTGTGTGTGTATTTTTTTATTTTTTATTTTTATCATTATCACTAACTATAACAATTTATTAACCCTGTTTGATTGTGTTCTTATCAATCCAAAAGAGGGGTTATTGGAGCGGGCATCCCTAATTGAAAAAAACACTATACCTCTAACCATTTTGTTTTCTTGCTGGAGTTAGCGGATCGGACTGTCGGCGTTGAGTGTTGCCTTCATAATATACTTTCTTTTTTATTTTAGTTTATCTATTTTTTTTATGACTCATTTTTCAAAATTATCTCTGATCCGTTTATGAAGTGAGATGCCATACATCTATTTCCGTATAGTGTGAGCATTAGGTTTACCTAATTTATTAAGAGTGGTTTCCTGGGTGTGTTTTTACCAACCAAAAAAGGGGTTGGAGAGGGCATCCCTAGTTGGGGAAAAAAACATTTGGTCGTTTCATTCTATTGATTTTTTTGCTTAAATTGAAAATCATACTCCGTATTTTATTTTCTTGAATTAACCATCAGTTAGTTAACAATTCTTTCTCAGTGTCTCAGCTTATGTAATTACGTATTTCACTAAACAATGTTTGTTGTTTAGGGAAAAAGATCTGCATCTGACCATATTCTCCAGTCGGTAGGATATATAAAAGAGTTGCAAACTACAATTCAGAAGCTCACTAAAAAAAGAGACGAAGTGAAGCAGATCTTGCCATATAAGGGAAAAGAATCCTATGTTGGTTACAACCAATCAAATGTAACAATTCAACCTTCCATGGCAGGGGTGGATGTTCTCATAAACACTTCCATTGAAGCAGGGGTGAAACTTTCCAAGGTGCTAAATATTCTAATCATAAAAGGGTTGTCCATTATTAGCTGCAATTCAGTTCAAGTAAATGGAAGACTACTACACAACATTCAAACAGAGGTAAATATATACTTTAATACTCACTAACATGTTAACTTACTAAATATGCCTAATGTCCGAAAAAGACTCCCGCCTAAGCGGGATAAGAAGAATTATTAGCACAAGATTACCTTTTGATAACAGGCCGGGATATTATTTTCGAATTGACCCATGAGTGAAGTAAACACTATCTACTACTTCATAATAGGTATGAAGTAGCTTTCATAATATGCATGAAACGTGTAGGTAATGTAATGAATCATATTGATTTATTTTATTATATTTAAAATGTATTCTCTCAAAAGGCCTATTATTACAATTACTAAAATATTGAATTGAGCCACCTATAATATCATATGATTCCTGCAATAAAGCTAATTATCATCATGCTAAAATATCTAATAATAATGTACAGGTGAATGGGGGTGGAACCATAGACCCAGTTGAGCTCCAGCAAATGTTGAATGGCTGACTATTGCTGCAATGGATACTCTCTGAAGTAGCAACTATCTAGTAGGCTCAGATAATGTATATTAAGTCGTTTGATCTATCAGTTGTGCCTAAACTATTCTCTGTCTCTATTCATCTGTTACAGTAGGCCAGTAGGGTTTGAATGCTTCTTATCAAATTGTTGCTCTTGTAGTTGTGGATCACGACCTTCAAGATTTAGTTCCTTAATTTCTTGTGGGGCAGGGCATTCAAGATTTTATTACTCCTATTTTTAATTTTTTTTAATTGACATTCTTGATTTTTTATACAACACTTTTTTGAATAAATAATTTTTTTAATTATGAGTTGAAAGTTTATAAAAAAATTAATATTAGAAAAATATTTTTAAAACATAAATTGCATTATATCCATTTATATTTATTATAAAAGGGAAGATATGGTCCATTTAGTTGCGGTCGATGTTACAATTTTTAATTGAAGTAACGGTATTTATATAACAATTTGAGCACTATTTAGGTGAATAGTAAGAGCTAATTGACAACAATCAAGTTGCAGTTTAGTCTAAATAACTATATTATTGAAAATTAGTCTTCAAAGAGTTACAATTGTTGCAGTATAGTCGCTAGACTAACGGAACAAATAAATTCAGAGGGAAAAAGTCATTGATGGGTACTTTGATGTGGGTCCATGTCTAAATAATATCTTACATTGGAACAAGACTTATATCCTTAAACAATATCTTACATTGGAACGGAGATAGTATAAGATAACACTTGTGAACCGTAGAAACACAAAAATATGGTACAACCGGACAATATTTTACCCTTTGTTTTGGGTATCTTCCCTTTTTTCTCTTTGAGTATAGCTGTCAACGGACCGAGTAACCTAATTTCCATTCGATACCCGATCTGAAAAATTCGACTCAATTTCCTGCTCGACTGATTAACTAGTCAGACTGAAGTAGAAAGTATTGCTCGATAACCGAAACAATTGAGTAATTACTCGACTAGATAAAATAAATACACCTGATACCAGTTAAAACCTAACTAATTGATAGCTTCTTACAAATTTTATGTACAAATTCAATGCACGCTGTCTGGCGTTCAGTTCTTGTTTCGACAATTTAAAAGTCGATAACGGTTTTACTAATAAATCGATAAGGCTAGATACCCGTAGGCCCGGCGGCAGTATCGTACTTTCGAAATAAAATAAATTATTTAGAGTACTGAACAGTAAGTTAATTATATGACTCGATAAAGTATCCTAAACTTGATCAGTGTTATCGATACCAGCTCGAATCACGACTAAATGTAACACTACTCTTGTGTTAGGTGAATCTCGCTACTACAAAATAACGCTTGAACACATACTTGAAGCGAGACTTGTTAAAAGCGATCTAAGTGTCTAAAAAAATACTTAGATGGCGCTCTGTGAGCCTTGCTTCAGGTTAATCTTAGGCACGTCACTTTTAAATCGTTGTCGATAAATATCTTGGCTTGCTTCTAAGTCTATTAGAGAAAAAACTAAAACTAAAACTTAATTATTTGGAGTATAGTAGCCGGCTTCTCCCGGAAAACCAACACAAAATCCAACCCCAACGACGTACCACCAATCCGACCCCAGCGTGGCCCTTCCAAAGCGTACCCGCACACTCACCGCTCACGGCTCCCGACCCCGCCTGCTGAGTGGCGTGGCGCGTGGCGAACCACTTTGTCCTAAATTATTCTCCCATATCTTTTCAATTATCAAAGTTAATTGTAGTTTAATTTGGAAATTGTAGTTTAATTTCAAGTATGGAAAAATTAATTTTGATTACGAATTTTTAAATGTTGAACTCAAATTTCTAATTTTTTTTATTAATATATAATTGGCTGCCTCTATTTCAAATAGATGGCCTTGTTTTGAATTTTGATGAGTTATACTTTTTAAAATTCAAACTTAAATATTTTTTTATACGTTTTATTATTATATGATATTTTCTAAAATTTATCAAAATATGATATATAATTTTTTTGTTTTGGATTTACGATATTGCGATAAATAATTTGTAGAAGTTAAATGATGTTTCTAGCATTTATATATGACAAGTTCAAGGTAAGTTTCAAAATTTCAGAGGCTAAATATGATAATTTGTTATCGTCTTATGTGATGATTAGGGAAAATATATAAGTAGTTCAAATGTATTTTAATGTTTCAAACATTAGTTTGTATGCACATATGAGAACTTTTGATCCCTTAATATGATCGCATGCTATATACAAGATATATCTATTGAAGTTAGTATTAATTAAAGATTTTGAACTAGGTATATGTCTGCGAGATATGGGTATCTTGATTCGATGTTGTGAACTAATTTATATATACGTGATATATGGGCACAATAATGCGGTGTTTACATATGTGATATGTGATATTTTGAACTACTTATATATATGTAGATATGTTGAGTTAACATTTATGTTATATTTTGTAGTTGGTAATTATGGATCGAAAGTGGATGGTTGCTAATCATTTGTCACAAGAATATGATAACGGTGTGGGGGAGTTTGATGAGTTCTTTCTAATGAATGCCAAAAACAAAAAGTACATTTCATGTCCTTGTTGGAAGTGTTTCAATCATAATAAAGTAGATGAGTACTAGAATAGCATTTGATACGTTTCGGGATAGACACAAACTACGCTATTGGAGAAATCATAGTAGAGGAAACTTGACTCTAGATTTATCAGAGCTCGAGTTTGATTTTGGGCGTAGAGATTGTGAATGTAGGTGTAGAGGCGGTGTGGAAGAAATTCAAGGATATTGGAGGAAGATTTGATTGATGCGTCGTGAATTATTGGAAATGTTAAAAAATGATTAAGGGAGCAACCTTTGTGGAATGGGTGCAAGTTTACAAAATTAGATGCAACTATTGCCTTTACAATTTTAAAGCCAAACATGGATTGAGCCGATTCATCTTTCACCAGACCTACCCAATAAGAAAGGTTAAAGAATTGTTACATGAGGATAATATGTGACCTCGAAAGAACTTACAATGCAAAATAAATTCTTAGTTCTATTAGTTGAAACACGGAGGATACATGCATATGTGAATATTGTATATTATTACGAAAAAGAACATGCATTATTGCATATTATTTTGAAAAGAACATTCATCTTTGAAAGAATGTCCCAAGTGTAATACCCATTAACGAGAGGATATTATTTGAAAAAAGAACATGCATCATTGAAAGAACATGCGAGATCTATCACTTCCCTTTTCCATTTTTTTTACCTGCTGATATATTTTTTTCTTTAATTTATTTATCCTCCTACCGTTGACATTCCTTTCTGCTTAGACTTCTCATTAAATTTTAATTGATTTTAATATGAAATAAAAATATGTATATTCATAAATTAAGTTAACATTAATGTTAATTTTACTTTCATTTCTTGCTTTAATGTTTTTGAAATATTTCATCTTCTTTAAACAACTATAATTAAAAAGATATAGAGAAATATCGATATGAGAGAATAAAGCCAAATCTTTTTGTAAAATGCTAATATAACTTTTTTCGGGGTCAATGCTTCGGTATGATACGATATCTGACATACAATATATTTTTTAGAAAGCTTTCTTATTCATTATGTAGAGCACACATTGGAAATTAAATAAGTAATGATTATTTACATCTCAAATTCGATAATGATGCTTCGTTTCTTTATTATCTTAAAGTTCCCTTTTTACATTTGAAAGTAAAAATTAATAGTTCTCGACTAATGCCTAAATTTAAGCCCAAAATTGAATGTTATTGATGCGAATATGGAGTATCAATTGGTTATTGTCATTTGTTTGAATATTATATACTACGCTTCATTTCAATTTAAATGGGAGGTTGATTTCCTGATAAAAAAAAAGAATACTCAAAGTTGACCTTAAATTATTCTTATATAAATATTATTTCACACTTAAGAATGTTGACCTTAAATCTATATATATTCTAAATGTGTGCTAAATCATGGTGTTTCTTTCCTTTTTTACTATGACTAAATTGTCCTTTCCCAAGTGGAGAGAATTACAACAAAATTCATCATTGAATAATCAAAATACATAATAATTTTTATGCATTTTATTTCATGACAATTATAACTCATTAAAATACTTAGAAGTTACATGTCTTTTACCATTACACCTTTTGGAAATTAGACAAAAGAATAACATATTATTTACATATTTTTTGTCCATGTAAGTAGGCATAAACAGAATAGTGTGCTTGATAATCCAACCTCCGAGAGAGAGTTGATAATGCTTCTGATCTATTTCAAAATTGAATTGATGATAAGAGGAATTGAGATTTATTAGGCTCTTTCCCCAAAGTATAGTAAATTGCTATAGAAAATGTGAATTTCAACACAAACAATCCTAATGTGTGATGTCTTGTTATGGAAATTGTCTGATGATGGGAGGTTTTGCTCAAATAATATGCGATTGTTCCCTCCATAATATGAATTTAAAAGAAATTGGAGCACTTTACTCGGAACATAGGATCATTCGGTTGTAATAGCCTGGGGCTGTATTTCCAACATTATTGATATGTTTAATCAAAATTCATAAGAATATACTACGTATCAATTAAGAAGGTCATAGCTTGGTTTCTTTTCTTTGATCTGACTTCATCACTTGAATTGTTCTTCGATATGGATTTGTAGGTATTTGTGGGAAATTTAGGTGCAAGAGTAAATAAAGATCGGGGCCTTCTATTTCTGACCTCAAATAATATTCAAACCCAGAGTTAGACAATTGATCAAACTCATTGGATTAGGTGGAGCTTTTCAAATATTATCACGGAAAGGAGGTCTCATGGCATTGACATTATTTACGCAATAATATCTATAATATTCAATTTGTACTATTATGAAGTTTTATGGCATCTATAAATAACAATATCGATATTATCACAAAAAGTATATTAAGAATTGAAAATTAATCTCATTCTTACATTGTTACTTGTTAATTTATCCATTTAGTTATATGTTCATTACATGATTTACATCATGGCTAAATCCAAATAAACATAGAAATAAAATTTGGAGTGAAATTAGTAATTGAAAAATAGAGAACATTATTGAACATTTAATTTAAAAAATTCAAGAAAACAAATTAAATTCATCATTTAAATTTGAAAAATTGAGATAAAAACTTTCATAAATTCATTTTCTAGATGTTTGTATAATATTATAAATAAGTAGAATGACACGAATCACTAATATTTGCTAATTTTTATTTTGATCGCTATTTGATAATGGCAGGTTGGATCAACGGCGTTGGGGATTTAGGTGATTTTTGGTAACCCTCATTTTTTAACCATTGACACATTTTTTGATATTTGATCGGTATTTTAGCGCATTGAAATAGGAAAATTTTATAATAGATAAAAGATATGAGCTCTTTTTATTAATTATTACAAAAACCTTCTTTCCCAAGCGATCATTATCAAAATACCCGATGGTGATCGTCCAACCCTCCCCCGCGCTGACCGGCGCCACCAACTTCCTCTTTCCCGCTAAAATGTGTCTCCCCAGCGCCGATCTTGTCCTCGCCATCTCTTCCTTGATTACTCCCTCGCTTCCTCAATCGCGACCCAGCCCCACCACTCCCAAAATCGCGACCTTGAAGCTCTTTTAAATTTGGTAAAATTTCAAAAAGCCATGCCGTATAGACCTAACTACCATTACTTTCGAGTTTAATAGCAAAAGCAAAATAGTAGAAAAATAAAATCTTTACCGCTTTTGAGAGTCTTCAAACTTGATTGGTTTTGAATAAAAAGCATGTCCCGTTAGTCTAGAGTCATTTGTGAGCTTGAGTAAACCTTATGTTGAATTTCGGGTGAAAAAACTATTCTTGAAAGAAAAAACATAGAAAAATATTGGATTTTTGGGCATGGAAAATTGTTAAAAAGGTGAGATTGAATGAAGATTTGAGATATTCTTGACATTTTTCAGGTGTATAAATGGAAAGAAAGAGCGAAAAATGAAATTCTTGTGGTTGCGATTTTGGGGGAAAGAGGCGGGGATGGTTGGGGAAGAAGGGAGGGGAGAGGAAGATGGGGAAAGGGAGGGGAGGAGGTGGAGGAGGGGGAGGATAGAGAGGTGGGGAGGGAGGAGGGTGGTGGTGGGGAGGGGTGGGGGGGCTGGCGTGGGTGGTTGGGGAGGTGTGGGGGAGGGAGGGGTGGTGGGGAAGGTTTTTCTAATAATTGATAAAAAGAGCTTATGTCGTTTATCTATTATAAATTTGCCCCAATCTCTATAATTATTGGATAAGACTAAAATAACCACATTAAAATGTCAAAAAAATCTTGAATTGATAGTTTAAGCGTGGGATTTACCAAAAATCACCTAAATTCCCAATGGTGATCAGAAAGCAGTCGTTATCAAAACAAGTGATCGAGAGTGAAAAATTAGCAAATGTTAGTGATCTTTTAGTCTTTGTCGGCCTATAAATAATGTTGATAAGTTTCGAATAGAGCACTTTTCTACTTTTATAACATTTATCGAGGTCCTTTAATTATCTTAAGTAAAGTCACTTTAAGCGAAATTACAAATTTCTAGGGATTTTGTATATATTCGATGTTTATAAATTTTTAAAATTTATCGTTTTCCTAAAATTTGCATAGACTCGATGTTTAGAAATCATGGTGGTACACTACCATATCGATTTTTTCTTAGAAAAGATGAAATATAGGGAGATTAATAAGTTTAATTTGAGTTACATGCAGTGTACTTAGTTTGATTAATTTAATTATTAAAAGACATAAAAATATAACATTTAAGAATGAAGCATATCTTTTTATCTCATATGATACCATATTAGGACTATTTGAAACACATTTGATATGCGATGTCTTGAATCGCTTATTTCTTAACGTGGTTATGAAATGTAATTATGATGTATCTTATAAAAAAATTATAGATTGTAGTCAATTATTTTTCAAAATACTAATCGATATTAGTATGAAAAAATTATTTTTTAAATTAAATCATTATTTATACATTTATTCGATCTTGGTTGCATTTGTTTTATTTTTTATTATGAACAAGTTGTGTAATTTTCAACGGTGGCATCATGGGCATGTTTAAGTTGTATAATTTTGATAACATTTATATATATAATTTTTATATAAACATTTATATGGATTTTTCATGTTATATATTCTTGACCCGTGAATATATGTTATGAAAAATTAATTCATGGTAAATATGTATTCTATACTCTTTTTTAAGTTAAATCATATTTTTTAATTTTGATGATTTGAATTTAGATTTGGTTTCATGAATTGAAAGGATTTTTTTAAAGCATGTTTTAATTAAAATCTAAAGTTTTATTAGTTGAGGTGTTTCAAATGTGCGAAAATCCGCCAAATTTGTTTGCATTCGAGACGGGACGGAAGTATTTTTAAAAAATTTCATAAATTTTGGATTGTTTAATTATCTCAAAACAATTTTGTGATTTCTGGAATGTTTATTGTATAATTAATTTTTTTTTGTAAATGTTTTCCAAAATTCAATTGAAACGTTTAAGAAAATTATGCGGAATATATAGAGAAATTTCAAAATATTTGAATATATGTTTAAAAGACGTTCAAATCATTTTTTTCCAAACATTGAGAATTTAATCAAAAAAACTAGAATTTTTGTGGCAGCCAGATAAAGTAGCGACCTTCGGCGGCCTCCCAAACGAATCACGGTGGCCAGCCAGATGTTAGAGCCACCCAGTTAGACAGCGTCTGCAGGCGGATCGGCCGTGGTCAGCGTGTGGGAGACGGTGGAGGCGGTCGTCCGTCGCGTTCTTTGCTCCCAATTTTTTGTTGTTGCAAAACTTTAATCCGTTTAAGTATCTAATTTCAGTTTCTTTATTATCATTTATTGCTATGTAATAGTAATTATCAATTTTAATGATAAGACTAAGACTCTGCTTTTGTTTTGATGGTCCAAAACAAAAGGAAATTAGAAAGAATACAATGGTAGGCTAAAGGTTCGAAACTAAGGTTGCAGGAGCTGGCGGGCAGGGGAATAATAGAAAGGGCGACAAGTGTCATTCTTTACGTGGGATCCGTTGTCATTTGGAAGTGGAAACTACAAGAAATTCTTGGAAGATAGGAAGAAGATAGTCCTACTTGACCACATACGGCCTCTGAGGTTATATATATATATATATATATATTGAAGTTTGTATAACTTCACAAATTCTACTTCATGGGTGCTTGTCACTAGCGTAGTTCTCATATTTGTCGCTTGATGTGCTTGGAAGCTACGAGCCAGAAGTAAAAATGACTCGAAAAGGAGATGGATCGAAGCGTAAAGGGGCGATGCGAGAGGTTGCGTACAGCTGATAGGATCCGTCGGAGTTTAATTTGCCTCAGGCCGTATTTTCTAAATTTAAACCCGATGTTTCTGCGCCACCATGGGGAATATTACTACTTTCTTTTGGTATTTTGAATAATGAAGGGTTTTTCGCCGTTTCAAAAGAGTGAAGTCCCAATGCATTTAAGGATCTCATAAGAAATGTGTGATATAAAGTACATTTTTCAAGATATATGCGGACTCTGAACACGTCAATCGAACATAATATTGATAAGATGCGAGGGCCAGCTGAACTTCACTTTATATACCTATAATTGCGAGAATAGATTAAATATAAACAAACTCTTTGTGTCGAAAGAAGAACTTCACTTCGATTGGAATACTTGAAGGGTTCGATTATGGATCATACGATAAGTATGAATCCAGCCTCTTGGCGGGAAGATGACCCAAAATGCCTTAAATTGGGATGTCTGATGAAGGCAAATAAATGGATTCGTTAGTGGATGGACTCAGAAAGCGCTCCATAAAAGCCGTGAGCTATGGAATAGTGGCCAAGTAGCGAGGGAAGCAACGCACCATTACATTCTAGTAGTAGATAGCTTGGCGAAACAATGACTAAGAACTTCTTCGGCGCATTCCGGTAACTTGGAGTATACTCGAGCAGTCCATGAAGAACAATAGAAGAATGCCGCGCCCAGCGCCCGATACTTAATCCTCGCTTGAGAGCGAGGCTGATCTCCGGTGGATTCCGTCCTTACAATGACCACGACCAGCAAAGGATACACCGGCGGGAAGATTTGCCCGAGTCCAACTCATATCACCACCAGCATCCTTGCTATTAAGAGCTTCGCAGGGAGGACAACAACCCCTGTGTAGAAGAGGATGTGTATCCAAGAAAGTGACATCGTCTTCCTCATGATCATGAATGCGAAGGTGAAAATTGGGGTGTTCCCCCTCAGTTGAGAAAGAGACCATGACCACCTGACAAGCAACACAGAAAAGAAGCAATCAAGATATTAAAAAATATATATATATATACAAAGACTACGTCACCGACACTGCGCAAAAAGGGGAGAGGGGCTACGTACCTAAGGACATAGGGTCGATCACGCTCGGAGGGCAGTCGAGTTCTACGAGGATTGTACCGTACCGTAGCCGAGGTGGGTAACGGCGGACTAACTCTAGGAAACCGTTTCCTCAAGAATAGGTGCACAACCTCACATCTAGAGGACATAGGAAGCCAATCCCACTCGGAGGATAAAAGTTCAGAATTCTACCAAGTTGGCACCAGACCGAGTCAAGGTGGGTAACCAAGCGGACTAACTGCAGGAAGCGCTACCTCGGGGGAATAGGAGCCATGACCCAGCGTCCGGAGGAGACGGGGAGCGATCCAGCTCGGAGGCAGAGATCCGGAGTTCTGCAAGTTGGCACCGGACGAGTCGAGGTGGGGAACAGAGTGCAGCTCACGAGGAAGCAGATTGCCTCGAAATAAGTGCATAACCACACGTAGAGGAGGTAGGGGCGATCCAGCTCGAAAGGCAGAAATCCCGAGTTCTACCAAGTTGGCACCAGACCAAGTCAACGTGGGTAACCAAGCGGACTAACTCTAGAAGACCGCGCCTGTGACAATGAGAAATCTATGATAAAGGGGTTAGCGATGCAACTGACATGGGAAGCTTCGAAAGTATTAAAAAGAAAGTAAAGAAAGAGCAACAAGCGAAAAGAAATAAAACAGGACACGCGAGCAAAAACGTAATTTGTTCCAGTCCAGATTCAGGGGCGAAGACGAATGCAAAATGATGCACACCCTAAATATGATAGAGCATGTAAGTACCTACGTGTGGATATAAAGTTCATCAAAAATAGAGAAGCGAGCAAAACGATATTGCCAAAATACTATGAAGCGTACAAACAAGGGTGAGGAGTGAGAACAAACTATAATTCAGATATTTAACAGTCCAGGTCTGCCAACTACGAGGAGGTTGGCGTGCATCCTTTCAAGAACTTGATACCGTATACGGTTCGTCGAGGTGATGAGTAGAGAAGGAGATACACCCCAAAGAATACAAGTCATGCAAAAAATAGGACAGCCATGCGAGAACATTCAAGCGAGGTATCAAATAAGTTAGGAAAAATTAAGCCAAAGATCGAGGGGCGTGTGGGGATCACAGAGGAACTCTAGTTCAAATTTCAAGTTATTACATGAGAGCCAGTGCGGGAACAAATCAAAGAAAATGGAGCACAATTTGAAAACAGGATTTCTTCAACAGACATACAAAAAATTATGAAAATTATGGGATTTGTTCTAGTTAAACCCTAATTTGATTAATATTCTGCATGAGACATATCATGTTCATCTACTTAGGATCAAATTCATGAAGAATTGAAGGAAAAAGGTGAAGTTTTACTGAATGAAAGATCGAATGCAGAGAAGCTAAGTTGAGCAGGAATACCTGAAATACAAGACAATCATCAACATGGAAGAAAATTATGGTTAGAAAATATCAAGAAAAAAAAATTTGAACCTATTATTTTTGGTTAAATGATCAGCGAAAGAAAGAGGGAAGAGAAAAGGAATGCAGTCTCGCTCCTACGTACAATTTCAAACAGAGCGGAAGAAAAAGAAAAAAGAATTTTTCGCTTTAGTTTGCTTAGATTTCGTCCCCAGAAAGGATGATGATTTTGTGTTTCATGCAAAGAACAAATCATCTTATAAGAGAAGGGTTCAAGTTAAGTGAGCGGGCTCAAGACCTAGAAGTGTTCAACAAGACAAAAAAATTGGACTGCAATCCAGGCCTTATGATTTTGAAAATCCTGAGGTCCTCTCTTAGGCTAAATTTTGACCTCCACCCAATAGATGATCAAGTTCAAAACCATGAGTCGTTCGGTACGTTGAAAGAACCGAGCATGGGTCGTCCGGAGAAGACCATATGGATCAATTTTCACTATTTTAGTGTAAAATTGAATATTCCATATATTTCATTATGACTAAATAATCATAATAAAATTCTATCCATGGGAGTTAATTTTCCATACATCCGGAGGATCGGAAATTAATGAAGTCGAAGATCAAGACCTCGACATAACATTAAATTTATGTCGGGACATATCCAAAATAACAATTAATTTCTTAAATTAGAAATTAAATTGTGCCATAACATACCTAGCAGTTGCATAGAAAATCCATCAAAATGCAAGTGCGGGTGGTAGAGGTATGAAGTCAAAGCCCAGGCTGCACAGAATGACGCCTCTTGGTGCCCGGAGGAGCACATGGGAATTCAGAACACCGGCCTTTCGTATGTGCAGGGGTCAGGGGTATTGTAGATAGTGAAAGTTAATTAATTTTAATTAATAAAGATTTCATTTTTATGGATTTATTAAGTTAATTAATTTTGATCGATCAGCTATTACACGTGTTGATTAGGGTTCGCTTGATTTAGAATTAAATTCAAGCCGGGGAGAAAATAATAGGGTTCCGTGATTCAACTACCTGATATTAATTTTGGAGTTAAAATTAGGATTTTATATTAAATCGGCCTGTTTTAAGCGCAGAATAGGGTTTTGCGAAGATCCTGTTACTTGAATTAATTAGCAAAGAAATGTAGAAATTGATAAATAAATTAATTTTGACCTAAAAACCTACAAAGTAGGCTCAGCTCCATTTATTGGAGAACAAGTGTAGTGTAAAATATCCGGCGGTCAGGGTTATGCGCCAGCCGGCAGGCTGAGATCGTGATCGCGCGAAAATAAATCGACCAATAAGAAAAAGATGCGAAAATACATATAAACGTATTTTGAAAATGAAGGAGGAGGAGAAATAGAAGAAAAATCCAAGGCAAGAAAAGGTGAAAAAACTACAAAAAAAACTCTGAAGAAAAATATCGGCGAGCTGAGGCACTGAACAACTCCCGAATAGGCGCCTAATGCCCGCTTTAAAGCTAGAAATACCTCGAGCTTGAGATTCAAGGTTGGAAGCGCCCACGCCATGAAGATTCAAAGGGAAGAAGGAGCTTTTGGGGCGCCCTAAAGACCCAGTAGGCGCACAAAGCACCAAAGAAAGCGAGGTAACCCTTGAAATCAGGCAGAAGTGAGTTGTCCCATAAATTCAAAATTTGCATGAAGCATCTTTAGCTGAGACCCTAACGACAACTGCATTATCGAGGAGAGGATCAAGTTGTTGAAGCCCCTTTCAACACGAATAGGGGCCTTGAACATCGAGAAGGGAGGACCGTAAAGAATGATGAGAGGTTGGTACGCCCGCTTGAACTGAATCAAGGTACGAGGCAATTTGCTAAAAGCGTCAAGCGATGATACATATCAAGTCATCATATCAAATTCCCACGACAAGTGCATATCCAGTCAAAAATCAAGTCCATACAACCCATAACAGGATCGAGGCTTCAAAAGGCATAGGTTGAGATCAATATCCCGGCGTCAGACCAAATCCTCGTCAGGACATCAGGACAAATATCGAAATCGAGACGAAGCTCGAAGAGCTCGAGTCCATATCAAGTCGACCCATCTTGTAGGCGTCGTACGTGGGAGATAAACTAGGCGATAATTGAGCCTGTCCGTTTGATAAATTTCCTTTGTATCAACAAGATTTTCCCGGAAAGAGTTTAGTATTTTGGTGCATATTATAAATAACAAAATCTTTCCTCGCGATACAAGGTGTTTATCATCATGTTGTACAATGAAGGATAAAGAAACATAATTTGGACATAATGAATGACTATTTTAGTAATATTTTTAATCTATATTAACAATTTTTGGACAACTTTATTTGTTAAGGTTCTTACATGTGTAACATGACCAAGACTTTTATTATAGAGAGACTGGGCATACAGCCATACACCCGATGCTACTCTTTATCGAGTGAAAAGTTCATTTTATTTTTATATATAGGTGATTTACTTTTTTGACGAAGTTCGTTGCATCATTTCCTCTTAGATAATTGACCATGTCTTTGGTAAATTACACTAGATCGTGAAAATCAAAATCCACATTTAAGGTATGCATGTCTATGAATTATGATAGTAATTAAAATTGAAGTACCAATGCCAGTTCATGAACTTGCTTCAGAACCGCCTTTGGAACAGTAACTTAATGTGAGTATCCTAGCTAGCTATTGGGGCAGTGGACTGCTGAAACTGTATATGACGACAAAAAGAGAATTAAGGTAGGTGGCTCATCTTTTCTGGCAAATTATTAAGGTTGTGGCGTATTAGGGATATTGTTGGTTCTGTTCAAACCGAAAAAATTAATCGAGCCAAAGGCAAAATTTGCTCAATTTGATTGAAAAAAATGGGCAGTAAGAATGATAAAATAGTACAAATTATTGATAAACTAAATGACGTATATGGATAAGTAGTTTCGTATTTATAAGCATAATATGAAATAATTATGGAATAATCTTAACGATACTTTCGATTTATTACTAAAACTAATATGGTAATAATAATAATTAATACTAATAATATATTCTCATATCTTTTAGAATCTTTGCGGATCGTCACCGATCACCGCTCTCGAGTTGGAACATGAAACGTGATAAATGTCACGAAGCTTGAAAATAAACTTAATTTGATTAAAAAACAACTAAATCTTCGCCAAAAACGCTTCGTCTTGGCCGGTGCATATAAATTTCTCTTCGCTTTATTCTTCTATCCATTCCGCCCAAAAGCTTCGCATGGTAGTGGATGAAATTCACCCATGCATTTGCAACAATAAGAATCGGGATAAATCATTAGTCGGACCGTCGACAAGTCGGAAATATCTTGTGAGAGGGCAAACATCATTTGAAAAACGGTTGTCGAGCAGAAAAACGCAACGTAGGCGAGGGGAAAGACATCGTAGGAGAACGAAATCTTAAAACATTGGTAGGAGAACTTGCCAAATGACCAAAATATGTATCGCGTAGAACGTGAATTTCTTTTGACCGATACAATCACGCGTAACTTTCGGTCTTGGCGTGCGCCAAAAGTGCGCTCGACTTGAATTAGAATCGATTAATCTTATAAACATGGAAAGTCAATTACGAACCAAGCGGGGCAATGATATAGCCAAAATCATTGTGTAGATGAATGTCATTAGCGAAGACTTTAATCAGCTTCTGAGATGAATATGGGTGTAGACTTTCAACCTTCTTCGCCCGACCAATAGTGGGGCGGCGGTAGCAGCCTTGGCTCAAAAACGATTGAGAAAGAATAATCAAAGCCTTGATTCACCGACGGGCAGTGGACGCACCATTAAAGTACAAAAAATGATACATACTGAAATAATTGAGATTGTAAATCCTTCAAACTCCAAAACCTCAAAATAGATCTGACGCCCCATTGACCCAGTGCTGTTGTATAAAGCAAGTTGAATTTCATTATTCTAGAAGTAACGTTTCAAAAACCCAAAGGAATGAGATAACATCAAATAAACAAGGTTTAAAACTTCAAACTACAGATACCAGCAGTAAAGTAAAAAAAAAAATTAAAAACCATATAATCACCATTCACAACTCTTCTACGAATATACATACAACGTATATGATACTCCTCCATAACGAAAAGGAAAATTATGAATATTCAAAATTTGGAAGAAAAAAAAAATTTGCATTTTCGAAAACTAAAATTGAAATAAACGAAATCTTGGTGGTGAGTGTCAGCGTAGTAGTAGCATGACTTGAAGAGCGGTGGAATTTATTTATGCCTCTCCAATCGATAGGCTGTTACCGTGATAAGAATGATAAAGTAATGAAAACTATATTGAATAAACTCATGAAATATATGGGTAAAAGCTACATTACATGTTATAGGTATCATTATGAAATAATTATGGTAATAATAGAGACGAGAAATGAAAAAAGAAAATCAAGCCAAACGAAAATTAGCCGGTTTCGGTTTTAAATAAACGAACAGCTTAAATGAGAACGAACGAGTATATATATATTTTGTTTAAAATATTTATATTTCTGATACTTTTAGTTTGAAATTATTTTAGTTTGAAATCATGAGAACTCTATTTTAATTTGAAATCATGTATTTGTCGAATGTTTGGAAGCATCTCTTAGTAATCAATGTTATTATGCATGTGTTAGTAATCTGTTTGGGAGCTATATCTATTATTATGCATGTGTTTGAAAACAATCTGATAGTAAGCAGTTTGGAACGACTTTTTTTTAATTAAACTACTAGGGCCGATTTTGTTGAAAGCACTTCGGATAGTACAAAATTTGTTTTCGGGATGCAACACAATACAATAAATAAAATCTTAAAAGAAAACATAAATAATAATGAACTCTAAGAATAAAATGGGGGTCTATCTTCCGATGGATGAACCAAGGATAGAAAGTGGAAGTCTACGCTCGGTGATCCCCAGTAAATCTTAACGATGTCCTCCTGACAACTACCGGAGTTTCAGTGCGTCGGGACTAGAAGTATGGATTTGGTGTATGTGGTTGAAATTTATGTGTATTTTATTTTAATTTCAAATCATGAACTTTTTACATTATATTATTGTTATAAAACCGAAAAATCAATCGAACCGAACCCAGAGCTAAGCACTGAAAACCGATATCAAGAGCCAGATTGAATAGAATTAATTTCGAACCGAAATGATTTGTGTATTTAAAACCGAACCGAAAACATCCCTATGACATACTATGGTATGAGGCGGTTTCACTTTTTTCTGAATTTATAAATGAACTTATAAGTAATTTACTTATAAGCTGTCAAATTTAATCTAATCTATTGGATTAATATAACTTATAAGTTATTAAATCTGTTTTTAATTAGAGAAATGATAAAATGACTCATAAGGACGTGCTCATTCAGTTATTTATATCACTTTTTCTACCTTTTAAAATATGGAGGGATATATAATGAAGTAAATAATTACTTGGTCAAACCAAAAAATAAGTTGAAACAAAAAAGTTGGTTAAATTGCACCATACCTTCATGTATTGTTTAAAAGTTACACCGTACCCTCTTGTATAATTTAATTAGCACCCTATCCCCTTGTATTATTTTAAATATTGCATCCAAATCTGAGCTCACCAAATCTTCCCACTCAAAATTATGGTTTAGACTTTGAACTCACTTTTACCCCATTAATAATCATTCATATTATTTCAATATTTTTATGTCAATTTTATTTTTTAGAACTCCGCTCACTTCAATCTAAATAGCGTTTTTTATTTTCATAAGTCGCAAAGAAATAATATTATAATTTATAAATGATATTTTTATTTTCATAAAATATCTAATATTATAACTATTCCTTTTTTCATTTTAATAATATAGTACTACCATCTTAATTCGTATGACATGTTTGCGAAATAATTGTAAACAAGAAGTCAACAATCTGAACATGATTGAAAGCATATATAAAACTATTATCTTTATAAAAATAAAAACGTCATTGAAATTGAATTTGTAAAAAAGTAAAAATATCTATCAAAATGTGCAAATAATATGAGCCATCAATGGGGTAAAATGAATCCAAAAGATTCACTTTTGGTGGAGATTTGTGTGTTTGAGAGATAGTGTCTTGGCATTCATAATACTCTGAGGCTCTGATTGGCTTTAAGCAATCTGGCTACGATGCCAATTACCCAAAAGTTTGGAAAAAAGTTTGGGTGGTGCTTTTAAAAAAAAAGAAAAAATTTGTACTTTTCACCTTTTGGAGCAATTACTTAGACCGCCTTGGCGGGGAGTTCAAATTATTTTGTATAATGAAATAAGTAAAGAAAAATATATACCACTATTTTTATTTTTTCGAGAGATCTATAAATAGAGGCTAGATTTGTATCGTTTGAGCCTTACGAAATATCATTTGAACACCAACTAACTAAAGGAGCGAAATGGAATATTATTTATCTACATCAAAGTAATTATCTAGTAGAAAAGTAGTTTGTGGAAGTCACAATATGAGTATGGCTAAGGATTGACCTAATTTTTTTGAGAATCTTTTTGAATATAGAGAATATGATATTTTTACTTATACAACTGTTATTGTGTTTTTATATCCTTTAATTAAGATACAAGGTAATCTGATGCGAATGTCTTTAGATATTCAATTCATTTTATTATTAGTTAACATTTCTTTTCATATTTGATTTTTTGGTGTCAAATTAATAAAGTTTCATAACATGAATCAATACACGCATGATTTTCACTAAAAATACTACCTACATCATAGGAAGGCTATCCAATTTTATATTCAGATGATTCATTTTTAAAATTTTGAACTTAATGTAGTTTATAGATATGTTATATAATAATTGGTGAAAATTAATATAACAAACAATAACTTTTTAATATAATTTGTTGTTAATACGATAACTTTGATTCAAATAAATAATAAATATCATGGATGTCAATTAAGGCTCCAAAGTTTGATAATTTTTACTATTGAATATCAAATTAGACAATTTTTATGAGATTGGAGGGGAGTTAATTGCAGCAATGGTCTCAACAAGTGTGTCGAAGTTGCACTTTCGTCCTAGTAAGTGGCAACATTGCAGATATGGTCTTCGATAGTGTACTCGAGGTGCGCATTTGGTCCGTAATTTAACGTGGCCATTATGATTTAACATTTTTACGCGATTGGTAGTCATTTTTGGGGTCAAAATATAATTTTTAAGAGATTTAGATGCTCCTTTGATGTTTTATCGTGAAAATACCCCCACTCTCACTAATATACAATGTTTCCCTCCAAAACTCCCTCTTTTCCCTTCATAAACAACCTATATCTACCCCTACATTTCATAATTGATAAAACACCAACAAAATCAAAATCTTTCTTTAAAAATGTCACAAAGTCAAATATATTCAAAATTCGAAAGCATTGAGGATCAAGTAAGGAGGTGCCATTGTGGGTTAGTTTGCAATCCAATAAAATGTCGACCAACATTTTTCCATGAGATAATTAGGTTGCAAACTAACCCCTGATGACACTCTAACCCCGTCGCCGATGCTTTGAAAGGCTGAACTATATTTGACTTTAATGACAATATTAGTTTTGTTATTATTTTATCAATTATGGGATGAGGGTAAATATAGGTTGTTTATGGAGAAGAAAAAATAGAGAGTTTTGGAGGCAATTGAGGTGTGTGATAAAACAAAGGCAAACAAAAATTATATTTTGATCTGAAAAATAACCATCAATTAATGTAAAAGCGTTAAATACTGACACGTTAAATTGGGGACCAAATGCATATATAAATGTCTGTCTATCGAATATCTCTGGGGCGAAGTCTTGGGGCCGGGTGGATAAATTAACTCGGAATGGCAGGAGTACTATTTATTCAATGCATTTATGTAAAAATAATCTTTGAAGATTAAACAGTAGCATATACACATTAACACATATATAGTTTGAAATAATTACAAAAATAAGCAAATCCATAAAATTGGAACTGGACAACTGGAAAGGCCGATAAATTTAAGTAAAAAAAAGTAAAAAAGAACACGAAAGATTAACATGTTTTTGGTGCACGGTTGATCAAAATATTTAATCCCTAATAAAACTTAACAGTAATCATGCATGCATATAAAAAGATTTCCCTTTATTTTTTTATTCAACTCATGTTACGTTCTTTCTTTAAACTAGTAGTAAAAAGATACCTATTGTAAAACAAGTCAAACGTTGGGAAAAGTTAGTATTATAATCACTAGCAAACTTTGTACGTTTTTATTATTGTAATATTAATACTCCGTAATAATGTTACAATTGCTGATGATGATGATATGATTATGGAAAGTCTATTTACCAGGCCGTTAATTAGCAATATTTTAAAATCTTGATAGCTCATTATGTATTGATCTTATATGTGTTCTGGTTCCCTTTCTCGGTACTTCTTTTCTTTATTCAAAATCGAATCCTTCCTTTATCAATTGATACAGACGGCGTTGAGGGCTCTAAAGTTTATTAAAATAAAAAATTGTGTAAAAGTGGCATACACGAATCAAGAATCGACTTTCTAATGATACATTTTCAATACTACTTCTTAACAATATCAAAATGAAAAAAAGACAAAAATTCAGGGGCAGAACAAAATTACGAGTGCTTAAATAAATAGCCGTTAAAACTTTATTAGCATTACAATGAGAAACATGTTCTTTTAGGATCTGAAAAGTCGATGATAAGAATCGATAAGCAAAATAAATGCCTTATTTATCTTTGATATACTCTGGCTTAAGCGTTAGTAAGATAATCATCACACGTTTGTTGCGGGCAGTGCTTAGTGCCATTATGAAAATGCGTCTCAAATGTTGTAATGGAAGCGACAAGTGTATAGTATAAAGAGAAACCAATTTGGAATATCGATAGATTAAAGAGTAAGGGATGAGAAAAGAGGAGTTGGTTTAATTTTTCGGTCATAAATGCCAGACAAGACCGTCTCACCATCTGAGGGGGCCACGCACAGATCTAAAATAAGCTCCTTTATTAAATTTATTAATAATTTTTTAAATATAAATAAGTAATCATATAAATTTAAAAATCAGTTCATTCGATATTATTCAACTAAGAGACTAAGTTAATAGAAATGAGTTGGTTTGTTTGTATTATTAATTTTTTAATATATACGAATATAATATCTTCGTCTCAAAATAGATGATTGTTTAGATGAAAAATATTTTATTAAGGGATTGTGAAAAGCTACATTTGGATTGTAAAAAGCTAGTATATTGGAATTGTAAAAAGTACATTGAAATTATAAACAATCAACTATTGTGAAAAAATAAATTTTTTCTAGACAAATCATCTATTTTAAAACGGAGGGAGTATGTATTTTTTTTTTAAATCAGGGTGGCCCTAGCCTACTTTAACTTTAGAGCATCCACCATATTTTACAAAAATTATAATACATTGATACCGCTTGTTTAAACAAAATATCAATAATTTTGATGATCGCATTAGCGCCCGCTGACCATGTAAATTTGATCTAAGGGGTGTTCCAGTATTGAAATTGTTAAGATGGTTTCAGTGTTTATTAGAATTTGCTAGGGTTCAACTCATGGGACAAGCAAGTTTTGCACTATTTTTAAGTAATTATTACATATTGAGAATACTCATTTATTTTTTTAGGAATGTCATATAAAAGAGTAACGATTATTTAAGCGACACTACATTTTGGGAACACCCATTTATGAAATCATGGATTCGCCGCCTCCATCTTGCTTTACATGGGTCAAGTGAAAACTTTCTTCCCGCCTCGCTTCATAAAAGCAGCACTTCTCTCTCAAAAGAAATCTCCCATTCCCTTATACTCCCCAGAGCAAACCTCGTGAAAATCACAAAGCAACTACTATTGCACTCTCTGCCCACTTGAGACCACCACCCAATGAATTATTTTTTATTTAATTTTTCATCATTATATCACTTTTCAATTACAAGAACGATGAAGCATGACAAAATATATTTATTTTTTGAATTATTTTTTATTTAATATTTGCAATTAACATAAAGACGAAATCAATAATTAAATAAGTTTACTAATTATATTTATTATACGATGAAGTACGACGGAACTGAGGTTAATTTATCAAATTAATTTTAATTAATTAAACAACGAAGAATGCCGAAAGGTGGCCCATTTTTTTTCAGGTTCGGGACTTTAGAACTACGACAAAATGGGAAACAATGAAGAAGTATAAACGACATACCAAGTACCAGAAAATGCGTCGTTTTTTGTTAAAAAACGACGCTTAACGACGTGTTCCCACGTCGTCTTTGATCATTTCTCCTGTAGTGGTTATATATATCTCACTCACATCGGCGATATTATATTTCAACCAACGTGGAAAAATTGGAAATTAAAACATATCTAAAGTGTTACTCCTTCCGTTTTTTTAGTTGTCGGTTTATCCAATTGCACATAGATTAAGGAAAATAAAAAGTAGACAAAAAGTGCATTGAAAATGTAGAATGACAATCAGTGAAATAATATCATTGATTGATTATTTGTTAAGAGAAAAAAGTCACTACTATAGAAAGACTTGTATAGCACTTTTTTGTATAGATAGCGCTTTTAGCTATATAAGCTCCGCTATGGTAGTTCATATCACTTTTAAGTGCTATATAGAAAGGGTCACTAATATAATTAGTTAGGCATTATAGCGCTATAAGCGCTGGGGATTAATACTTATATAGTGCGCAAAACTATAGAAGTTGATCTTGCTTATGTTATGTAAGCGCCTTAACCGTTGTAGAAGTTGATACTTGCATAGTAACAAGTAATATAAGCGCATTCTAAAAAACTATAGGAGTTGATAGTTATATAGCGCCTTATGGCCAAGTGATACTTGAATAGCGTATAAAAAACTCTTGTAGTGATGTAAAACTTGCATAAGCGCAAGCCATAGAATGGGCATGGCGTATATGAAGCTGTTGTATCATCTTCACTATAGCAGTTTATATCATTTAATTATATATTTTATTAATTTTATATTATTTTGTCTATACCTATAATAATCTATGAATATTTTTCATTTTAATATAAACTATTTTAACAATAATATCGCACCTACAACGTAATGAATGCACATAGAATAAGAATAACAAAATAACTTCATTCATCCATTAACTCAAACAGTAATAATACATGCAAATCCAAACAACTAACATACTAAATTTAAAAGTATAATCATAAAATTCATAGAATAATGTCATAGCTAATAATAATATAATGAAATCATAAGTATAAAAGCTTAGTCTTGTTCTTAACTTCCTCCAAATTGTTGCCCTTAATCTTCACTTTCGATTCATCAGTTGGTGTAATCTGAAAATGAATACATTTTAATATAAAATATTAGAGTACAAGCAATATAAATAACCATTTATTTAATTGACTATATAGATAACAACAACAAATAATGAAATATTAGAATCTCAAAGTTCAAGCAATAAGTATTATTTTCTGACTCTGATTGAATTGATAAAGTATCAACCAACGTTGAATCTTTTTAGGTGCAGTCTTGCAAATCTTGCTTTTGATATTTTCTCCTTGAAATGATTGTAGAAGTATCTTGCCCAATTAATTTGAAATTTCTCCATTAAGTTTGAAAGGTAAAATTTGAGAGGTTGTTGTGGACAAGCGTAAGCCACTTAGGATTACAAAACATAGTTAGATGAGATCATATACTTTAAAAGCAAAAGTATATAGTAGTTTATAAAAATATTTACTTATAAGCAGGGAATACTTTCGTTTACGCAGCTTGATATATCCTCGATGTAGCGTCTGACATAATACAATGGATTCCATCCGATTTGCTTCGGCCGTATTGATTATAACGCCTCCATTAAATACATGAATGTTATTACAAAAAAAAATTGAACATTGCAATAATCTACTTCAACAATAATATACACTTGATGCAACTTTATATAAAAAAAATCTATACTAATGAAATAATGCCATGTATACTAAAGGTATAATATTTAATGTAAATACCTGAATGTGTATCCATTTAACTATTAAATGCCATTTTACTAGAATTTCCACGCCACAGTCAGATACCTCTCGTAAGCTATTTATTGCACAATGTAAAGGTGTTTCACTTTGAAGTATAAAAAAAATAAACACTTTTAAAGTATAAAGAACATGTATATCTATTTTTTCAATATAAGAAACGTGAACATGCATTTACCTTTCAACAAACAGTTTCAAATCCTTATAACGTGCAATCTTAGTATTTGGTGATGGATCCATAAAGTAGATGCATTCTATTTTGGTATTGATGGAAATCAATAACCAATGTTCACTACAATATGTTTTAAAGATGTTAGACAATACTCTATTTAATAAACACCAAAATGAAAATAATAGTAAACTCACCTAACATTTTGAGGTACAAATACTAGATGGTCTTGTCTATCATACTTCAACAAACAATCAGCCATGATTATGTGCCTTCCATAGCGATCTACAATGGACGGAGATGGGCGACAGAAAACTTACTTGACCATATTTGTATTTTTTAGAAGGTAAACTTAACTTCAAATACTAAATGATATAAAAATATATATTAAGTTTTCTAACTCATCTATATCAAAGAAAATAAGGAATTTTTTGTAGTGATATTACCTAATATATAAAGCAATGCTTGAAGAACTAAGCCATTGATCATCTAAAACCTCCAAAATATTTTCCAATGCAATTTGTTCTGCCCAAGGTTTTCCATCGAAATATCCATCCATTGGAACTTCATGTTGGAGATAACATGATTGTTACTCAAAGCACGTAACAGATGTAACATCAAAACATCATGGGGAGAATGGAGCATTCACGGGGATATCTAATAATGTAAACGTCGCGGCTTACCTATTGATTCATTTGTTCCTACGTGCAACATGACATAATTTTCTCAGCGCCCCAAAACTTTTCTTTTCTTAGATAGTGGTGACTATAACCAATTTTATTCAAGAACATTAAAAATAAATTAAATGTACTTAAATATAACAACCCTAGTATTTTAAATTTATCTCCGGATTCAATGACACCCAGCTTCTTTGTCCATGACGAAATGTCGAGGAGTTGTTCGATAAGTAAACCTCGTGATGGGTTGTGGTACTTGTGATCGTATTTCCGACTATTGCTACTTCAAATTACCCTCACACATAACC
Organism: Lithospermum erythrorhizon; assembly: GCA_019722365.1. NCBI lineage: Eukaryota > Viridiplantae > Streptophyta > Magnoliopsida > Boraginales > Boraginaceae > Lithospermum > Lithospermum erythrorhizon. The sequence continues at coordinate 346,343 of JADFUC010000006.1, read as the reverse complement.
CTGCGGTAGTGGCACACCATGAAGTATCATTGGGCCTTGTGTGCGTTAGTACCCAGCGTTTCTCGTGGGAATCGAGTACGCACTAACGTATAGCGGGACCTGTTCATGACAATTTCTTAGTATCATATTATTTTTTCACGAGAGAACACATTCCCATCAGAGCGGCAACCGCTAACGACTTGTAACAACTACGTGAAAAACACATCCGAACTTGATTGCTAGCTTTTAAGTTGTATAAAATCAACGCATTGACAATTTTGAGGCCTTTATGCGGCCGGAGCCACAATGGTAACTTGACGTCCTCTTGGCTTATCACGTATAAGGATGATCATAAGTAACTCTTCATTGACAACACTTGGAAAATCTTTTAACATGACTAGATTCATCATTACCATCTCATTACTGCTTGTATCCGTTGTATCTTTAAAAATAAATTAAAGGCCATATGGCGTGAACCGTCTTTTACAGGCTTGAGCTACGTCTTTTTACGCTCTGCCATGATAACTCCAAATATATGTTACATTCAATACCATGACACATCAAATGCTAGAACGCAGCTTCATCATCCATTAACCTTTTATATTCCAAATATTTTAGATAAGACATTTAATGAACATTGTTAGTTCTTAAGTTCTTGATTGCATAAGTACAAAACTTTTTCGACCTTGATACATTACTCTTTAGATAATCAATCGGCATTTATCCAATTCATATTCATCATGAAAAAAGTACTATAAAATATATAAAATTAACATTCTATATTAAGTAATAAGTAACAAACATAAACCCAAATATCTCAAAATTAATGTCCAATATAAAAACTAAACAAAAAAGAAAAGAAATAAACAATAAAATAAATAAAATAGTAATCATGCCTATATAATGTGTAAAGGGCACTATTGCGGTTACCCAACATAATAACAAGCGGAAGCCCATTCCCTAAAGCCAATATTCGTTCATTCTAAAAATAGCCCTCAACTTATTCTCTGTTCTTGACTTTAGACTTTAGCATGACATCTAAATATGTTTTGGTTGGGTAGCTTAAATATGAATAGGTAGTTGATTTTACATGCCATAACTTTAGTAACTTTTGATATAGGTAGTTGGATTATGATAGATGCAATGTCCACAATTAACAAACCTTTTTAGATAAGAAATGATGAATAAAATTAACAAATTTTAATTTCCTTGGTTCAAATAATTTTATTTTGAATCAAAACTATAATATTATGAATAAAATATGTTACAAATACAAATTTTCATATTATTATCTCAATGTAAATAATTATTTATTAGTTTGCACAAGCAACGATTGTGTCCAAATAACTAGTATACTTAATTAGCGAATGCCCAGACTTAATTAAATAGTAATACTTAATTAACTAAGCAGTAATCTAAATAGCTTAAACATGATGGCCAATTGATACTAGTTCTTGTGAAACAATTAAACAAAATTAAAAATATAATCAAAATTGAAATAAATTGAAATTAAAACTAAAACCTATAAAGAAAACTTACCAGCTTAGTAGAGAATTCATTTGGTGAAATTAAGTTGGGGTAGAATTGTCGTGGAACTTCATTGGGGAGGGAATCGCGGGGGAGGTGGTTTTGGGGGAGAATTATTTGGGAGGTGGGGGTTGTTTAGTGTTTTTGGTTTATGGGTATAGGGTTTTAGGGGTTTGGAGTGCAATTGCTTAGGAAGTATTCTGGAGTAATTTCATTACGTATGGGTATATATTATTTACTTAAGTATTAAGTTTTGTTTAGTTAATTTATTACTTAGGAGTATTATGCCAATAAGCTCGTTTCCGTACTAATATTATTGAAATAGTATACTAGTTTCTAGGTGGAGTATTTGGGAAAAAAATAAATAAATAAATAAAAAAAAATCAGTCGAATAATTAAATCTGACGAATCGATTGATTTGAGTAGTATATTTTGGTTGAGCATTTTAAGTTTTGAGTGAGATGGAATGATATTATTTGGGGTTAGAAGTTAAATTTATGTTAGAGTTGTGTTGTTAAGCGAGGCAGCGAGCCGAGGCAGTAAGCGGCAGTGCTGAGATATTTTGTTGTGCGGACCCCGCGTGAGTTTTTATACTTATCCTTACTTTTATTTAAATAAATCATCGTTATCGTCTTCTTCCTCTTTCTTAGGATGGCCGAAAATTTGGTCCGTTATTCCTTGATTTTGTTTTTTCAATTTTCTTCTCGTTTAGCGAAACTTTGGTCTGAAATTTTTAAAGGAGATTCCCCGAGACATTCTACGCTTTGAGGTAGAAAGTTCAAATCTTTAGGAGTATTTCTTGAGTTAGAGGATGTTGACTTTTAGAATTTGAGTTGACTTTGAGCTTTGATGTTTATTATGTTATAGAATTCTTAAGTATAAAACTTGGGTGTCGTATAACGATTGATAATTATCGATTATGGGGTTGAAAAAAATATTAGAGGAATATAGTTGAGTTTTGTTGACTTTTGTAGAGTTTTTCTAAATGAATTTAAATGATAGAAGTGTACTCTTGGACTTGATTTAGGATTGTTTTGTGGTGTAAGTTATGATTTTGACATTGAGTAGAGAATCTTGGATATGCAGTTTTTTGTAAGTTGGATGAGTGAATTGATTTGAGATTAAAGATGATTAGAAATATGATGATTAGTTGTTAATATCGGAATGTTAGAGACTTTGAAACTAGTAATTGGAACTCGATCGTTAATAGGAAAGGTTGCGAACTTAAGTTGGAATACAGGTTGTCGGAGAACATTCGGGTTGTTTTGGGGGTATCGGTATGAGATTATATATGTGGGTAGAGAATGTTATATTATTAGTTGTGTTATAAGTAATGGTATAATTTTGAATGTTTTTTAGGCGTTGATCATGAGTAAGTCTTGTTGAGTGCAGCGGAGTTTTATTTAGCTAGCCAAGGTGAGTATTACTAATCTGCTTTGGGAGTTTTACTTATCGCGTGTATAAATATATGTTGTTGTATGCTTGTTGTTGGTTGTCTTGAGGATATGTTCACTATTGTTCCACTACACGAGATAATGCGTAGATGTGTTGATTTTATATATATATATATAGTTGATTGTGTGCCTTGGCTTGGCGTTGTATTTTCTTGTAATGTGCAATTTTTTAGTGTTTTGGATAAAAGTTATTTATTTCACAATGTGGTTTGTGTCGGGGTAGTCGTGAGTCGTATAGATGTTTGGCCAAGGTGTGAGTCGTATTAGGAAGAGTTGTATATGAGTTGATGTTGTCGGTTGAGTTGATGTTACTGTTGGTGATTTGTCGATTATCTTTGCTTTTCCTAGTACGATTTGGTGAGTTGCGCCATCTTAGTAACGATTCGGTGATGCTTCGTGCACCATTCTGATTCGGTGATGATAAAACATGTCGTGAGCGTAAGTTTACTTACTGCGAGGTTGAGAGTTGATTATATCTTGGCGATTAGTTGGCAGGAAATCGGACTTATATTGAGTTGTAGGGTTGTTGAGTTGTATTTCTTGTTGAGTTGTTGAGTTGATACTATTGTTGAGTTAGCCTTTATTGTTGAGTTGTTGAGTTGATACTATTGATTGCGTTGATTAAGGTCGTTGAGTTGTTGGTCGATTGAATGGGTTGGTTGTATAGTTGGGTAGTCGTGTTGTCGGGAATTCGTTGTGTTGAGTCTGATAGGTTGTATTATATGTTTTTAGACTTTTGGTGTTGTGATATGTTTATGATTCATTTATATATTTTTATGACTCGTTCTTGTTTATGGTCGTTAGGGTTGCTTGATGAATTGATGTCGATTAAGATTCGGATTGATTATAGTTCGTATTGATTTCCTTGTGGATCTAGGTTGAGTATTAAATGGTTATGCGTTAACGAGTTAAAAGTTGAGTTGATTGATGGTTGAGATAATTTGAATGAAACGGTAGATGCAAGGAACATTATAAACCGAAGTTTATGCTAATCTATAGATGATGTTGATGATATTTTATATATGGTGGAAAAATTAGATTCGGGTGTGTTGGTCTATAAGTTGTGATCTCATTAAGACGTTGATACCATTAAGGTGAATAAGTTCAATATACTAAATGAGGAATTTGGGAGATAATTGATGCTTAGGTTATCTTGATTTAAAAGTATGTTTCTTTAGTTATATTAAGATTAATAAAAACAATGTAGATTATTGCAATATTCCGATAACAAATAGATTCTAGACTATGGTTGGAGTAACAACTTTAAAAGGTGAGCTACGGATGATTAATTGAGTTGTGTAGGTTTTGGTGTGAGATTGTATACAGCAGTGGGGTATCCACAAGTTGACGTTGAGGGTTTATTCTTTGAGTTGTTATTATTATTAGAGTTGTATATTAGATGTTGGTTCTTTAAGTGGGGAGTGGTTTGGTGAGGATTGGGTTCTCGGTGATGGTTAGGCTTAGAACAAGAAAATATTTATCATGTTGAGCATAGAAATATATAATACTTGGTGTATAGATTATTAGATAGGCTAATGAACAAATTGTATCTTGTGGTGGATTATACATTTGTATTACTTCAGAACTATAATTTAGCTCTATTTGATGGTAGTGTATGCCTAGGTTGTTGGGGATGGCCGATCCTTTTGGCGAGTAGCTCTGCTTGATGAAGAAGATGGCGGTGGTGACTTGAAGACCTCAGTCTTACTTTATCTTGCTAGAGTTTTGTTGTACATAATGATTCATTCCTTGTAAACCAATTTAATTGGATATTTGTTCCTTTTAAATTGTTGTAGTATTAGTTCATAGATGGACAAGTTATATTTTTATGGTATTAAATGAAATCGTTTCTGTTATCCGTCGTTGGTGAATTATTAGTTGATGGCTGATTTAACTCGGGGAATGCTGGAAGCGAATGCGTTCTCATTATTATGTATATGGTTTAATATTTAGACTTTTAATTGGATAGATTATTAGGTTTGTTAATATTACTATAGGCTTAGGGTATTTGCTAAAGATTTAAACTTAAAGCTTAATTCATTCATGTTTTTTAATTCAGTTTATTAATTCTTCATTATTTTAAATATGGAATAAAATAATATCTTATAAAAAACTTCTGAGGTACAAGTTAAAATTTAATTATTTATTTTTTCCTCTTAACAATCGGAAGTAGGTAATTCTTACCGTTCCATAACTTTTTACGCTCACTTAAAGTTAAGTAACTTCTTGTGAAATAGATTTTGTTGGAGCAATTATTTATACCAACGATCGATAACACTCGGATTGGCCAGTCTGAAATCACGGACAGCTAAAAGCAGAGAAACCGTCGTCTTGAAATTAAAAAAACACAAGATGGTAACCCGATTCGGTGCCCGATGTAACTTTTATAGGTGCAGGCGAGAACTTGCCCGATGAAGATTTCTTATGATATTGAGATATTACAAATAAGGACTTTTCCTCGGCATCTATTAACAAACTATTAAACAAGTCTGACTACCCACGACTTACATCCTCCCATATTTGTTGTTTGTGGCTGATTGTTATAGCATTAGTGTCATAACAATGAACATTAAGTTAGAAGTTTGAAATTTATTGCGCATTCAACCTACAAAATATAATCTCGAATCTTTTGCTTTCGCTCTTAAAAGCGTAAAGAATTATTATGGCATGGGTGGTGCATTCGGATCTGTAGGCAACTCTTATATAGGAATAGGAACCTGAAAACATATACTTGGAAATATCTTCATAAATAATACTTTCCATATATGCAAATCACAGTCTTCATGATTGATACTCAAGTTCTTACCATAAGGTACTCATGTAGAAATACTCCAGCAAAACCCGAAATATATATTCATAACTTACCAAAATCGGCCAATAAAATAGCTAACCAACGCCCCAAAACCTGTGAGCTTCTCCTTTGGTAGAGTATTTTTGTTGTGGCCATACTATATCATCTCTCCCCTTTTTGCTCAAAAAATCAGTCACACTATGACAAAGATGAATGTTTAATTCATTATCCTCGCTACAGTGATTAACACTAGTAGAACCTCCGGCCTAACCATTGGCTCCCACCGCGTATCAAGTTCGCCTGGCGTGTACATTGAAGTGCATTGGCTTCTTTCGCTCCACGAATCCCTGCGACGCCCGCGTTTCGATTAGCAACACAGAATTACCTCGATAGCCGTTCTGATTTTTCCATTCTTTGTGTTGAGCTACGCTGAAATTTACCTTTTGACCTCGTTCATAATGAACAATTTTAGAATTTTTGAATATGAGAATCGACCATGTTGATGAATATTCTTTCCATGGAAGCTTGTTTGATGGTCTTATGTGTGCCTAACACATTGATAAGCGTACCATTCTTCTTCCTTTGTTCTTGGGTAATGCATTAGCATAGGAAACGACCGGTTATGAGGCCATTTGTTAGCAGTTAGTATGATTGAAATTCTTCAACTTTTGCAATTTGGAACAAACTTTGATTACATAGAACATTCTCGAAGCAACATATCAATACACGTATGGTCATTTGGAAGATTGACCCGGAGAAAGAATTTCATCCGGTTTAGATGTACCCGAGAGAAATTGAGCATATGGGCCAGTTTCTTCATGAGCTTCTAATTAGGCATTGATCCACCGACTTTCATTTAACCCGAGTTGTGGTCTTATCTAGGTATTCTCATCAAAGGCATTTATTTTCCTTTTCTTGTTTAGTATACAGGCACATCAGCTTGTTACAATGGGCGAGCAACTTTTTCGTACATCCGCGGCCGCGCTAAGGCGTCTTTACCGTCACTAATGCAAACTCTTCGATCATGCGGTCGATTCGGTGGCTTTGGCGCCAAATCAACAATCTTCAGCACCGTCATTTAGTTTCTTGCTTTCTTACTCACGACTTAAGATAGTATTACACTTTTTTGTGAAAAAAGTTGACATTGAATCGATTATGACCATAACGCTACATCTTTTGCTGGATCTCACATGAAACATTTGATGCGTCAACTTTTTTTTCAACGTTTGTGTCTAGTAGGTACCATTGTTAGATGAAACATCAGCATCTGGTTTGTGATGTTGCGGATTCTTATCTACACCTTAAGTGTCAATAGACATTCAAGCGTGATAGAAAGACAAATAAGCTGTCCATATGTCGAGATGTCATTAAAGCTCTTCTATGACAACCACTTTGGTCGAATCTATTGGAGAGAGATAGAAGTCTTTTTGACAATCTTTTCTTCGGTATCGTTTCTCGAGGTCACTTAAATTCATTGGATGTCTCATGGTTGATGTGAATAATGATGAGCTTCCTCTTCCTTGACCTCAGTTCTCGCATTTGGTGGTGAGAGACAGGAGATGACACCATGAACTTTGAGTTCCTTAATTTTACAAGCAAGAGTTTTCCAACCTGCTTTGGCATTGGCATGTTCGGATCGGTACTCAATGTTATGTTCACACAACTACATATTGCATCAAGGCAATTTTCCATTGAGAACTGGCGTTCTTCTGATCCATTTCAATTCATACCGATGTTGGTGCCGTCGATTAAAGTGCGGCGTGGAGAGTCGGCCAATACAAAGCAATTTCCATGTTTAATATCCATAGATCTCAATGTAACCATCACCCACTCTTCTAACCAAGCATAATTTGAACCATGTCGAGAATAGTGAGCGATTTATTAAACTTTCTTTCATCTCGCGCCTGATTACAATGATACCGCTCTGTATGTCAGTACCGCTCGATACCAATTGAAGGATTCGTAACATCTTTGTGAAATAGATTCTTTGGAAGCCTTATTTGAGTAGGCCGGCTTGATCGATGACTGCTCGGATTGGCATTTCATCGACGGACAATAAAGCAGAAATGAATAGTCGCGGTAAAGGTACAAAGATGGTAACCCGGTTCGATTTGATGTAGCAGCACAAGTGCAGGCGAACTTCTTGCGTCGAAGGATTTCTTATGATATTAGATATTACAAATAAGGACTTATCTTCCTCGAGCATACTATTCTATTTCAAGCTAGTATTAAGCAATGCAGAAACCACTGACACATATAGCTCGGTGTTCTGATAGAAAATGATTGTTATGCTGATGTCATAAACAATCGTACGATGATTAAGTTTAGAAATTAACTAGCGATTGACTCTACAAAAATACATCTCTCGAATCTTTTAGCTCGCTCTTAAAATGTAGAGAATTATTATGTATGGAGTGGTGTATAATTCGGATAGAGGCTTGACTCTTTATATAGGGTAGGAACACGAGCATATGTGGAAATATCTTATAAATAATATTTTCCATGCCATGTAAATCTCAATCTTAAATCTTGCAGGGAATCACTGGGGATTATTACCATATAGTCTTCATCTTGAGAAATATAGCAAACCAGAAAATATATATTCAGAACTTACCAAAATCGTGACAACAAAATAGCTAGCGGCTTTTAAAACATAGCATCGCTTATACGCAAAATTACATATTTTTCCATTGATGAAGTTAAAGTTATGATTATTATTATTAGTGTCATTATCATTATTGTATTGTTATTATTATTCTTATTCTTGTTATTTCTTTACTCTTATTATTATTATTATAATTATTATTATTATTATTATTATTTATTATTGTTATTATTATTATTATTATTATTATTTTTCTTAATATTATTATTTAAATATTATAATTATGACTATTATAATTTTTATTATTACAATTATTATTATTATGATTATGATTGGTGTGTGTATTATTATTGTGTGTTGTGCTAGATTCTTAGAGATATTAATTGGGCTGAATTTGTTTGATGTATTCATTTCATCCGTATGTGAAAGTGAGCTTAGTTAAGCATTTTTAAGCGCTTTATAATAATTAATTATTTATAATTTTATTAAGTAACACCTTCTACAATGGCATAGTGCGAAGCTATCTAATAATTAATTATTTACAACAATTTTGCTAAGTAATATTTTTGGCGTAGCATTCTTAGGCGCTATCTAATATTAATTATTCTGATGTGTTTATTAACAGCAACTTGCTTTTTGCAATAAGCGCTCTTAATAGCGCTATCAAGCCGTGCACAATGAGTTATTCACGGTAACACATTTTGTAATAGCACTCTTGACAAGCGCTATTTAAGAAGCTCAATTGATAGCGCTTTATTTTTTTGCTCTAATTAAGAAGCTCAATAGATAGTGCTTCATTTTTTGCGCTTCCAAACTCGATAGATAGTGCAATTTTTAGCTATCAACCTATTTTTCTTTTTTTTTAATTTAGTTGGTGTCGTTGTGTAGGTGCCGGTGGGCAGCGCATGGCTTATCTAAACGTTACCTAAACTAAAATTTAGCGTGATGATCAAATATACATTATTAAATGACATTTATTAAAAGCGAAAACTATAAAAAAAAATTTTGCTAAAGCGATAACTTCTCTAAAAAACGGAGGTATAATTAAGGAACCAAATCTCGACTTATTGAGTCATAAATATTAGTCATTGTATATAATTGAAGTGTATAGAGGTTTTGATTAGTTCAAAATGGAAATAAAGTGCAGTACTCACTACAAATATGGGAATGTATTGAGATTAAGGCTTATTAACGTGGTATCGTAGATCGGGCGTATATTTAATTTCCGTATAAACACGCTATTGGACAACATTATATGATGGTATTGATGAGAAGTATGATCCTAAAACCTTCTGAATATGTAATGCGAGATTTATGTTTATATCGATTGATTTTAATATAATTGTATTGATTTTATCCTTAAACATCACATTTATCACGAGATCGTTTTTACATGATGCGGGGGGCTGCAGAATTTTCTAATTTTTAATGTCCTAAAGGCTAAAACACGTGGTTAATTACATTAGGGTTTGTAACGTTAATTATAGAGTATATCATGTAGGTTCGTAGTTTGATGAAGAGTGCCAACGTGTCCACGTTGAAATAAACGGAGTGAACAATTGGCCATTACGGCCTTTTTGGGTTGCAATAAGTTATTGCAAATGAATAAAGTTCCTAGCTATTAACTGTACATACCACCTTACTATTTTATTTTATTTGCATAAATGTTGTTAATTGCCCTCCGAATACTTAACATTATATATTTAACATTTAAGTCACTAATCTGTAATATTATAATTATTTGTAATTAATTACAATGTAATTTTACTATTTGAAATCAAATCAATAATTAATTTTATATGGAATATATCAATGATGTTAAGTTATTAATCAGTAATAACCTAGTTAAAGGTGATCGATATATAATGTTTTAAGATATTAGATAAGTGGGGTGTGCTAATAGAGTTTCCATAGGTGAAGGGCAAACGGTATAAGTCTTACAAAATCATACAAAGAATACAACGTTAGATACATCTTTAAAAATTATTTCATAATAATATTTTTCTTTTAAAAAATTTGGATAGTAATTGTATGTTACTGTCTAAACTCGATCTATAGTAAACAATGGTTTATATTTAAAATTTTGGATTATATATATGTGAAAAATTCTCCCTCAAAGTAAAAGTGGTACAATAGTGTATTACTAAAATTCTATAAACGGACATGCGTTATATTCTAGTTATATATGTAATAATTTTTTCTGCGTTTATTCTTGTACATAGTTCATATCATGGTAACACTATTATAGATTTCAGTTGTTGTTATATTCTCTCACTATTCTTTAAGCAGAAACTGTTATGAAGTGCAATGTTGTATCGTATATGAAAAGGTTAAAGTCTTGGTATTTATTTCCATAACAGGTTGAAATTTATCTTACGGGGCCATTCACGTGGTCCCAGCATCCTCAAGTGGAATCTGGGGAAGAGGGACCTGGGGCCTTGGTGTGGCAGTTTCATTTTTTCAAAAAAAATAAATGTAGTACAAAATTGCATTGAAGAATAAAATATCAATTGTTCAAACTATACCATTGATTGGTTGATAATTTAACAAAAATAGTGAAAAAGTACGTTAAATGTAAAAATCTGATTTTTAAATAAGATGATGAAACAAAATTAAAAGTGACGTAAAGGAGGCGGAAGGTGAGCACTTTATGTTCTGATTGTTTCAAGGATTATAACATCTTAGTTCTAAAAAGATTATTAAGTTATTATTTTTAGATTCATGTTTCTTTGACCATGCATAAATTTTGTTAGATAAGAAATAATATAGCGTAGGATACATTAGACTCGTTTCAATATATATTTTGAAATATCAATTTTTTGTAATTTTTACGGGTATATAGTGGAGATATTCGTTTTAAGCAGTATATTTAGATCGTAAAGTCTGAAAATGGAATAATATTTTGGGATGGAAGGTATCTTAAACAAATATGATTGAAAATACGATACCACATAAAATGTAATAAAAAATTCAATGTGATATGAGCGATGGAAGGAAATTAAAAAAAGTCGCTATAGCGACCAAAAGAAATTAAATCGAATCTAACAAGAAAGCAAAATTATTTCTTCTAGTACTATAAATTAGCGACCTCGTTCACTCCCCACTGGCCACTGATTAAATCGACAAAGAAAAGATGCATGTTCTGTCTCACTGATTAATTCGACAACCATCAAATCTAACTATGGATTTTTCATTCGATGAAATTAATGAACTCCTGGAGTTTTTTCCTGATACCTTAAGACAAGATCCCTTGCTATTACAAGGAGGTCAAACCCCTCTTCCTCAACCACAAGACTTAACAAATACCTTCTCACTCCTCAGCCATGTTCAACCCCACAACACTAGTAATGTTGCCTCAGTACATAACTTACTAGAGATACAAACTAGTCACTCCATGACCAAGATTTCTCATCGAAAATGAGGCTGAGGAGAAAAATGCTGGCGGACTATCGCTCCTCAGTCTATTGCCTCATAATTATATAAGTTGTGTATATCATTTTTTTAGTCTTGTACAGAAGTTTATGGTTGTGACATTTATTTTCCCCAACATTTGATCTTGCTGGGGTTGACGGCTCTCTAAACATATTTTCCACCACTTCTTTGAAATCTTTAAATTTTGATCTTGCCCACAGGGTCTATGTTGTTAACATTTTACATGGAATGTTTAATAGTTCTGTTTTTATCATTCATTTCAAACAACACTTAAGTCGCTTTATACATCGGACAACATGATGTGATTCTGTTGTTGCATTTCGTACAAGGCTAATAACAATGGTGCCAGAAACGGTCTTAAATCTGATCATATACAGGAGACAGTAGGATATATAAAAGAGCTACAAAGCAAGATCGAGAGTCTTTCTCTAGCAAGAGATGGCATGAAAAACCAAAGCTTTGATCACACCACTACAATTGGAACAGAAAATTTCCCGGATTTAAGCCAGACAAGTGTAACAATTAGGCCAATGACCATTTTGATAGCTTTCATGTTCTACTTTTTTAGGAGGCAGAGATTTCAGGGCGCTAATATTATTTCTCAAGAAGGATTGTCCATTGTTAGGTGCAATTCCTCAAGTAGATGTGAACCTATGATATCAAAACAAGGTACTAAAACTCAAAATGAATCACATTTTGTAATTAATAAATCTTGAAGATGTTTCGGCTCTTTCTTGTTTCGAACTTTGTAATGAACAGGTGAATGAGGGAATGTGCATTGATCCAACGGAGCTTGAACGAAAACTGAGAGATTATTGTGCAATGGGATATTCTCCTAAGAAACAGCCAGAAGGTCTTTGGCAAAACTAATAATCTTCATTCATAATTTCCCACAATTTCCTTTATCTCATAAATGAAATGGACTTATTGAACTGATGGAATAACACTTTTTATGCTTAAAATAGGGGAAGGCACCATTTGCTGATACAATAATTTCTTTCTTAAAATGCAAAAAAAAAAAGTTCACTTGACTGTTTGTACTCATACTTGAGTGCTTTGAAGATGGAGTGTCTCCTTAGTGTTGGTCTATAAAACTTTTTGGTTTATTTGTTCTTTTGTTATTTTGTTCTTGTTAGGAAAAATGGGTCCCTTGGCATAAATTGATGTAGGCTAAATTATTTTAAATAGACATATGTATTATTCAATTTTTCTACACCCGAATTGTAATTTTCGAGATCCTGAACTTTCAAAATCGCGACACTTATACTTTTCGCTCTAAAATCAATTTTAAAAGTAATTTAAGAAACAACGACAAATATCTTGCACTCTCGTTACTTCAACTCAATCATTACACCTGCTAACCAACCCACTCAATTTAACCAACACCGGCCTCAAACTCTCATCATTCATCAAATTTACCATTTATCTCCAAAGTTAAACTAAACCTTTGTCACCTTCAACAAAATTAAAACTATCGAGCTACAAAAAATGGCTTCAAGAAAATAAAAGACAATTCCCAAAAAAAAGACATTACAAGATAATACTCCAAGATTACGGAGGAAAAATACAGAGTCGTTTATGTATTACCACCCCTAAGCAAAACATATATTATTATAACTAAACACTCAACCATTGCTACACCTAGAACCTTCACTTTCCTCTCAATTTTCTTCACATTCACATCCATGGTAGATTGAACCAAAGGAGAAACAGGGTCATCAATCCACTACCAAAAACGGCAAGGAGTTACCTATTAAAGATCGACTCAATCGGGCTGATTATGCCGTAGGGATCATTCAAAAATCAATTCTTTTCTTACTCCGATTCAAGACATCTCACAAATCTCCTACCTTGATTTTTCTCTCGGTTTAAGCTCACCCATTCCATAGCATTTCTTCCACATCTACATTTCATATCGGAGATTTGAGGTGCCATTCACCTGAAGTAGTCAAACATCGTGGGAACTCATCTGTATAAATAAGAAACATATGTTTGGGAAATGAGACTAATTTTTGTGATTATTGGCTCGAAAAATTGATTTTCTTTTTTAGGCAATTCAAACTTTTGAGAATTTTCCCTTCAAAAATAAAAATTTCAATACGATTTAATCCTGTCTCTTGTGGGTTAAGTTGATTTTCAAGTCAACGGTGTCAATAACTCAAAAAGATTATTTTGAAAAGCCAGTATAAAAATACAATGAAAGAAATTTGTTATTAAATCAGAGCATGCTGTTTATTCAAATGATTTCATAGCTGATTGTATGAAATTTTAGCCATTGATGTATTGAAAACATTGATTTGTATGTGCAAATAACACGGCCAACAAAGTGAGAGCATTTGCCCTGCTTTAATGAGTGTTGTTATAATTATAGCATTTTATTATCATGGTCATGACCTCATTAGAAAATTATTGATCATGTCACAGGCTCTTGAATATCTCTATGAGTATGAGCTTATATTGATATTCAGTCAAACATTGTATAGTGATGCTATATTAATAACTTTATCATCATTAATTTTATTAAACAACTTCTGTTTGAGAATTGAGATGTTGAGCGACATGGCGAGGGGGCTCGGCCTCGGACACCGTCCTTGGAAAGGCTTCATGATGATTTTCTCAGCTCCTTAGGTGGTTCATAGCACGCCAGTTAAGGGCATGTACCGTTCTACACCGCATTGCGCTCTTTATCCAGTGAGGCCCACAAATTCCAAAATTTCACATATAAATATTCTCTTTACCTATTCTTTCACAATCCCATTTTGGACAATATAGTCCCTATTGCTTAAAAATACTTTTAATAAAGATCCTTTAAACAATATCGGTCTCATACTTTGATAAGCTATTTCACGCTAGATTGGATAACCAAGATTCTCTCTGTAATTTAAGACTCAGATACCATGGTTTCTCTCTCTCGTTTTTTGAATTTGTAAATCAGTACTTAGTGCTTATCTCATATAGTCATATTTTCATATACCCAATTGAAACTCCAGTGTAATTATTTAAAATTGAATTCAAATGTTCAATTTTTCATCATTCATCAATTGGATATTTGATGTAAGTAAAAAATCTTTTTTTTCTTGACTCAATTTGAATTTTTGGTTTGTGGTATTTTATTGATTTTATATTTTGCTTCAAGAAATGCTGCACTTCAATTTTCAAATGAATTTTATTTTTTTGCCACAAAACTTTCAATGAATGCTTGGAATACTTCATTAAATTTAAACTCCATTTTTAAATTTATATTATTTATGCTACATACAAAAAATTATTTAATAAGCGCCTCATTTGGGATATCTGCGCACAAGCCTCCCGTTTTTTATGATACTGGCCCGCATTCACATAAAACAGCCCAAGAAATCCACACTTTCTCCTCCTTGTCATTGACATGTCCTCTTGAAAGAATGAGTTTGCAATTCAAATTTATTAGCTCCAATGTACTTAGATTTGATTTAGGACAGCCCAAGAAATCCACACTTTCACCTCATTGACAAGTCCTCTTGAAAGAATGAGTTTGCAATTCAAATTTATTAGCTCCAATGTACTAGATTTGATTTAGGGGCATGCTCTGTCATGAGTGATGACCCATAAGTTTGTTAGGAGAATAGGCTTTTCTAATGTGCCAAAGCAATGGAATGCCAATCCGTGGGCTTTAATATTTGACAAAAGAAAATTATGTGGGAATGTAAATAGCATAAACAAAATTATCATGGTTCATTTGAGAGTTAAATGAAACCTGCTGAAGATTCACTAAAATTCGATAAAATTGTTTACATGACTAAAGAAATTATGTATATTTTATAATCATTAATTAAACATTTTTTTATAGTATTTTCTTTCTTAGTTTTACCTCATGAAAAACTCTACTCCGGCCTTTGACATGGCAAAGCCCCAGGAAATATATTTTTTAAATTGTACCAAAAAAATTGCATATACATATATTTATAACTAATAAAGATCTAGGTTAAAAATATAATTAAAATACATCTCTTTCTTTTTATTAAGTAAAATCATGTGCATCATGACCAATTGCCCATTAAAATTTATTATCACTCTAACCAAACTCGGTGGCTTTTCATCATGAACAATTACCCACTTAAATTTCTCACCAAGCTCCCGACAAAATTTAGTATCTTTTTATTATTATATATAAATGTATATTTATTAAAATAAGGAATAATAAGTATTCTTCACCAAAATTTCACATTGAAAAAAAATATCAATTAATTCAAATTTGAGTTGTATAATATTTGGTGAATCATATATCAAAAAGATAGTATTTGTCAATCTACTTTACTCAAAATATGATGATTTTTATTCAATCAATCGCTGACAGAGCAGGTTTCTAATAATACGATCTTATTACACTAGCTGCGTGTATTTTACTAATATTTTGACGCTGACTGTGCCATCCTTTACACTCCCTCCCGCACGCAGAAACTGCGCCCACTGACCACAACATCGCACTGCTCCATTCCTACACTCATATCAACCGGGCGGGCTACACCGAAATTTATTAATGTCGATTTCGACTAATGCTATGAAATCTACTTATTTATACTAAAATGAATCAAGGTAAAGATTCTATTAATTGATAATCAAAAATTAATTAAACCCATACAACCTCCTTTTTCGTCGCTCTACCATTTTTTTTTAAATATTTGTCATTCTAAAGATGTAACTTGCATTTCTACATTTCTCAACGTACTTTATTACTTTTTGTCATGAAATTATCAACCAACCAACGATATAGCTTTTAAATGATTGCTATTCTATATTTCAAATCGCATTTCGACTACTTTTATTTTTCTTAATCTATGTGCAAATCTGGCCAGAATGCATAAACAAAAAATTGAGGATTATTATTTTATTATCTAAGCACGTAGTCATAAATGCTTTATCTCTCAAAACATTTAAACGTTTCAGATCAAAATATAATTAGACAAATTTAACTTTAATATATTTCATTTATTAAAATCTTAATAGCCACACACATTTATTAAAATTTATTCCCCAAAGACCAAAATTTATTCCTTTTTATGAGATTGAAATTTATTCTCCAAATATTTAAATCAAACATGAAGGACAATGAGGGAACCAATTCCATCTAGAAACAATGTCGTCAGGTTCAATGAAGACAATTTTTTTAAAAAATATGTTTAAAAACTTGAGATTCTTAATACTCAAAAGGAGATGAAGGGACATGAAAGAACCACATTATAATGAGATTCACATATAGAAGAGTCATTTCTGGTCCATAAGTAGACTGATTTTTATAAAAAATAATCTATTTTCCATATTATTCACTTGATGTGTTTTAAAATTTTATTTTTCTTGTGTATAACTAAAGTTCTATATCAATAGTGATAAGGTAATAAAGTAGGTTGAGTTAAACTTCAATACACCTGGAAGGATGTACACATACGAGTCTTGTATACTCAAATTTTATTGAAAGATTTTGATTAATTTAGAAATTTGTAAATTTGAATATTTATATTCAAAATAATAGATATAATAAATCCTAATTATATTTTTCGACGACATTATCCGATCTCATTTTTTTTTGGGTGAAACCACGGCCTGGTTTCTTTTCGTGTTAATAAAACTTGGGAAAAAAAATAGAAAAGCGCTGGGGGGCAAAGAAACCCCATAAAACTAGTACTTGTTGCTTCAAAGCGGAATACCCAAAACCGCAGAGTTGTGAGTACTAAACGTAAATAAAGGAATCTTATACAAACCCATATATTAATATTCCAATAAGGTTATTTGACGTGATAAAATAACTATTTCCAAAACCGTAGAGTTAGAAAGTACTAAAATGTAAATAAAGTGAAATCTAGAGGGCTAAACCGAATAAGTATAATAATAACTCAAATAACATTTGACGATAAAATAACTATTTCCCCATTCAAGTAGTCAAAGAATTGTAAGCTTATTGGCCAAGAAAATCATTGGCCTTCATTAAAAGCTACTATTTCTGCCATAGATAATACGCCTGCATGTAAAATAAGAAACGACCAAATTACATAATTCAAATCCCTAGAAAATACAGAATAAACACGCCAGGTGCTTGACAAAATGCCCATGCCACGCTCTCACTTGCTTGCCCTCAGATAGGGACACCCCTGTTGCTCAAGCCTCAGGATTGCCCTCAAGAGGAGGCTTTCCTCCCCATTTCTCCACACCACATCCTGCTGCGACGCAAGCTTTCCATCTTTGGGCTATGTGATCTGTTTCCCTTGTTGAATTAGACCTGCTAAGAGCTTTGCCACTTTGAATAATCCTTGACAGATGATGCCCTTTGAGCCCCTAAACATTCTTTGAATTAGTGTTTTGGAGTCCACTCTCGGCTAATGATTAGAGCACCATGTTCATGTTAGTACCTTCTCTGCTGCCACTATTTCTGCTTCAAGAGGGGAAGAAGCTTGTATGTGGAAGGCCAAGCCCACAATTAAGCTACCATCTGCACTTCTAAGAACCATCAATATTGACCTTGATCTTCCCTGCCTACATCTCCAATAGAGAACCGAGGGTGGTTTTTTGCAAGGTGCCAACACCTGAGCTTGGAAGAAATGAGCTGCCCTGAGATCCCTTTTCCATTGCTTTTAAGACATAAGCTCAGTCTTGCTCAAGAGGGACATCTCCATCATGTTTGCTCCTGTTGCGAGCTTCCCATAATGTCCAAAGGGTGACAATGGGAATAACTTGCCCGATATGCCCTTTAACTGGAGAAGAAAAGCTCCAAGTATGCAAAACATCCCCCAATCTGGTAATAGGCTAATGTGAAAGGCCAAACAGCTCAGCCAAAAAAAACCAGACCTTACCAGCCACTTCATTGCCATAAAAGACATGCTCTATGGTTTCCTCTTGATGACATCATATGCACCTAGAGGCAAGCTGCACCCCACATTTTTTAAGTACTATGTCCACAATCAAATGATTTCTGAGCAGCCTTCATACCATAAAAGACATCTTCCTTGAGATAACATTGTGCCATATGATGGAAAACATTGCAGATGTGTCCCTAGAATCCCTCAGCTCTTCATAAGCATCCTTAAGAGAGAATTCCCCAAAAGTAGTAGTCTTCCAAAGCAATCTATCCACAGCATCAGAATGAATATGAACCTGCAGTATGTTTTGAACATCCTCTTCAGAAACAAGAGCTCTCAATTTGTCTATATCCCACTGACCATTACTCCAAACATTTCTAACCCGCAGCTTTTCATTCACTTGAACTCCCAGAGTAGTGAGGAGGGCCAATATCCTCCAAGCCGCCGTTTAATCAAACCTTGATTTAACTCCGCTGCATAATATGTCAACTCCAAGATGCTGCTCAAGTCCACACGTGGAACCTTTAAGCTTGCATGAATCTCTAAGGTCCTTTAGGACATGTAAAGCCCGAAGGTAATTATTACAATCACGTCCTTAACTAGAAAGCCACTTACAAGTAGTCTTTACATCCATTTGTTCGATTTCTCAACCATGGAATCAGCGATGGCTAAGATTTTATGGCAAGCAATTTCATGTCTAAGTTATAACGCAAGAGGCCATAACACAACTAGCTGCATGCTGAAGTTCATCTGATCTTGCTAAATGTATATTCTTTAATAACATTATCAACAATACTAATTGAAATGTAATGTTATATCATCGAAGTTCAAGCTTTAGTTTACTCTCCGAGTATACTGTGACTAACCCCATTATGAATTACTTGGCTAATAATCGTTCCACATGATACCGGGTCTACGACATTATTCTCACATTCGGGGCTTCTAGGCGAAGATCGGCAACCTAATCTATTTTACGTGAACTATAGCTTATCTCTATTCTCTTAAAGTTACTACAAAAACAGATTCGAATCTCGCGTGAATACCTTTAGTAAAACCCCACAATTATTATTACATGTGAATCGTGGCTATGTCACGGTCGTGAATGCATAACACATAATCCGCATACGGCATACGCGAAATATATTACCATGTAATAGATTCAACCACTCTCAATCGCGAAAGTCCTTACTGTGGGAACAAACTCTAATATGGAAATTGCTCTCGTCAATAAAGAGAATCTCGCTTATCATAGAATTCCTATCATAGATTTTATTCACCTCAAGCTTCATGACTCATTATAGTTTGACAAACAAATGTAATCTAAGCTTATATTTCGTGACTAATATAGCATATATCACATATATGCAATCGACTTACGTATGTACAATAATCAATTACTATTATACCTTTCACAATAGAATAGAAATTCCCTTTTAGTACTTAATATATAAGACATTACGCAGCCACAAGGCTTCCCACTAACCCTTTAAGGAACTCATGTTCACCTTTCACTTCGAATTCTCGATTTTAATCAAAATATCTATATGAGGATTTTAACTCCATTATACTGTATCTCAAGTTTGCAACTTGGATACTAACAATACAATCGATTTCCTTCTTATTCTCGTTTGAGATGTGAACTTCCAAAAACAATGTCATACATCCATCATCATTTATCAATACTAAGGAACATTCTTTGGATCACTCACTTAAACACACATGCTACAACATGTGGGTAAATAAGGAAAAATTTGAAATAGATACTGCATACCAACCACCGGAATACATTCAACTTGGTCGAAACCAAATGTTTGATCTATTTATGACTATATTTTTCATTTAAGGGAATTACATTTATTACTTCCTACTTAATCACCATCTGTGAGTAAATAGAGCGAGTTATATACTCGACTGTATTTCAATTCCACTCTTTGTACTTCATAAATGAAGATACTATAAGCATACAATAAAGTGGCAAAAAGCGCAGGATGACACTTACAAGCTGTATTTGTTGTCTATTTTATCACTTATATTTCAAAAGGCCTACCGATCACTTATGTTTCAAAATAAATCTCGCTTGGTACTTTACCTGGGGGTGCCAACAAAATACAAACCGACGGAATCAACCGAATATCAAAAATTTGGAACCGAGGGAATCGGTCCCATTTAGCCTGAGAGAATCGAACTAATTTAGGTTCGACCTTTGAAATCTAATTCAAACTCTAACTCCGAACTCGATTTCTAAATTTTGTGTATTTTTTAATTTTTATTTATTATCTTTTCAAGATCTTCATAGAGTTTTTGTAATACAGACATTTTAAGGTTTTTTAATTCTAGATTTAACTTGTTTATTATTAGTATGATTTAAATAAAATATATATAAATCTTTCTAAAACTAATAATATAGGAATACAAAGATACGTAAAAATAACAGATTACAGATTTAATGGAAATAGATCAGATAATTAATCTTAAAAGAAATTATCAAATTACGCTGCTAAATCTAGTTTAAGGATTTAATTTCGAGTTCAAGACGATATGCTCAAAACGCCCAAAACCGAAATTTAACCGAAACCGAATCTGGGGAACTGGCCGGGAACCGATAGATTGAACTGACCGGAACCGAACCGATTTAGGGTTCGAATTTCGAGAACGATGAATACAGTGCTCGCTCTAATTTTGTCAAACCGAATCCGAACCGAACTGGGTTGAACCTCCCTACTTTTACCTAATTCTTCTCGTTAAGTCTTCTTTAATCGACACTTCGAGGGGCATTTTAGTCATTTTATACCTAATTTTTTTCAGTGTGAGCAAATGCAAAGGCGACCATTTATAGCTTTTAAAGCATGATCCTTTGGCCGATCACTCTATGCTTCAAAATCGATCTCGCTTGGTACTTTTGCCTAATTTTCCTGTCTCGTTAACTGGGTCACGCTGGCATCACGTGAACCTTTCCGAGGGACATTTTGGGCCATTTCATATCTAAGTTTTCGAGGAAAAAAATTTAAAATTAAATTGGAATATCTTTTATCAAAAATATTTTGATAAAAATAAGCTCGATCGATCGATTTTCTAAATGTCCCTGGGGAAAGTTGCTCCTTAGAAAATGTCGTACGATACCCACACGCCTCCCAATTAACGAACCAACAGTAATTAGTCTAAAGTTCCACCGAGATCGATTTCAACATGTCGATCGATCTTAATCTTCAAACATAGGCATCGATCAGACCATAACAAAACATAAACGATCCTCCCCGCTTCGCTTTAAACAAAAAAAAGCTCTATGAAATGACTAAAAATGCCCCCAAAAAAAAGCCAATTAACGGAGACTTAACCGAAAATTAAGCTTAAATTACTAACCCAGACGATTTTCAGAACATGTTGATCGACTCCACTATAACTCCAAGATACGCACTTTCATTCAAAAATGTATATAATGAAATTACGAAAAACATATATATACATATATATATAAAATAAGCACTTACAGCGCAGCGGAAGTCATCAACTTTTTCTCTCACGAAGCCTCCTTTGATCTCCTTAGCTTTTAGCACCACAAATAGTAGATACCTCCGACGGGGTCCACGCTATGAGTCAGTTCAATCACGGACGGGATTCATAATCACAAGAGCATCAACAAAATCAAGTAAAAAACTTTCACTTGATTCAAGCATGGAGAAAGTGAGTGGAGCGGCTATAAGTGAGAAAGTATATAAAGATGATTGCGCTTTCATCTTATAAAACTCCTTTATATAAGCATTAATTCTCTTTTAACCCGAATAGCCGACTGCTAATTCAATAGTTCATAACCCTAAAATCGTTAACTAACTAAATGCTAACGAAAGAAAGAACTAACAAGTTACTACGAGATTTACCAGTTAAACCGCCGATTAAACTAGCAATTAATTGATTCGTCTCGGCCCAATTTGTATCTTACATTATCAACGTAAAAACTCTCAATCGAAAGATTCGCCGATTTCAATCAACTCTCAATATAAAGAATCACGATTTAATTTGCATACATTTAAATAAAACTCAACGTCACTCTACGCTACATGATCTTTAGCCTAATAATATTAATCAGATAATTATATAATCGACTATTATTATTATAACGACATGCATGCGATCTAAAGAATCAATATAACCCTTAATATTATCATTTAGTGTCTATTTAATAATTTACAATTACTATTATCAACACCTCTAATAATAATTTACTTCTGGGCTTAAAACTAGTAAATAAATTATTACAACAATTGTCATAATTGACATAATTAAATAAATCAATATACACTGATTTCCAAGACAACAATGTTGTTTGAAATCACCCATAACAAACCAAGGGATACCATCATCAAGGGCAGAGAGACCAGCCCACAACTCCTTCCTAGCTTCACACTCATTAGCAGCATAAACCACAGTTACAAAGTAGGCATTTTTAAAATCAGGTGTACAAATACAAATATGCAGAAACTGGTCAGCATCAACAAGCACATCACTGTGGTGGTTTTGATCCCAGAAGATCCAAATTTTATTGCTACAGTTACCAAAACTATTAGTAAAGTGTAGTTTGTTTTGAATAGTGTTCAATTGCTCCCGCGAAATCCTAGATTCTTGAACAAAAAATAAATTAAATTTATGTGTTTTTTTCAAATTGTGAATTCTCTTACGTGTGGGTGCATTTCCAATACCATGTAGGTTCCAACATAATAGTTTTTCAGACATTTAAATGATGGGGGGAACTCAAAACCTCGTGGTCACCAGACAACACTTTTCCCTCTTCTTGGTTAGCACAGTGGGAGGTGGTTAGAATAAGCTCCCTAACTTCCTAGCCACCATCTTCTTATCCTGATTAGGCTTCAACACTTTCTTCAACATTCTTCTGGGGATCACCTTGCTCACCAATAATACCAACTTCCCTGCTTCGCATCATTCACCGTGGAGGTGCTTGGCTTATCCCCCATAAGGATAATAGGGTTACCAACAGCCTGCCACCGGCGGAGATGGTGCATAAAATTAAGGTGATCGAGTTTCTGGGGCGGACCACACCTATTGTTCTCCAAAATGATAATGGACCTTGTCCTCTTCTTGCTATATCTAATACCTTCTGTCCTGTAAATCATTGTCCACTTTTCAATTTTCATCATTGTCCAATTTTTAATTTTTATGACGCATATAAAAAGAATCGACGACAGTTTCTATGCCCCTAAAAAGTCAGAAAGCCAATTAATTAAACGCATCGTAATATTATTGGGCATAATAATTGTTTTATAGAAAAAAATTAACCAATGAAAATAACCCCTCACATTTAACCTGGCCAATATCAATTTTTAAATCGCCTATTCTCGCCTCTCAACTATTCGAACCTACCATTTTGTAGATTCCGTTAGTTTTTTGTGTTAAATTGAGGCTAATTGACTTTTGATTTAAGGTAAAATCGAATCTATTATTATTATTGGGGATTCATGTAAGCACTTTTTAAATACGAAAAGAATCGAAATTAATTTAAAATTTATACATTATCATTTTTGGCCCTTCATTAAAACAATAATCGGCGATAATACGATCGATCGCGCTACTGAAATGCTAATTAATTCCATTATGCTTACCTGTGGGCGCTATCCGATCGAAATTATTAATTCATTAAGAACCGAATTGTCATTGCTCGAAAAGAGGAAGAAATTGAAGTTCCAAATAAGAATATTAAAAATATAAGGAGCTCCAATATAATTAAACGGATTATACCAGAAACAAGATGTTTTTGGTTAGAGAGCATGATCTATTACGAAGTTCCTTTGTAATTGTAAATATATATTTGGTTTATATTATCGAACACCGATCCTTAGTCTTGAGTCTTGACAAGAGTAGTTTTGCCCCATCAAATTAACAAATTAGTTGGTTTTTGTTTTGCCGAATTCGGAACCATTGATGCTGATTATGTGTAAATTCTTTCTTTCAATGATTTAATTTGTCGTTCCACCTCATTGCTGAAGGTTTGCTATGGACAGTTACTCTGTTAGTGTTGCTTGTCTTTCACTTTCCTGAAGCATGAATGTGCCGTTCCGTTACAATTATTCTGAAAATTTTATGTTGGAACTTTTGAGAGAACTAGTCTGGTTATATATCTAAAGCATACGTTGTTTTCTCTAAACCATGTCTGAGGTTTCAATGTTTCATATTATGACATGTTTCACACTTGCACTGGGTTCATAATAATTCACACTATTATGAAGCATGGTGCTCATATAATGGACAGAACTATCGAAAATCAATGCAGAAAGTGAAGTAGTTTCAAGCAAGAATCAAAGAAATTGATATCGCAATGAATCAGTAAATTAATGTCCATTTATTTTTCCTGTTGAAATTCCAAAAGAAACCATGGGTACCAGACTACCAGTACCACTTAACAATATGAACCCGTTAAATACTCGAAAAAATAACTGCAACCATGCTGTTGATTCTTGATAAGTTGTCCTTTATTGTTTCTAGGATTGATTTATATATAGTGATAAGTACTTTTTATTGATCACCATATAGAATGTTGAAACGTTTCATTTGACATTCAATACGCACAAAGTCAAACAGCTCTCTATCCTATACTATGTGCTATGCTATTCTGTATTGTTTTCACTATTTGAAAGCTTTGTAGTATTCTGAACACTTTGCACCATGGCCCATCAGTAACATAGTGTTGTGTTTGGATGTTATGTTGTGCTGTGCCTGTAATTGATTGTAGATGTCCTTAATTTTTTTATATAAAGATTTATATTCCCTTTGCTGATCAATTAGATTGCTTGTCATGGCAGGTAACGTTTTATTGTTGAGAAATTGCTTGAACTTGAGTCCAGATGTTCCCGAAATTTCCCAGGAGAAGTTGCTTTCTCTCATAGCTGAGCGACTGATTGACTCTAACAGTAACGTCAATGTAATTTGTTTGCTTTGAGAAGTTTGCTTCCTTTCGGTGTCTGGTTCATCTCCTTGATTCTTTAAAACTTCACATGTTTCTTCAATTATTTTGTTTGACTTTGACCCTTGTTTCATTAATACAGAATGAAGATGCAGAATATTGCTGATTCAATTGATTTGCTTCCTAGACTGACTACTGGAATCGACGATTCTCCTAGTGATGTATCAGATGACTCATATCCTGTTTCCTTGGATGAGTCTCATATAGTGAGGAAAGGAGACAATGAGGAAGCGGCAGAGCTAGTGAGAGCTTTGAAGTTATCAGAGACTGCATTAGTAAGTCAATTGGTGGATGATTTATCCATGGACAATGGACATTTGTCTCTATATTCAGAAGAGAATACATCTCATGGAAAGTCTAAACTAGATGCACCTGCGGAACCCGTGAAAGGAAATCATGCATCTTACATAGGAAATGAGTCCAGAGCTGAAAAATATAGTAATGATGGAAGCACTAAAATGTTGTTGGAGAGAACTGTTTGCTCCTCCGAAAAGCTTGACCAGCACGATCCCCAGAGTAAATCTACTTCTGCAAAACCCATAATCATAGCTGAGGAACCGGATCTTTTTTTCCAATCAGAGCATAATAGTACACTTGTGGTGCCCAAAGAAAATCTTATTGAAACATCTGAGAGCTATGATCATATTCCCAAATGTGATATGGTTCAGATTGAATCCGCTAATATCAGTGAGGCAGGAGATATGGGAACAAAGCCAGATAGCGTGGATATATTAGGTTCTTGTTTCGCACCATCTTCAGATTCCAAATCGTCCAACTATCTCGATAAGACACAAGCTTCAGCCTCTAATATTGATAGCACTGAGCCCATCCATGAAGGAGAGGACTGCATATTAGACTCCAAATCCGAGTCTTGTCAAAATCAAGAGCATGTATATGAGGGAAAGGTAATTCTTGCAGACCAGGTTGAGAACATGGATGCTTTATCTGAATCAAAGTCGACAACTGAGATGACTGTGAAAGAAGGTAGGAAGTTAATGCAGTCTTCCTTTCCCTCTTCACATTGACAAATTGTTGGCTCTTAAACTTGAAGCTAAAATGTGCTTTGTTCCATAATGCCATGTTGTTATGCTCAAACATTTTGGTGTCCTGTGATGCAATTTTTCCCCAGAAGTTACATATTTTCTGACATTAGCGCTTTCTTCCAATTCCAAGGGGTAGTAGCTCGGAATTTTTTGAGGAATAGTGCCAGTCAACTGTCTGTTTATGGGTGAGTAGTTTCTTTGTGCTTCACCTCTGTATTGACATTGACACGGTGTTCTTTGTTGAAAGATTCTTTGTTTGATGTCATGCATATCTCACAGACTCTTTCGCTTACAAGATGGTATTAAAGAAAGGGGGCTGTGTGTGTTCTTCAGAAATAACCACTTCAACACTATGTTTAAGGTCAGCGAGCCGCGTCTTAGTTACTGTGTCTGCAAGATTGCTTGCTACTGATAGTTGTGAGCTTTTGTGCAGTTTAGAGGGGGACTGTATATCCTGGTTACTGACCAAGGATACATTAATCAACCAGATCTTGTATGGGAAAAGCTGAATGAGGTAACTTTCAGCTGGGATATCTTTTCATACAGTATTGCTCATAATTATTGATTGAAGAAACTAAATGATATTGAGTTCAGATGATATGCTTATTCAACAATTATTTACTTATATATATGAGCTGAGAAAACCAGTCACAGGATTGGAAGCCGATTTGGTCTTGGGTCGGTAAATTACAGTGATGCAAGCAATCCGGGAAAAATAACAACGATAAAAGAAACTTAGTTCATTTGAGAGATAAAACATGGTGCTAGAGCCATTTGTAGTGATACTGCTGGGAAGATTGAACTGTGTTGAGATAAATATAATATATTTAGTGTAGGGATGGAATGTAAGCTCTAGGAATTACCAGAGATTCAAGAAACTGAACAAATGTTTTGCGACAACTAAGTGTGCCATGTATCACAGTGTCTGAGCAACATATCGTGGTTATACATTTAGATTTGGAATCAATAAATGAATATCAAGGACAACTAATCATTATCTATACAACTATAATTATCCAAACCATCATCTGAGATTATTGTTCTAGATGCATGAATATACCCTCCATACTTTATTGAGCTATACCACAAATTTCATCCCCTGACCCAGGTGACTACGGAGATGATTACTGTAGTGGAGTGAGAATTACTGAAGTAGGGAAGATATGTGATGTTATTATTTTTGTCTTTTTGTTGCCCATGTCTAAAAATTGGCTTAACACAGTTTTTGTTGAGTATTCAAGCGCAGTCTCTCTAGATGAATTTCACCTCTTCCTAATTTCAATCATCAGTGTTATCACGTAAATTTAAGCATTTTAAATAAACACACAATACCCTTATACGTGTTCCCTCTCAACGCCAAATGACGTCACGTCATTAATCAACTAATAAACCAAGATCGCTACAAGCCCTACCACTCAATTTTATATATAATCTATATCGAAAGATTTTCTATACACCGAAAAATATCAACCACAAAGTTCTATCAAGAACAAAAATATAACTCTAAGCCAAACAAACTACGCTCTTCAATAATATTAAAGACCTAATATTATTCTAGCATTTAATTTTCTCTCATTCCCATGTGATTCATGCTGATAAATAAACTCACGAAATCATCCTACATTTATAGGCTAACAAAAACCTAGTAAAGCATTCATGTCTTTCTCTCAAGGCTCCAAGTCTTCAAACTCCGCTTAAAAATATCTTTTCGGAGTTGCCATCGGCACTCTGTAGGTCTCGAATACCTCCATACAGACGTGAGGCTCGGTGCCATCGAGACTCGGGGTCTCGACATGCACTCGATGAAGATTTTCACAAATGTTCGAGAAAATGGCTTTACTTCAACAATCTTCCACTTCAAAGACATTTTCAGCCTTCTCCATCTTTTAAGTTCTTTATTCTCAGCTAGCCTTTCCGAAGTTCATCATCCACGACTCCCAATCAGTTCGATCCCAACTTCAAAGATCTTTTCCAATCCCGTAACATCCCCGAATGACAATTCAACTTCGACTGCCATCAAGAGAATCTAGAAATAGCCATTTGTACCCTCGGCTGACTTTTTTCCCCTCATTCAGACAATTCCACGCTTCCGTCATTTCTTCGATCTTCATGATCTTCAACCTGTGCACCTTGAAAACCCTCCAAGTTTTGACGGCCATCAACGAATTTCTCTCTCTTCTACCTTCCTGGCATTTCATCGCCGACGACTTCCCTGATCTAATTCATTGACCGATGTTTGATCGTAACATCTTTCTCGGCTGGAAGAAGGAAAAGAATCAAGAGACAATACCTCACCACGATTTCAAACACGCCGCTAACTCGTAGATTCATGCAACACGCAATCGTCGCATCCTTCCCTGCAGTTCCTTCAAATTTCGAACTCATCACCAAACGGCGCCATTACATTCTCGTCAATCATGTATCTTCACCTACAATGCATCTTCATTTGCACTGCCTCCTCGTGACCTCCCGAGAACCTTCAAAGACATCTGCACAAAGAATTTCATCAACAACAATCCTTTCTATCTTCGTAGAAACTTCCATGCTCTAATCTCACCGCTTTCTCTACACCCAAATCCTCTCCTTCAACCTCTTCCTCGAGAACCGCTGGGCCAAGCATAAGACTGACCGCCTTACATTACCATCGCTCCCGAACAACCTTCCAGCTACTATCATCTTCGAAAAGGCCTCGATAACCATCACCATCCAAACCGACCTTCACCGAAATTAAACTCTTTCCCTAATTTCTGAACATACTCCTCACCTTGTCAGCTTCCTGCAGTTAACCATTCGAAACTCTCGCATTCACATCTCCATACCTACTATCCAACTATTCACCATCAAGAAGATAAACAGCCCCATAATTCCCTTAAACATAATTCACTCATTACATCTCTCTCTGGCTATGCTTAAGTATGAAAAGAAGTCTAAAATCTACTATCCAAAAATCAATCAAGATTCACGTATAAAACCAAAGTTGCCGACAATTGCTCAACACAACACGAAAGCATCACCGTTAGCTTCGCACGCTTCACGCGACCCGCCTCGTCACAACCCCAAAGACTACAGCGTAAACGGAATTCTAACGCATCCACTATTAAACGTCAATCTTCGGCCGAACGGCTCGGGAAGTATATTCGCTCTCCGGAGCTCGATTCGACCGAATATCACTTTTGGTATTCGCCTTGATTCGAATTCTTTTGGTAGAAGAGGTTCTACGATTTTTAACGGTTCTGATGGCAACAAAAAGTTATTAAAATGCATCTCGTATATGTCACGTAAAGCGAGTCACCAAATGTTCTACCTAATCAGTTTTCCTCATTTTTGTTTCTTCGTGGCTTCACACTATCGGGTGGCCTTGTCTGGGCCGTAGGTCGCTTAGCCGTGATGCATAACTCAACCTCGTACAGATCGAGTAATAAAGCGTAGGTACAACTACAACAAAAATAAAGAAATGTACATCAGAAATACAAAAAACAAAATTAAAACAAATAACAAAAACAAACAAAGAAAAATACCTCAAAGTGGCATCGGGCATCGACTTAGGATCTCCGCTTCCAAACACTTTGTCATATTTCAATTCAATGATCATCATTTGGCTATTAAAAAATGGTCAACAACCCCACAATAGAAAAAGTTAAAAAAGTAAGAAAAGGTAAAATAAAGTGAAGCAAAACATACTGAAGATTTAACGCCATGTTACCTGATCTAATCTCCACCACAGCAGACTTCAACCGTGTTCTACC
Organism: Lithospermum erythrorhizon; assembly: GCA_019722365.1. Classification (NCBI taxonomy): domain Eukaryota; kingdom Viridiplantae; phylum Streptophyta; class Magnoliopsida; order Boraginales; family Boraginaceae; genus Lithospermum; species Lithospermum erythrorhizon. The sequence goes on along the minus strand of JADFUC010000006.1, from coordinate 315,969 downwards.
ATTTAATTTTTTTTATCAATCACTTACCACCAAAGATCAAGCGGGATTCGAGGCAATACAATCGAATGGATAAAATGTCCATAGCCATCTTCGACAATATTTTATACCTCCTCATTCCCTTCCACCACCAAGAACATCAAAGTTATCCACATTTAGAAAACAGCTTCCCTCACAAGAGATTCCCGGTGTCTCAAGCTTTTGCCATCGGGCCATAGCTTCAATTTGTATTCATCATACCTTCTTGTTAACCGTGAACAAGGTGGTCGTTTGGGTATCCGTAACATGGTTCGTGGGCTTTGCCTTTATCATCACCATGTATCACAAAGATATCACCAAAAGATCACCGAACTCTTAAACACAGCTTTCCAATCTAGCCTCATATAATCTATGATACATCGATTCGTAAAGTAAAACTCATCATAACCTTCTTATACCTAGGATCTAGAATCAACCAAAAGAAAGCAACAAATCACATTCTTCCCAATATTTGTCATACTTAAGTGAGGTTCTTTAGAGCCATACCGCATATGTCTGGGTAGTAACATTATCCAATTGAATATTTATCAATTCCCTAATCCTACTTTAACCTCAATCAAGAAACGTAGACTAGCTTGGATAATCACGCCACTAATCAAATTTGTCACATCCAGAACACCTCAAGAAATTCACACCTCATGAACTCAGGCCCATTCAAACAAGAGGGACAAGCATTCTCAGCAGTGCTTCATCATCCTCTCCAAATTTATGAAAGACCGCCTATACTTATAGGCAAGTGACAACATCACATAAAGCTTGAATTCCATCTAGTGTTATTATTCAACACTAACTTCAGCGGTGATGGCAATCGTAAGTTAATCCTATGTTCATTAAATGAATTCAACTGCTTTCGTAACTCAAACAAGAACTTAACACCTTCTCTTAACCACATCGGGCCACTTTCAATCTCTTTTAACCCATCTCTAACCAAAGAAATTCATTATAATGGGCACACCTAACATGAAACAATTTTACCATTCAATACCAAATTAAATGTAGTTATAATCTTCTTTAAAATATCAATACAAACATGATTAGCACTTGCATTATCAACTGTAACAGAAGAAACTTTATCACTAATTTCATAGAATTTGGCAACTCTATATACTTTTTTAGCTAATGCTACACCATTGGCTGCTGGACATTAACAAAAAGATAAAAACCCTTTTCTCAAGTAGATTCCAATTCCTATCAACATAATACAAGAATAACCATATATCCTATCCTCTCGAACCCTGCATCACCAACAATCGCTTGTTAACTCCAACCCTAAAGAACCTTACTCAAAAGTCCCTTAATTTTAACCCTTCTTTCATTTTCAAAAACAAAGAAAACATTCTTTTCCTAACTAAATATCTACCGATTTTTCTATAACGGCGGAGCGTAGCTTTCGTAAAACTCATTAAACACCTTATGCTCAACTATTATAAAAGGATATCTACGCCAAGTAAAGAGTCATAGATGAAAGCGTGTACCAAGAGTTTTACCTTTGCAAAAATCAAACGTAAAATTAACGTAACTATCTCCTTCTTTAAACGCGGAAGTTCGGTGATTGCATAAATTCTAACCATCGTGATCTACACTGCACCCTCTTCTTTAGGGAAAGAGTTTCAGGTCTACCTGGGTACGCTTACCTCTAAATGCCTAATCAAACGCGATGTCAGATTCCTTTAGCTCGTCGACGTGTAAGTTTAATTTACAATACATTTATTTTTTCTTTTTCCACCGTGCATCACAACAAAGCTTAAAATGATCCCAAACCATGCTGCTACCAATGTGTTTGCTTTTGTTACTAGATCAAGAATCCCTCTCTCATCGCCTCAACAAGCATTCTCCTCATTCGACTTGAACTCTCTCATTACTCTCAACCGAATCCACCCAAATCAAATTATCCCCACCTCAATCGAAATTCTCATCAAATTCAGATTCGTATACATTTCCTCATCATGTGGGGTTATCTCGAATTCAAAGCGCAGGTCTCAAGATTCAACAAACGAAAAGCACCCATATTGTGCTCAATTAAAAAAAATTAAATGCTTTAATTAAAAGCGTCAATCACAAAATTATTTAAATGAATTACAAAATTGAAACCCTAATTACAAAAATCAACCTAATTGTGAAATTATTTAATTAAATTACAAAATCAAAACCCTAATTACAAAATCGAAGTTCTTAATCAAAACCCTCTAATCAGTGAAAATATTTTAATCAATTACAAAATCAAACCCTAATTGTGAAAGTATTTAATCAATTACAAAATTAAACCCTAATTAATAATTAATTTATAAAATTATTTAATTAATTACAAAACTGCTTTTAATCGAAACCTAAATCCCAACAAAACCCTAAAACCCTAATCAAACCCTAATTCCCAAATCAAACCCTAAACCCTAATCGAAACCTCCTAATTCCCAAAATCGAAACCCTAAAACCCTAATCAAACCCTAATTCCCCAAATCGAAACCCTAATTACAAAAATTAAAACCCTAATTCCCAAATCAAACCCTAATTAATAATTTGCCCCAAACTCGAAACCCTACTCATAAAAATATCAAACAACATAACAAGAAATCAACGTTATTACAACTGCTACAAAAAGCAAATACGCAACCTAAAATAAGAACTTATTCGATTTAAAAATAAAGAACCTAAAAACAACCCAGATCTAATACCACAAATCGAAACAGTAAATAAAAAATTAACAATCGAACCCCAATAAACGGTAACAAGTATACTCAACCGAAGTTTATTACAAATAAAAATCAAACACGCAAACTCAAATCATAAGAGTCAACCAAAAGCTCTCAACCTGTATCTAAACCTCGTATCCGAATTTAAAACTAAATAAGAATAATCTAACTCAATAAATGATAACAAATATACTTCACTTTAAGCTATTGCCAACTGAAAATCAAACACGCAAACCAAAAATAACAATAGTCAACCTAGACTCAAAAACCAAAAAGAAATGGATATTGCCTCATCGGCCACCTCAACAAACCGACAAATGTGCGCTCTATATGACATATTTTCTGTAAGGTTACAACCGAGGAAGTAGAAATTGCGCTTCGGTAAATTTCTGTAGAGCATGAGATTCTAAACGCGCAGAGAGCTTAACGGTGAGAACGGCGGAAACGAATTACGCTTCGGTAGAACAAGGACAAAACGACAACGACAAGTATACGCGCCTACTGGTCATAATAAGACGGCCCAAGTCTCGGGGATCGTGACGGCCTATATAACGGACCAATCGGTCCAAATTTAATTCTAACCGAGCCGAATACTCGAACGGTTCGCCCGGTTCGGGCGAATATCGATTTTTGATATTTGTGTTCCATTTGATTTCTCGAGTCGGCACTGGATCAATTTTTTCGATCGAACACTTCGACCGAATCGAAATACCAGCCAGCTGCTCACACCCCTACCGAGCACACAAGATCGACCATTTCTACCTCTACTCGCGATCTCCCACTATTTCCAAACCTCTGCCTCCCGGCTCTTCCTCTTCCTACACTTAACGCAACCCTTAGCACCTTCACTTACATGAGCCTTACGCATCTCCCTCGCATGTGATACGCCTACAACCACCTTAAGTTCAACCTTGTTAGTACTCATGTGCACTACCAATCGCCACCCCTTATCGCTCCCAAATTTTAGGTAACTTGCCAACAAAATCACGCCTCGTATCTCATCATCAACATTAACATCTACCGTCGACTATTGATTAATAAATGCTATCGAAATCATTAACGTGTCTCGCTACGGGTGTATTTTTCACATCTTAAGTGTGAAACAGCTTTTTCAAGCGAGAAGACTTTGTCAGGTATGTTTCTCATACAAATCTATAAAGCCTTCATCACCCCTCAAGGTGGTCTCTAGCAACGTTAGCAACTACGGCTCCTCGACAGTTCGATCACACCTACACTTACTGTCTAATTCCATCCATTCATCCTCATCCATCTTCTCGTGCTTCTCCCCAGCGGTTTGTTCAAATTTTCTTTCCATACGTATAATCCTCCATACACATCTTCCATCTAGAAAATCGATTCCATCGAATTTCTACAACATGCCACAATTCCTTCGGCTCAAAAAAGCTCTATTGATTTTTAAACTCACAAACTGCTACTTACTCAAGATTCGATATCAATTGTTAGGATTTAAGACCCCTAAACTTCTTCCATTGAGTTTCAAGCAATCAATAAAAACGGCTTAAATTTAAGTGCGGGAAATAAATGTGTATTAATAATAATTTATAATGTGCCCCTGGCCAACGTGTGAGTGCACGCCTTGTCGCCGCCGCAGTAATCCACTAATAAACCAAGATCGTTACAAGCCCTACCACTCGCCTATAATCTATAAGCCGAGTATTTTCTTATACACCGAAAATCTCAACCACAAGTTCCTTAATGTTAACAAAGATAAACTCTCTAAGTTCTTCAAGAACAAAACTATGTTCTTCAATAATAATATTAAAGACCTAATATTATTCTTAGGATGAATTATCTCTATTCTATGTATTTGTGTGATAAATAAAACTCACGAAATCATCCCATATTTATAGTTAACAAACCAGTAAGACTATGTCTTCTTTCGCTCCAAGTCTTCAAACCGCCTAAAAACATCTTTTCGTGATTGGCATCTCCATCGAGACCTCGGTCCATGTACTCGATTTAAGATTTTACAAATGTGCCTCGAGAAAATGGCTTTACTTCAATGCCTCCTATCCGAACCTCCTAAATTTACAAGTAGGATTTACGGAACTCCAATTATTTTTTTCCCTTTAAGTATACTATATCATTATCTGTATTCACTACTGTCACCAGAGGCATGATGTTGTTCATGCACTCCTATTTCATCAGGCTCGAAAGTTTCTAGCCTCGATGGCACCTGAAACTTTTATCATGACTAGTAAAATATAAATGCGTCAGACGTGAAATATTTGTAATAAATCTGCTCCTTGCTTAATTTCGATAATAATAATATTAATTCAGAAAATTTATTTGAGCCGAATCACATTTATAATTTAGTAGTAATATTAGTCGTTTGATAACTCGATCATTTGATTCGATTACTAAACTTCAAGGCGATTTTCTTAAGATTCTAAGTCATAAGTCTACTCATCCTTCATCCTTATCTTCATAACACCAAAACACAAATATCTTCTTCATCTTGGAGGTATTCCTCGCTTCGAGATCCTCAAGCACAAACAAGAAAAAATTTCTTCCATTTCTTCACTTTATTGTTTATAAAGATCCTCAAGTTGATTATTAAGGCTTCCCCAACATCTTTCCCTACGATTTTGAGGTAAGAAATTAGAGTTTTAGTTGATTTTTAATGTTGACTTTTGGTTGACTTTTGACATAACTCAATTTTATTGTTTAAATTGGTTATGGGTTCTATATATAAGCCATTTAATCTGGGGCCGATTTGGCGTCATTGAGGATGTTACGGTCAAGTTGACTTTTCTAGGCTCTTTGCTGACTTCGTGGTCGATATTTTTGCGCACTTAAATGTGTGCGGGGTTTAATCAGACCTTATCAGAAGTTATCATGAGGTTAAAATTGTGATTTAAAATTGATTAAAGTTAGTTAGTCAGTGCTGCTGCATTTGTGTCAGCTTATAATCGATATTTCGAAGATGGGATTGTTACCGCTTGACTCGGTATTAAATATAACGACTTATAATTTGATATGAAATGTTAAAGTAATAAGTAGAATTCTGGGGAACCGATTGGGTCAAGGTCCAAGTGGTCATATGCCTCGCTTGTTTTATCCAATATTTTAGACCGTTGTAAATAGTCCCACCAAGAGTCGTAGCGCATCTTCTAGAACGCAAGTATGAGGTCTCGACATACTCTTCGGGTGTTTTCATAGGGCGCCGATCGTGGAAAGTGGGCAAGCACGCGATTGTTCATGGAAGTTTTGCGGGTAGCGTTACAGAAAGCGTAGCATTTATCTCACGCGCTACTTACGATTTACTTTATATCATGTGAACAAGTTATCGGTGGTATGACTATGTGAGAATAATGTACATGCTATTGTGTTATGATTATGTGAGAATGATATACATGTAATTGTCAGATGATTACGCGCGACTAGATGAGCTACGTTATGATTACGTGATAAGAATTCCGTGGCGCCAAGCATTTGCTTCACAGGTGTGCAATAGCTCGAACTTCCAACTTATGTTTCGCCGATTGTACCACGGCACTTATGTATTTCGTAATACGGGCGATCGATCGATTTACAATCATGGATGTTTTAGTCAGACGCTTTAATACTGCCTGGGAGTAGTAGTAAATGGGTCGAGTACTTTCAGTTCTTTGAAAGACGTGATGTTTAATCTCTCATAGTCGATGATTAGGGTTAAAGTAATTCTCCCTTCCTCAAGTGATACGCGACGCTATCGCCTTATAATTTCAATGTAGAGATAACGCGCGTGCCTTATACTTAGTGTATAAGCTGCTCGCTTTATACTTAACAGAGAGCGCTGCTTCGTTTTATACTTAGCGTATAAGCGCGGCTCGGGCTTATACTTTCGTGGTATAAGGCGGCTCTGGCCTTATACTTCGTATAAGCGCAATGGCGGATTATCGACGTCCGCATTCCTCGTAGACGGATTGAGTATACGCCAAGACAGAGGCCGATACCGTGGGGGATACGGTAGATGATGTCTGACGACCAGCTTATAGCCGCCAAGGAAGTCTCTCGAGTTCTTTCTAGGTGATCGCGCCGCTTTGGCCGAGACTTTCTATTATACCTTCATACGTTACGCCCCGAGACTTTCGAATTATGTCAGGTGACCTTTATTTGGGAAATCCCGATATATTCACATGCCATTTTATTCGTATTTATATGTATCACGGACTTGCCTGCATTTGTTCAAGTTTTCCCTCGCAGCCCAAGTTTCCTCACTCAAGCTTCGCGCTACACCTCTTTTCGCTTACGCCACATTTCCTTTATTTGTGCCAGTCATTGTGCGGGCAATGGAGCAGGTCATTGGAGAGTTTGTCTCAGTGGCTAAAGTGAAAGATCATATTTTGAGATCCCTACGCCTCATTTTGATGCTGTCATTAACCGATTGATTGTTGTATTTTCTTTTCAAACTTTACTTTGGTTTAAGAATTATTTTTATTCCTCAATACCGTGATTTATTATCTCGTCAGAATTTCGCTTCTAAGACATCGCCTTTCGGGGATATTGCGGTATAAGAGCATGTCGTGTTAGATATCAATTACTGATCAGGAATTTTAAAACCGCTTTGATCGAGAAGTTTAATCAGAATCAAATTATCTTCGATTTAAATGAAAGAGTTTTTAACCGAAGCCGCCCATCGGCTCAAGCGACTCGTGTTCCGATTATAATGATTCTCACCTCGTATGTCAATTCGGGCGGTCGTTACAATATTTATGTTTTAAACATGTAAACCGAGATTATAAATAAAGTAATAAATTATTTACTTAAATTTATAACAGGCCTCTCTTTGATTATATTATAATTTATTTTGTTCATGGGCTTATACGATCTCTTATAATCTTTTAATAATATAATTTTAATAATAGATTTAAAAGTTTTATTATCATACTACTCTTTCATTTATATTAGCTTAATGTTAACGCACATTATATACCTTGGCCTATTGCTAAACATCACTTTTCTCTTTTAATAAAAAAAATGCACCTTATATTATTTTATTTATTGTTAGAAAACAACACTTCTCAATTGATTTGTAGTATAAATTATTCATAGTTCTACTATTTAATTATATTTTATGTATTTATTTTAACATATTTTAATTGATGATTGACTCAATAATATTCAGACATAAAATCGAATAATATTAAGAATTTTTATGAAATTCCCCAATTTTAAATGGGCTTAAAAAGCCAAAGAGGCCACAATATTGATGTCCTTATTCAAATGCGAATACTCCAAATGAATTATAATAAAATCAATGGAATAGCATTTACATATCTCTTTTAAAAACTATCTTTGCGGTAATAATTTTTTTAATAAAAAGTTAAACCTCAATATATACGTGATTAATATTACTTGACATTAAACTTTAAAATTTTGACATAAATAACAACTTTAATATAAAATGTCACAAAGCAAGTTATTTAAATAAGATCAGCATATTCATCATTGCATTATCTAATCGCTCATTAATAAAGTCAGATTATATACATATAATATACATATTTCAATAAGTATTTTTAGACCATAATATCAATTTAATTATATTTCATGGGTATCTTAAACTAATATAAGTACATTTAAAAATATACCCGATTCTTGGGCTTTTACTAATTCATTAATCAATACTACCTTTTGTTCCCTTTTGGCTATTTTTCTGGGCCATTTATACATACATGCTGACATTAAGAAAAATAAAAAATAGTTAAAATTAAATTGAAAATGTAAAATATCAATTAATGAAATTATATAATTGATCGTTGATAATTTAATAAATAAAAAAAGAATAAAAAAATATATTAAAACGTAAAAATATAATTTTCTATTAAGAGACAAAGAATTTGAAATAAAAATGAAAAGCTAGAAAGACAAAAGAAAGAATCTATGGAGTATTAAATAGTATATCAATTTTTATTATTTTCTTTCAGTATATCAATTCAACTCTTAATTAATTATTTTATCATAGTTTATACATAAAGATATTTTTATTTAAACATAAAACTAACATGTTATATATATATTATTAAAAAACATTAAATTTTTGAAATAAAATATCAAAATCTATTAGTCCATCCATACTAAATGATCATTACGCTGATTTAAGCTGCCCAAATTGATAAAATTTACGCCTTCATCGATAAACATAATTTTGATTTGAATAAAAATTCTAATATTAATATTAAAGCGTTATCAAAATATTATTATTTGATAATTTTACCAAATCTTATACAACATAAAATAAAAATATTTAAATTTAATATTTAATTTGTAGAAAATTCAAATTTAAACTGACAATCTATCAAGATTTGAGGAAGTAGCATGTGAATTTAACAATTTTTAAATTTTAATTGTTGAAATGCATTTCTCAAAATCTATATAATAATTAGATATATATTCTCGTATTAGTAATTTTTGATTGGGAAATTAGTTTTCAATTTATAATTGAATAATTATCATACAAAAAAAAAAATTAGTAATAGTGAGACTAATTCATTACATTAAATGGAATTTACTTATTATTATAAAAAAAATTAAAGAAGATTATATCAAACACTTTTATCCGCTTTGAAAGATGTTGAAGTATTTTTATATAATCAAATTCAAAGATGCTGATAAATTTAACATACGATCATTAAAGATACGATGAAATTCGTGAAAAACTTTCATATTATTATAGCAGAGCGGATAATTCTATGTTTGAATTATTATAGAAGTTTTAGGTAAAAATTTAGGACTTATTAATTATTGAATTGTTATAGTAGTTCTTTTTAAATTTTAGAAACATATTTTTTCACCAATTGAAATAGAAAATATTATAATAAAGGATAATATGTAAAATTAGTAATGGGGTGGTGCCAACACAATCCGCTAAAACGTAGAATATCACTAATTCTACATGTAGTAAATTATAAAAGGTCGATATTTCAAAAATATATATTGAAACGAATCTAACAAGATCCTATACTTACTCATATTATTTCATCTACTAATAAGCACTAACAAGCTTTTCAAAAGCTTCACCCAAAAAATTAAACGACAATCTTTCTTTTACTGGATTTTAGTATATTATTTCTTGTTAATTATTTCTAAATTTCTTTTATTAGTCAACGAAATTAAATCAAATCCCATCCACATGCCATAACGCTTTTGAAGAGCGCTTCTCGCTTAAGCAGTGACGACGTCGGAATCTTTACTAACCCATCACTCTAAGATAATTTCAAGCGCCGTCTTTAATTAACTCAAAAGTGAACTATTTTACTACTTCACAAAAGATAAAATCGCCAGAGAGCCAGAATGACCATCTTAAGCTATTCCATTATATCAAGAAATTTCGAGATTATAAAATCTTCGACTTCACGCAGATAATTTAAAATGATTAATAAAAAAATAGGAGAAATGAACCAGATGGAATGGGTCCTGAATAGTGAATACAAGTGATTTTCCTTCCTCACCTCCGTGTTCATGCACACTACTCAGAAGGAAATTATAACGTGTCCCCATTTACCTGACAAGCAACACATTATGTCATAAGCCAGTGAACGAATATCTAACTATCAAATCTGTCATATGAAACTAAGATTAGCTTTCAGAAGGACATCAAATCCAAAATGACATAGAAAGACACATCATCGACAAAATAGCACGACTTGTATGAGTTGAATCATAGTTTCCAATAAACGTGACATTGCTTTGTCTAGACATTTCTCAGGATACTTCTATTATATATGACAACCAAAACATCGGAATTGTAAATTTCTACATTCTTATTAATAATGTCACCCCTTGTATTTGAACTTAAGAACTTTTCTAAATCACTTAGACTAGAATATTACTATTGACGTGAATGATACTCTTTTTCACCGAATTGTGGCTTCTTTACTTGGTGCCACTCTAAAGACTTAATGTTTTTGTTTTTTACAGTTTTGATTGGCAATTGGCAATTGCTCTTCAACAGCAAGAATTCGAACAGCAGCAGACATTAGCCATAATGGCACCTGGTGAAAGAAACAACCTATACGTGGCAATCTGGTTGCTTGTCACAGGTCCACAGGTACATTATGCATGTGTCATATAGTTTCTGATTATGCACCCTAATGATTAGTAAGTCTCACATAATATTACTGTGATAGTCTATTAAAGTATTACAGATTCCAGAATTTTAGAACTAATGGAACGAAAAAATGAAGTCAGAGTTGAGATTGTTAGTACACTACACCATTATCGACAATTTCATATTCGACTATAATTCGTGATCCATACGTAATGCATAACATCCAACCGTATTTATATACCACTAATCTCGTATATTTAATAAATGTAGTTAAAATAACGCGTAACTTAAACAATACAAGCGATCTTATCCCTAAGTACCCCTCAACGCGAAAAGCGCATTATTATCTACCACAGATCCACTAATTATGTATCAGCGAAGATTGCTACGAGTCAAGAACCTTACTTAACAATCTTCTCAACCTGGATATTTTCTCACACCTAAAAATTTCAAACACAAGTCTCTCATATATGTTCTCAATCTCATGTAATTATAATAAACTCTCATAATTCTAAGAATTAGAATAAACCCTCAAGTATTCTAACCTACAAGGCCGATTTCCAACCACCCCAGCGGTGGTGTGTTTTCACACCCTAAGTATTTTGCACACACCTCGTAGACTCCTAACACTCATATATATGTATCTATGTAGGATCCAAAGTCTAAAAACCTAAACCAATAGGAAAAACATGTTCAAAAACCGCGATCAAAAATTGTCTCAGCCTGCAGTGGTTATCGAGACCCCCCTTGGTCTCGAATAATTGTCCTCGCTTCGGGTGCCATCAAGACCCCCATCGAGATCTCGGAGTCCCGGCTTCGGTGCCATCAACTTCAGCCAACAATCTCCCACTCAAGACATTGATCAACGTCAGTGAAACACTATTTGCAGATCTCCCCGAGTTTATCATCCTCGAACTCCCATCAAGTTGATTCCCCGACTTCAATGCCTTTCACCAACTTCGTAACAATCTCAATGCCACCAACTTGATCTATCGAAGAGACATAGTCAAACCTTTGCTCAAGTAGAATTTTTCCACATTCAAATTATCATTATGTTCTCGCCTGCCTTGAAAAAATCTCAATCTTCATTCCGTGCATCTCTAACAACCTCCAAGCTGACGGGTCATCGATGAATTATCTCATCTCTTTCCTTTCCTCGTCGACATAACCCCACTTGATCCACCCATATCGACCTTTAATATTTGATGAGAACATCTCCCTCTTTCTTCGCTAGCAAATCCTTTCGAGGTAGAAAACACCTCTCTCACATCGACTTTAATCATTCCAATTAACTGTATCTAAACTCCTCATACCCACTACAACCGCTTAATAACCAATTCAATTGCACGAAGACGATCCTCAATTCAAATTCTTCACAACCGCCATCATCAAACAACACTTCATATCCGCGCGATCCGTAAAAGATTTTCCATCGATTGGGACACACAACGGATTCATCAAATCTTCGGTTACGGTAAGGGACGGACCACAAATTTAACGACGACGGTGAGAGCAACAACAAACCAACAAAGTTGGTCCCTCAAATGAAGAAAAATGCGATCATGGAATATTCTTCTCTTCCCTCTTAACCGACCCAAGTAGTATTATCTGTAATAATTTTAGCATTTCTATTTTCAAAGAAACGAATCCTCATTGTAATCCCATAAATGGTCATTTTAGCACTACCGTAATATGCAATGAAAAGTTATTCCACAGTCTCTTTTTATTCTTTCTGTTCTCATATTCTATTTCATTTATCCTCTCCCACTATCCTTACTCAACCAACTCCTTTCATAACACCTGCACGCCTCACAAATCTGTAGAATCTCGATAACGCAAGCTAAATCAATTAATACAATAATTCGAGCGCTAATATCTCCTGGTTGCTTTACAAACTCAGGTCTTACAAATTCAAGAAGATAATGCTGCCACAAAAATCACAACCCAAACATTATCTTCTGATATGCAAGTCCTCAGGGACCGTACTGATGCAATCCTTCATGCTCTTGATAAACTAGCCCTTCAAAACCAACCTTTCTCATCGTCTCCGACCATCATTACCTGAAATCCAGAAAAACAAACACTGAACCCACCACACCCAACACCTACTCCCCCACACTTCCAGACCACAACCAACACCACCATATAATCCTGACCGACACTAGTTCCAAAACCTTTCCCCACCACATTTCATCAACCTCGATTCCCCACACCACACACCTCAACAATCAGCTTTCTCCCCTGTTTTACCCGACCAACACCAAGACCTTATACCACCAACCATCGCTCTTCCCAAACTCGAATTTTCCTTAATTTCGATGGCTCCAACGCAAGCCGGGGATCCGAAACGCCATCGCTATTTCTCAACCAAAAATCTCAATAGCACGCATACGAGGTCGCTACGAAATTTGGCTACATGGAATTATGACCACAACCTCAATCATGGCATCAATTCACATAATTCCCTGGCCGCATGATTCTCACGATTTAAAAACCAACAAACATTATTTCCGAATTTAATAAATTGAGCCAAACCTCCTATGTGTCTGATTATAGACAAAGCTTTTGAAGATAAGTTGGTGGTTTCATGTATCAAGTAGGAGATATCAGCGATAATGTCTATTTTGTTAAGAATTTCATTGCTGGCTTAAAAAGAGGAAATTAAGAGGGAGCTAAAAATGTTTAAACCTTTAAGACTAAATGAAGCATATGATTTATCCTTGAGTCAAGAAAAATAGATTTCTACATTTACCTCTAAATTCAAAAAATTTAAAACATCTACCTATTCAAACTACAAACCATCCTATTCTCCCAACCAATCTGCCTTCAAAGCCTACCCAAACACTGCCTAACTCTTTTTCCCACCCCCTAACCAGACCCAACCTTCACACAACTCCAACCCAACTTTATTGCCACGAAAATTATCAGACTTCATAAACGCAACAAAGAAGAAAAAGTGTTAAATTCTAATTTTATGCCCAATACTTCATACTAGACACTGATAAAACATAATATCGGGGTTTACCTTGTTCCATCGGATCAAGAATCGCTGGATTTAGATCTTCCTTCAATTTATATGGCTTCCTCTCTGTTCTTCAAGAATGGACGTAAAAGAATAAAACCATACGACTCCTGACCTCAACCCTAACACCTATATAGGAAAATATAGGTTTCTAAGTGATTACTATTAGACCCATCATCTAATAGAATCATAACCTAAGCTTCTACACATATTAACTCATACTTCACTACAATACCTAATAAGCCCAATAACCTTAAATATAAATAAAATCAATCACTTAATTTTATTAACTTTAAGATACCTTTTATACATATACTATAAATACATGTTACCCCACATCATTATTCTAATCTCCCACTGGGCACACGTATTCTTTATGTAATATGTATAACCTTAGGAGCTCAAAAATTTTGCTATAATAGCCAAATGTATCACTAAACAATCTCGTCTATTAATTATGCCAACATAGAACCATTGAAACTTTTTGTCATCTCTATCGCGGACTAAGCATCAATGATCACTTTATATGAACATAACCAAATGACATGTATCGTTAGGTGGATGCTAGCATGAAATTACATGTAATATGATCTTAACATATCTATTTCCCAACTAGTCCCATCAATTTCAAGTTTCGAGATCATACAAAAACATATATATCGTGAGCGAACCATGATCGAAAAAACTCTTGCTTTAAAACATAAAATCCAAAAACCAAAATTTATGTCTTTAACAAAAAATGAACATTCTAACACAAACTCCCACTCAAACCCGAACATCATCAAATGACATCACACCATATGAGCGTGATGCTTTTGGGCGAAAGCATTATCAGCGGTAATCCTTAGTAAAGTCGGATCCGCAAATCCGCGAGTTTGTTCCAATATGTCAATGTAATATTTTTCCACTCTCGTAACCCTTTCTAACAACTCGAAACTCAATGTCAATGTGCTTTGACTTTGACTTAACTTTGTTGTTAGAATACAACACCGCAGTAATCTATTGTCACAAAAAATCTTTAGTGGTCTTTTCAATACCACTACTTTATTCGTATCCAAATACCAAATTCGCAGTACCATAAAGCATGATCGATGCCTCAAACATGCCAGAAAAACTCGGCTCGATAAGTAGTTGCTATAAGTTCCTCGCTTTTGGCACTCTTCCGTGATATAGCTCCTCCAAAGAACTAAATAAAAACATACTTGAAAGTGATCCGAACTGCCTGCATCTCAAAGATAACCAGTCGAGTACCCAACGATTCTATCCCACCTCGATCTCTGAGATGTACAGCACGTAATGCTTGCTCTCCTCGAAGATGATACCTCCTTTTTGATTGTCTTCAAAAATGATCCAACCTCGATTTACAAGTATCCGCCAATACGCCAACAATGCACGCACATCCGCACGCGTACAAACCTCGGAAGATACATAAGTGCTCCCCCACCGCCGAAGATACGAAACCTTTTGCATTTGATTTCTTTCAAAAAATCATTTTTGGGACATCGACGAGACCAAACTTATCTCCTTTTTGCTGTGGGTATTCCCCGGCTTACAATTCAACATGCCAAACCTCGAATTTTCTCGATATAGTTCCCTTTCATGATAATCCAAGAATACCTGAACTCGATGTATCTCAATTCCTAATACAAAGTTGACGCCTCCCCAAGATCTTTCATTTCAAATTTGTTTGGATGTAGCAATCTTTGGTTTCATGCAATAATTGTATATCGCTATCGGCAAGCAATATGTCATCAACATATAAAGCATCAAGAAAATATGCTTTTTACTCCCATCGAACTTTTACGGTATATACAATCTTCAACAAAGATTCACCTCAAACCAAAAGAGACGACATTTCATGAAACTTGAAATACTATCGACGAAGCCGCTGAGTCCATGGGATGGATTTCTTTAGTTTCGATACTACCACTTTCAATCGCCCGACAAAGTTTTCCGGGTCAGTATTCATATAAATTGTCTCATCAATGTTACCATACTGGTAAACGCTAGCCTTTAAGCATCCATCCGATGTAACTCCCTAAGGTCAAAATGTGCCACCAAAGCTATTATTATCCTCGAAGCAGTCTTTCGACGAAACCGAGTAGAGAAAGTCTCTCTTTATAATCACTGCCTTCCTTTGAAAATCCTTTTTGGGTAACAAGCGAGCTTTTATATCTCGCTATTACCCCTCGCTAACTTTTAGTTGTAAATAATATCCACTTACAACCAATAGGCCAGACTTCAAGTAATACAACGAGATCCCATACACCATTGTCTTTCATGGACTTAATCTCCTCATTCTCATGACATCAATCCACCTCGAGAGTTAGACTTTGTATTATTTCGTGAAGTCGATTGATCATCTTCCCTATAATTCAATACCATCCTCATGTTCCCCGAAGAAATATAATATAATCATTAGGAATCGTGATTCTTCTAGCGGATCTCCTTAATGGCATTTGTTCTCGACGATTGAAGCTTGTTCTTTCTCGAATGACACGTGTAACATGTTGATCTCACGGGAATGATTTTCGATTGTTTCGTCATGTCGGATCGCTTCATGAACAATTCCAACACCGAGATCTTGATCATCATAATAACAACGGACGGGAAGGGAAAACTAAATCCTCTTGAAAGACGAATCCCTATCATTCTCCCCCTTAAACTCAAAGAGATCTTCAAAGAACTGGCATTTCCCGTCTCAAAAATTGATCCGATAGCTGATCATAAAATTTATACCCTTCGATCGCTCGTGAGTATCCAACAGTAAATGCAACCGCTTTTTAGTCCAGCTTTTCATTTGGCTTATAAGACTCGCTCACCGACATCCCCAAATGCCAGAAAGTTGTTCTATACCGTCGCTTACCAAATTCATAATTCTGCGTGGGTTTTCGTGAAGCTGCTTTGGGTGAGGAAACTCCTCGATTTAAGATAGTGTCAGCCTTAAGTGCCTCCCCCATAGTGATTCGTGTAAAGAGGCTGACTAATCATACTCCCTCACCATACCTTTAACGCTCGTTATGCCTCACCTACCCCATTCATGCAGTGAGATCCGGTAATGGGGCGTATCGAGGTATGATTCCACACTCCTCTAGGAATTTGGCAAATGGCCCTGGACGTTGTTCACCTGATCCGTCATATCTACCATAGTATTCTCCACCACGGCCCATCTAATCCGCCTTAATTGTTTTCGCTTAAGTCAAGTTTTCCACCTCACCAAAGCTTTGAACACATCCAATGATCAGACTTTTCGGGCGAATGAAATAAAGATAGCCATAAGTCGAGAAAAATCATCTATGAACGTTATGTGAATAATGTTGACCATTTTAATGTATGTAGAAATGGTCCATGATATTGCCCCAGAGTGAATAAGTTCTAAGACACCCATAGCTCCGATTGCTTCCAAATCTCCTTGTGTTTGTCTGCTTCCCTAATACATTCAACACAAGCTAAAAATCAAAAATCATGGGACTTCAAGAATCTCTCATTCTGACACAAGCCTTCAATTCTTTTGTTTAGATATATGCCCTAAACGCTTGTTACAATGCAGCGTAATTCTCATTAGTTAATTTTTGTTTTGTACCTCTTAAACTTCAGATGCTAGATTTCATTATAAGCAATAGTGTCGTTGAAAGATAGATTGTCATAGTAAAGACAAAAAAAGCAACCAAGCACTTTTAAATAATATCTCGAATTTAAAGATGTAGTAAACCCGATTAATTTAAATGAACAAGAATAGCTTTATTTGTCCAATGTAGAAATAGAAACCAAATTCGCCTAAAAAGACGATACAACGAAAGTATCTTTCAAACTAAATAAGAACCGCTCTTAGTAACAATCTAAATGTTCCTATTGCTTCAACCTTAACTAATTTGCTATCACCCACAGAATCTTTCTTTATCACTGGATGTCGATAATTCAGTAACCCTTTCTTTTGCACGCCAAACGTGATATTTGGTACAACTTTTCTCTTTTACGTGTTCAAGAAATTTTTACAAAAGTAACAACTAACACCTTCAAAGCTTATTTCGTTGTTGTTTCTTTGTGCTCTCGAGCACTTGCCTTCCTTACTAATTTCCTTTTGTTTTGCTTGCCTTTAAATGCATTTACCAAATGAGCACTTTCAGTCTTCTCTTGCTTAAGTCTTTCCTCTTGCATTAATAACAGATATTTAGCCTCGTTAAGAGACTATTTTCCTTTTGACAATCAGAGCTAACCGCAACCGACTAAATCACAGAGATCAAAACTAAACGCACTGCCAAAGTCATCGTATTACGTCTAACTTAAGTGCCTTTAGTTTTGAAGCAAGCATTTGGTGACATTCCATGACGCACTCCCCTTATGTTCCTCGTACTTTATACTTTTAGAAATTAAGTTCAACAAAGTTGAACTTTATTTCCTTATCGCTTTTAACAAAACGCTGCTCAATTTGTTCAAGGAACTTTTGGCAAAGGGCCTCACCGGCAATGTAACCCCTAAATGATTTGAATTCCACGCTCATGATCACACACACATACGATTAGAACGATCCACTTTCAAAGCCATCAACTAGCATTTCACTGCAGAAGAGAACTGGTTATCTCGCTTCCAAAGAAGGTCAAGATCCATACAAGTGACAATACTAACATTTTCTTCGCCCTGTGCTTGGTCCCATTTCTAAGAATTGACAGAGTCAATATCGCGTATATAAATGTAAGGTATATTAACCGAAATATAAAGCTCACATTAAAATTTATATGATGAGAATATAATAATCAAATTCAATAAGTTGGTAAACTTTAATGATACTCTAAGATTTCTATTAATTTTTAGTTCGACGTAAAAATAAAAAAAAGACTAAAAAATTAACTTAGTTTGCATTTCTTGATTAGTAATCAAATATATTAACAATAATATCCTCCGGTCAAATATTAAGTCTTTCTCTGAATCGACTTAACATTCACATGGAAAAATTTGGAGTACCTGGTTACATATTTATTACCATGTAATGCCAAAATCCGCCAAATTAATAACTCCTCAGTTGATTAGTAACGTGATGGAATCTTAAACACACAAAACCGTTTTAATATGAGAATTAATTCTATCTACACAAAAAGAGGTTAGTTCGGGCAACTTATTATTGTTTCAACAAATTAATTCCAAATATTAATAATAATTGCCGTGAGAATTTAAAACATGGATTATTAACCTTTAATTTATAACTTCATTTATTTTGGCTCACATAATGTTAATTACGCAAGTAAAATAAAACATGAAAAAAAAAATTCACTATAATCATAATAACATACAATAACACCAAATATATATAAATATATAAGCCAATAAAATAAATCATAAATTGTATGTAATCAAGCAATGAAACAAATACGGAATAATACAACCCATAAAGATGATCGAACATTAATATGAATGTCTCGAAAACGCATCACTTTTATGCTTCTGTAGAAACTAAGAGTTCAAACAACATATATTTACATTTTCCTTTAGCAATCTTCTGCGCTTCTAAAGAGGCTTCTTTCTTATATGATTCATTTTCCTTTTGGCCAGTCTCAAATTTCTCTTTATTATGCCTTCTAAACATGTGCTTTTAATCATAAAGTTTATTTGTATTTCTCACCCACTCCGAGATTAAATATCGTGGGACAATTGTCAGCGGCTTATTTATCTTAGTACGCGATCTCGCACCCTTAGCATAATCTATTAAAGATTCTTCGACAATTATATTCGTATCACATACAAAGAAAAAAAATTTCTTCGCTCTACTAAAGTTATCAGCTGTATCAATTCAATCCACACAAGCTGCTCATGATACCAATCATAAATTTAATTTATGCATCAATACTTCATACTGGGACACTGATAAAACATAATAATGTAGGTTGCACTGCTCCATCTATCAAGAACGCGATTTTGGATCTTCCAATTCTATATGGCTTCTCCGCGTTTCTTTTCGGCACTGACGTGAAAAATAAAACCATACGACTTTAATTCAACCTCAAAGATCTATATATGTGAAAATATGTGGTTTCTATTATTACTATTGTACCATCATCTATCAATCATAACCGTTTTCTTACATATATTAACCCATACTAATTACAATACCTAATAAGCCCAATAAACTTAAATATAAATAAACCAATCACTTTTACGCTAACTTTTGAAGATAGCTTTTTATAATATTACTATAATACATGCAAATTTCACACATTATTCTAACAAAAAAGAACTTATGCTATAATTGTGATGAAACCTTCACACCAGGCCACAAATGCAAGCAGAGAACATTGTATGTGATGATGTCCGAGGAGGAAGAATTGGTTGCCACACATGAGGATCACATATTTGTGGCTCCTGTGGAAGAAAATGTTCCAGCAGAAATTTCTATACATGCTATGTATGGACCAAACTCCATTTCAACATTTCGACTTCTAGGTACTGTGGGCAAGCATACAATACAACTTCTCGTAGACACTGGTAGCACCCACACATTCTTGGATGAAGCAACCGCTAGGAAATTACAATTACAACTAGAAGATACAAATCCTATGGTGGTTAATGTAGCTGATGGCAATCAGTTATCCAGTACATTCTATTGTCCTAACTTTGAATGGAAAATTGAAGGTCATAAGTTCACAACCAAAGTCAGAATACTACCTCTAGGGGCATGTGAGATGGTGATTGGAGCGACTCGCTTCAACAATATAGCCCTGTTGAGTTTGATTGGCTAAAGATGACTCTAACTTTGACTTCAGAAAGTTCTAAGATCACCTTGAAAGCAGCAACAACCAAGGCTGATCTACAGCTGATCAGTGCCAAAAAACTTAACACATTGATCAAACAACCTTCAAAATCAGCCATAGGTCACCTCTTTACATTACAAGCCAACACCACACCAGTTGCCGCACCTGAACTTCCTAAACACCCTCCTGCCTTAAACATTGTCCTGTCCCAATTCCAAGAAGTCTTCTCCATGCCTACCTCCTTGCTTCCATCTAGGATCATAGACCAATCTATTCTACTAAAGCCTAATTCCCAAGCCAAACGATTCCCTCCTTATAGACATTCTCATGCTCAAAAACTCGAAATTGAAACTATAGTATCTGAGCTACTTTCCTCTGGATTCATAAGACCATCCCACTATGAATTTGTTTCCCCTGTTATCCTTGTCAAGAAGAAAGATGGTACATGGCGGTTCTGTGTAGATTACAAGTTTCTCAATGATATGACTATTAAACATGATTTTCCTATACCACTTGTTGATGAATTGCTTGATGAGCTTCAAGAGGCAGTCATTTATTATCAAATTAAAATGCACCCTGAATCAATTAACAAAACTGCATTCAAAACTCATCATGATCATTATGAGTTCCTTGTTATGCCTTTTGGATTGTCCAATGCTCCTGCAACTTTTCAATCTACCATGAATCATATATTTGCTCCTTTTATGAGAAAATTTGTTTATATTTTCTTTGATGACATATTAGTTTACAGTAATTCTTTAGAAAGTCATATTTCTCATTTGCAACAGGTTTTTTCCATCCTCAACACAAATTGTCTTTTTGCAAAATCATCTAAATGTGCTTTTGGACAATCCTATATTGAGTATTTGGGCCACATTATCTCTGTTGGGGGAGTACAAGCCGACCCTAGCAAGATAGATGCCATGGTTACATGGCCAATGCCTAATAACATAAAGTCCTTGAGAGGGTTCTTAGGACTAACAGGTTATTATAGGAAATTTGTTAGGGGATATGGTGTTATAGCCAAACCTCTAACAAACCTCCTGAAAAAAGAAGCCTTCCACTGGACTCATGAGGCTACTGAAGCTTTTCAAGCATTGAAGCTAGCCATGAGTAGCACACCAGTGTTAGGACTGCCTAACTACTCTCTTCCTTTTACAGTTGAGACAGATGCTTCTACCGAAGCAGGAAAGGTGCTCATGCAAGATGGTAAACCGATTGCTTTCATTAGCAAAGCATGGGGACCAAATCAATTGGGATTCTCCGTTTATGAAAAAAAGTTAATGGCTGTCATTTTGGCTATTACAAAGTGGAAACATTATCTAATGAACAACAACAGATCGTTCGACTAACAATCCTTGAAGCATCTTTTGGAACAAAAGGTTACAACATACCTTCAACAAAAGGAAGTGGCAAGACTATTTATACAATATAAGAGGGGAAAAGAAAATATGGTGGCTGATGCATTATCTAGGATTCATCATGAAGAAAGTCACTTATCCTCTATTACAACAATCCAGCCCTCTTGGATGACTGAAGTAGCTGAGACATACAGATTGGATACAAAAATACAGCATATAGTAGCTGCTCTAGTCCTATCTCCTGATTCTCATCCAGGCTATGTGTACAAAAATGGACTAGTGAGATACAAAGGGAAGATACTAGTAGGATCAGGGGGTAAAATTTACCCTGGACTCTTGCAACCCTTGAGGGTTCCTAGCAGACCTTGGTTGGATATATCCATGGATTTTATTGAAGGGACTGCCAAATCAAGGATGTTAAGCTCCTCCGTGTGAAGTTGACAGATCTAAAAAGTATGCACACTTCATACCTCTGAGTCATCCATTCAATGCCACTGAAGTACCCAAAGCTTTCATGGACTATGTATATAAGTTACATGGCATGCCTGGTCACATTGTATTAGATAGAGATAAAGTGTTCTTGAGTGCATTCTGGCAAGAACTATTTACTAAATTAGGAATCAAATTGCATTTCAGCACCTCAGTTTGAGATGGAGACCCCCATCGGCACTGTGTGAGTCCGACGTCCTCGACGCACCCACCTGTTCTGGCCTGTACTTGTTCTCAACGGTGCTGGCCATCGAGACCATCGAGACTGTGGTCCCCACGGGGTCTAGATTTAGGTCATAACTTTCTTTAATAAAAATCTAATTTTTCTCTCAACTTCCAATTGTTCCAAATTCAATGTAGCTTTATTTCTCTACTTGATTAGTATCATTTGTATATCATTTTAAGCTAAATCTAGTATGTAGATTTGTCATCGAGAATACTGGGATTATAAAAGATACTCAATCGGAAGTTCATTGATGAATTTCAGAATCATCGTGCCAGCCTACTCTACTGATTTCAAGTGAAGAATGACGTACTCTCGGTGTAAACCCCAGATAAAGATCCGTGTTATTTACTTCGCATTTTCAATTATCAGTTGTCGTGATTACTGGTATATTAGGACTGGGGAGGTTCAAAGCGCCGATATATCCTCGCTTAGTCAGATTGCTCATTCCCAACACCCAGACGAGCTCTGCTGAGTTCGAGCCCGCATATTTTATCTAAAATCTGAAATCAAGAGACGGCGTGTATCGACATACGCTTAGATAAATTCGACGGGCCGATTTCGCCTATCGAAAAATGAACACGGGAGGATTATTTGTAATGGGAAGAAGCCTTCATAAGCCTCAGCAGCAAGTTCCGGCAAATATGGAGATCAAGCAGTCGTGGAACGAGCTGTATAGGACAAAGTTTCCTCGGGGTATAATGGTGACCGCTTGTCTGTAAACGCTGTCGCTTAACGTAGCTGGCGAGACCACCACAAAGGGCTCTGATGAGGCTTTGTCGTGGTTATACGAGAAACCATCCGCCAACAATAAAGTACGACATTTAAGCAACCTGCTTTACTCTCGAGGATGCCAATGAATACCCGACATAGCACCTTAATGATTTCAATAGTTTGATAAATCGCTTGTCTAATCGTCGAGAGGTTAATCTTCTCGAGGACGAATTACAAGCATTGATACTACTGCATCTTCGCTGTGGCTACTGGTTCGGCTTTAGGCCGCGAGTAATCTCAATGGAAACGGTAAGCTGCAACTTAAGGTGGCTCAAGAATACGCCCCGGTCCGAAGAAGTTCTTAAGAACGACGGAGTCAGAAAAGTGTCTCTACATCAATGTAGACAGTGGTGTGAATCCACACAAAAAGAAGCTCTGATGCTAATAAACGGAGGTCAAAGTCAAGCAGGGCAGTAAGTCAAAAGTTCGAGGACGTACTGAAATTGACGCGGCAAAAGACCGGTCACATGTCAAGGCAATGCAAGGCATCCGGTAAGTCGCAGGCAACAAAGAAATACGTGAACGGTTGGCTGGACACTACGCCGGACGCTTCACTTTCGCCCTGCCGATTGCTCGACAATTTTGGATTCTTGATTCAAAGAGCATCGCTTCATACTACACCCACTCGTGATATAATGTCAATTATATGGTCGGAGATTACGGGTCGGGCTCATCTCGCTAACGGTGAGCCACCAAGACAATGTGATGAGACAGCGAATCAGTTCGCCGAACGGTTCTACCTCCGAGATTGACTAAAAGCGAGGCACTGCACCGAAATGGTGAATAGCTCTCGATTTCGCGAGCTCACTGGATTTAGATGGTTACCTAACGACGCTCGTGAAGTGCAACTGGAAGCGTAGCCTGGCGCAACGACCAGAAGGCTGAGAAAGTTCAAGATAGTACTAGACTCCATCGAGTTCTCAAATGACTATACTAAGTATCGATGGGGCCTGGTAAGACTTAATGCCAAGGCACAAATCGCCGTCATTACGAGCGAAAGGTACCTAAACCGCTGTTTTCAAATAACGTGATACCGAGCTCAAATCGCCGATCATCATATCTCATGGTAGCCGCTGCTTCCGGGAAGCAGAAGAAAGTCGGCTTTTGCTAAACCGGCATTGAACCGGGGAATCTAAGAGGTTGAAGTTAGTTCACACGTATGCTCGGGGACCGGCATCCGTTGGGTTCCGCGGGAGGTTCATCAGATATTACGTAACCTTCATCGATGATACGACGAGAAAAGTCCGGGTTTATTTTCCAAGAATAAGTATACGTAAGCCTCGCTGTTTAGAGAAATGGCCGGTGAATGGTGACGGGTCGAGCGGCGTTCAGATCCGGCTAAACGGGGTGAATATCGCGGATATGGATTTCAAACAATATCGTGTCGGTAATGGAATAAGGACGCAAGACTATTCCTAGAACACCCCAACAGAAATGAATACCAGAGGATTTAACAGGACGCCGAATGAACGTTAGGAAGCATTTATAAGCCACACTGCGGGCTTTACCCTCAAACGCCTGGCGGACGCCCAATCAATACCGGCCGCTTCTCGATAAATGTAGACCTTCGCCCCTTCCGCCAATTTCGCACTCCTCAAGAGAAACGTGGAGTTTTAAGAAGGTAAACCATTCTTTCCCTCGAAAGTATTCGCTTGTTTGGGCCAGATGTTCATAGCACAAGAAATGCTAGAAATAAGCTTCAAGCTAAATCTAACATTTGCTATTTTATTGGTTACGGCGACGACGGGATATGTGTTCATGATTTGAAGAATCGAAGATCATCTCGAAGTGCTAACGTGGTCTTCAAATGAACAGCGTTATACGTACGTACGTAAAGTGTTGTGAGGAGAGAAGTTGGAAGGAGAAGTCACAATCGAAATGTAGAAGTCAAATGCGCAGAGTAAGCGCGCATTTACTCGGTTCCAACGGTACGCCTGGGATCACGCCTCGCTCCCCAAGCATCAACTCAAGATCTCTTTGTCGATATGTCACCTTTTGTAGCTAGAGTGGGGTTCGGGGATGAGGAGACGATGTGAGTCTCGATGATAACATTTCGCTGATCAACAGGAAAGAGATTGTTCTCGATAGCTGACAAGCATGTGTATTATCCGTCTGGTTAAGTATCCGAGTCGAAAACCAACTCGGCGTATTCACCTTCTCGCTAACTTTCTCGCCGTTAATCGGCTGCAGCGAGCCCGTTGAAGGTGTCGGGCAAGCATAAATGTGACGAAGCGATTTGTGGAGCAAGCGAATAAACAGTTGTACGGAGTCACCGACAAACACGACGCTGAGTCGTACATCACCGTGTGCCTGGTAAGAATATCGTAATGTAAACGGGTCTACCGAATCGGGCGAGGAATTGCGATGGAAGCAAACGCTATAAAGCTGGTTTGGTTGTCGGGCGGATTCAACAAAGGGGAAGGAATCGACTGGCTAATCGAAATATTCTCACCCGTAGTCAAGCTCGCGGACAATCGAACTGCTCGGGATTGCAAGCAGATGAACGCACCTTCATTTTCCGACGGACGTAAAAACCGGCGCTTCTGCTACGCGATCTAGATGAAGAGTTATTCATGAAGCAACCCCAAGGCTTTGAGGTAAGCTGGGGAGGGAAAGAAAGTTTGGTCTGCAAACTTCGGAAGAGCTTGTACGGCTTCTAAAACAAGCTCCGAGGCAATGAATATTACCTTGATAACTTTATCAAAAGTGTCAAGCCAGGAAGTCAAAGTGGCATCGACCACTCGTTAAGCATAAGGAAGTTTCAAAAGATTATGTTATCTTACGCCTTTTATGTTGATGATATGTCGACGGAGCCGATTTGCAAAAGGTGAACACGTTGAAGCTAAGAGTTACGCCTGATTTCATGAATAAGTGACTTGAAAGTGTTTCGGCTAAATTGCATAACGAGATCGGGATTCCGCGGAGATTGACACGTTAAGAATATTCCAAGGTAATCAAGCGATTCAACATGCCGGGATGCAAAGCCCGGTGGTACCCCTGCTACCGCCATTTTCAATGGTCGCACAACATTCACCTCGAGATCAAGATGATGAGTATACGGATAAGTGCGCCTACGATTCTCAAGTAGCAGGGTAGCCTTATGTATGCTATGGCTAGCACTGCATTCTATATTGCACATGCCGCGAGTTATCAAGAGATATGTATAACCTGTGTGATGGTTGAACATCGAAGCCGTGAAGCCGGATTTCGAGATACCCTCAACGGTAGCGCTGAAAAAATCCTTATGTTTCCTAAAATCTAAGTAGTGGTTAGCTGGATAATGTAGATGCCGAGAATGGTGTATGTTGATGTGAGGAAGTCTACTAGTGGATATGTATTCACGCTTGGGGGTACTCTCCGCTATTAGCTGGGGAGTCGCTTGCAACCAATAGTAGCATTGTCTAGCTGCAGCGTAGTATTGCTATGGCGGAAGCCGTGAGCAGATGATTGCTGCGCATTGAATTAGCCGAATTCCTGGAGTACGGATGTAACACCTTTGTACCGTGATAGTCGAAAAGTATTGATTCGGCTAAAATCCCGTGCTTCATGCGAGGACAAAGCATAGATCAGGTTCCATTTCATAATGCTCGTGTTTGGTAATGGGGGTCCCGAACTTGACAAGATTCAAAGAGATCGAACTGCTGATATGTTTACAAAGGTTGTAAACAAGGAGAGCTCTGGAAGCTTGTGTTCGACCAGCTTAACCTTCTCGGAGCGAGTAGCTCTCAAGGCGCCACAAGGAACGGTAGGTCTTGAAGATTTCGTGATTTGAAAAGGCTTCGCAAGTGAGATCAAGCAGTTTTAAGGTATTTTCAAAGCGTCAGACGAGGGATCGAGGACTCCATCGGCATCTCGCCTCGACGGGGGTCTCGGATGCACAAAACCGGTTCTGTCCGTATTTTTGTTCTTACCTATACTATCGAGAGGCCATCGAGACCTGCGCTTATCGGTACCGTGGTCTCGGCTGGCCCGATGAAAGGCGGTTCAAAGAAAGATAAAGCGGAGTTTGTGTCATAACTTTTTAATCCAAAAATTTCCAATTTTTTCTCTCAACTTTCCAATTGTTCCAAATTCAATAGAAGTTGTTCTCTACTTGATTATCATTTGTATATCATTTTAAGCTAAATCTAACAGCTAGAGAGTTCATTACTGGTAATACTAGATTATAGCATTACTCAATCGGCGTTCTTTTAGTTTGATGACTTTGTAACTATCGCTGCGCGAAGTTCATTCTAGCTTGATTTCAGCTAGCAATGTAGTGACGTACCTCGGCGGTGAACCCGTATAAAGATTCCGTGTTACTTACTTCGTATTTCTTTCAATTATTTTCTTTCGCGATTACCCGGTATATTAGACTCATAGGCTCAGCGCCGATATCTGCTTAGTTGTATCGCTCATTCTAATGCAAGCGTCTTCCAGCTTCTATAACCTTACGCATGCACTCCACATCACCCATAATTACAAATCTCCGCATTCATCTTCGCCAACACACGGTAGTCTCCAAGAAATCTCCAACGACAACACTCCATGACAAGCTCCGTAAATAAATCCAAGAGTCAATATCAAATTCCACCCATTAGTCCTACCAAATAAATGACACACCTCGTGATCAACACCACTTTCAACCCAACCATACCGAATAGCTTTCCAATCATCAAAATTGCTTTGATACCAATTGCTAGTATCCAAAGATCCACCAAGCTTTACAACCAAGCTGATACCAATTGTTGTGAATCAGACATCAAGTATCGACAATCTCATACTGACAATAACTCCGATCCCATCCAGATGCACAACAACAAAATTAACCTAAACGATATACCACTAATTCAAATACGACAAACGGAAAGAAAATACCTGAAATTAAACAACATAAGACTTTTACCTCTAGTTGCCCCACAACGTAAGTTATCTCAAATACCGGCAGATCCACACTAATTATATGATTACGATTGTTACGACTCAATAATCCTATTCAACGACTCCTCTCAACTTAATATTTTCTCACACGAAAATCCTCGTATTACCAAAGTTTCCTTCTTGCTATACGCTCTCTCAAATTCTCATGACTTTTTTCACAACCTCTCACCAAGAATTTAAGTAATAAACTCTCATAATTTTAAGAATAAGAATAAACTCTCCCCATTCTTAACCTACAAGCCGATTTCCAACCACCCTAGCCAAGCAAGCATATCACACTTCTGTGTTTCGCACACTCATGCACTTAACACCCATATATGACTACAAATACCTTTTAGGTCTAAACCTAAACCGAATAGGAAAACAAGTCAAAAAACCTCCTCAAAAATCACCTCTACTACAGCTGTCATCGAGGACTCTCATCTCGACAAAGTACTTACAATTCCGGTCTTCGTACATCGAGACCTCGAGGTCTTGATGGCCTCTCAATGGAAATCTTTCCAAAAAATACTGAATGTAAGTTTCACAAATTAACAATGTAGGCTTTCATAAGCTAAATTAATCGAATCAACTTAAAGAGTAAATACCACCGACGGCTTATCAAATTCTCGTGGTATCCTCGGGCTCGTGTTCTATTAAAGCAGGTGTTTCGTTCAACTCTTGTCAAAGCACCCACTCGCGACTCAAGGGATTTTCGTGTCCCGCTAGAGATTTCAAGCACCCAATTTACGAGATTTCCAGCGACCTACTGGTTGGTCGAAAGCAATATGAATTAGAGTCACTAAAATAAAAGATGTTCACGCAAAGAAATGGTAAGCATTTAAACTGCCTATTATTAATGTGACCCCCACCTGCTGTATTAAAATTTCCAATATTTATAATTCGTATCATTGGAAAAAAAAAACTAAAGAAAAACATGTCCCATCCTTTTTGCATGTGTTTCATAGGGTCTCTATTTTGTAAGCTCTTCAATAAATCAAAAGAAAGCCTAGTGTTAGCTATTTGACTAGGATGCTTTTAAGGTACCTGCCTATCTTTGGAGGAGCTTAAAGATTCTCCCTTTCCCAAGTGGTGAGGCCTAAATTGTCGATGTTTAGTTTTTCCGATGTGCATTATTTACCGTAGTCAATGCCTCAGTGGCCTCACTTTAAAGCTTATCTTATGGCGAGGAAGGAAAGAAAAAGGTTCTTAGAAGTAGTATAAACTTGAGATAGAAGTCAGTAAAATGTTTACTGAGAATGAGAAGTAAGAGGAATTGTCAAGTTTTCTCACACTACAAGAGTAAATCCTGTGAAAAGAGAAAGTTAATGTGCCAGTATGATTTGCAGGTACCAAGGGACAGCAGTAAACAGATGCCTGCCTCTTCCCATTCCGAGGAGGTGAAGCCATCAAAGGAGAAATGTACAGTGATGTAAAATTTGGCTTCAGCAACAATGAGTTGGTTTGCTGGTGGAGCCTTAGCTATGGTCACATCATTAGTGAATATAGTGTTGTCCAATGTCCAGGTTTTCCAATGTCAAAATTTGTAGATATATTTCATGAATTTTGTGGGGCTAAAGTCAAAACTAGCAGGTGCCTTGCTTGTTTGATTCTTTTTCGATTTCCGGATTGTTAGCCCTTGCCAATTGTTTGTTCTTTACAGTAGAAACTCGATCATTGAAATGTGTATTGTTTCAGACAGAAAAATCTGTATAGGTCATATGATGTGTTGTACCACAACACTTTGTTCAGGTTCTTGTTTTGTTGCAAGACAAGAACTTGGAACCAAAAATCAACTGTTAATGAGTTTTGCTTGGCTTATCTTATGTTGTTATGAAATGGCTTTTTTGTTCATTAGCAGATTCATTTCTTATATTCTTCATATGCATTGCTTATATTGTCCTACTTTAGATATTCGAAATCTCATAGATAACTGTTCAAGAGTCGAGCCAATTTTAAGTTCGGCTAGCTCTTATGCTAGCTTAATGGCTTGGCTTGATTTGGAAAGGGTACAAGTTCATGTTTGTGACAATTACATTTGGGATGGACGATATTATATTTACTAATATTAAATTAATTCTACATAGGTTTAATATATGCAGTATAATCAGTAATTTTTCAAGAAAATTGGTAAAATAGTAGTACTTTGATTTCATTTTTAATTTCTAGTATCTAATTAATATTATTTGCCTAAATAACACCATCTCTTATCAATTGTCTAAAATATCTATGATTAAAACCTAGCATCCTTCATCTCCAATTCTCCGAAATTATTGACATGTCAACGTACAGGCATACCAAATGAAGCCTAGTGAATTCTCTGGAATACACTGGCCATCTTTCGCTGGAATGTTCTTCATAACTTTTACTACGAGTATTTTTTCCGTCATTTCAATTTTTTATTTATTTTTGCAGTTAATAACCCACTCCAGTTCTAGAACTTCCAAGATTTCCCAGTTTCCTTCTGCATTGTCTATAAATTGAAACTACCTTCTTACCATTCTCATCAAGAAATCTAAAGCAGCAGAAACACAGAAAATCAAAGAAGTTCAACAAAATGAGATCCTCTGTTTCATTTTTAGTGTTATTTGTTGCTCTTTTCTTGATTCATGCTAAAGGGTACTCATTGCTTCCATTTATGGATCCTCCAAGAAGTCTTCTTTCAGAAATGTTCTCAGACAGGTTCATGGATCCATTCAGAGTTCTTGAACAACTACCATTATCGCTCGAAAAAGACGAAACACCACCACTATCTCCAACAAGAGTGGACTGGAAAGAAACCCCAGAAGCTCACATGATCATGATCGACGTCCCTGGATTGAAGAAAGATGAGCTGAAGATTGAAGTGGAAGAAAACCGAGTATTGCGAGTGAGTGGGGAGAGGAAGAACGAAGAGGCGAAGAAAGGGGATCATTGGCATTGTGTTGAAAGATCATATGGGAAATTCTGGAGGCAATTTCGGCTTCCGGAAAATGTTGATCTTGATTCTGTTCAGGCTAAGCTTGAAGATGGTGTTCTTGCTATTTCGATTGCGAAAATGTTGCCTGATAAGATTAAAGGTCCCAAAGTTGTTAGCATTGAAGCTGGTGGGAAAACAGAAGAGCTTTCTTCTTCTGGAGCAAAACAAGAGCTTTGATGATGAGCTATTATGAGTTATGCACTTGTGATGTTCTATTTCTTGCAAGAATAAGATGTAGATGATAAAATAAAACAAAATAAAATCATGGTATAGTGTATTTTTCTTTTAATCATGGTAGTGTTGTTTTGGTGTGTTCTTTCTTGTCGAGATGTTTTGAGGATGTTTATGTGTACTTGTAAAAAGTATCGAGCTTTAATTCTCCTACAATTTTATATTCTCATACAATATGAAACCCCAATTTATATCTAAGAAGAAAATTTGAATGAATTGATACCAAATAGAAAAGTGGAAACATATGAACTTGCATGAAGGATCTTCATTTTACCTACTCCTTTCATTCCAAAAGATTATATCATTTCGACTTTCACGATTTTCGGTATTACCTACTTAAAATATAATTATCTTTAATTATACAAACGTAAAAATTATGTGCTAATATTTCAAAATATATATTGAAACAAGTAAGAGAATAATAAACTCTTGTATTCATCACATTGTAAATACACATATTTATATACATAGTTCAATACCCTAACGGGCCCACTCAACTATTAGCATATACAACACACTACTCAATATACGTATCCGTTAACACCACCCCTCAAGCCAGCACGCAGTTTGCGACGCCCAACTCACAAGAAAATAGTCAATTTATTTGTTCCAAAGGCTGCAAAGATGTCCGCCAACCGAGAAATCAGAGATGTTAATGAGATGTCGTATTAGTGCCATCTAAGAGAGCATCATGCAAGAAATGCGACAATCAACTTCATTACGCTCGAACCGCTCACGAATACGTGGGATTACGCAGCACGCAAGTGATTGACAATAACGCGTACTCCTTCATCGCCGCATGCCGAACCCGCATACACTCCGTGAGGCCCTCTTATCCACTTGGCCCATGTCGCCATTGCCCTATATTCTGCTTCAGACGAAGACAAAGACACTGCGGTCTCTGCTTTCTCGATTTCCAAGAGACGGGGGAAGATCCGGGAAACACTATCCATCCTGCTATCGATCGGGGCCACAGAGGGACAACGCCTAATCCGAATCACACTACCCTCAAGTAGCCTGTGAGTCGACATCGCTTCAACAACCTCATTCCGACACTTTAAGATATCGGACAACTCGGCTTAACTAACCAATGTTCTTCCTTCGGCCTTTGTAGGAATCGGCATGCACATGTCCCCGCTAAAAGCAAATATCTCGGGTCGAGTAAAATCCAAATAGAGAAGACGTCCTGGCCGTTGCCGATATTTCTCCCCATCTACGAAAGGTGGCTAGTCGAAAGCCCTAATTTCGATTCGCCCCATCGAAACGCCACCGGTTTCGAACTTCCAAGACTGCTTGCATATCCGTAGCATACTACCGACAGAGAAAATACCTTCGTGACTGCTACCTCAATACCCAAAGAATATTTCCATCTCGCTTAAGTCCTTCATGAAACACGCAGGTAAAGAGTCTTTAAATGTCGTGCGAATATCGGCCCGGTTATTTCCAGAAATAATCAAATCATCCACGTACACTAGAACATTCAGTCGAGTCGCTTTTCTAGAATAGGTGAACAATGAGTAGTCAGAGTAGGACTGAACAAAACCATATTGTCGCAGTGCATCAGCAAACTTCGTAAACCAACATCGAGGAGCCTGCTTTAAACCATACAGCGACTACAAGACTACATCCTCGCGACCTTGCTCGAACCCTAAGTGGAATTTTCTACGTAAATTTCCTCTTATTAAATCCCTCTATGCGTAAAAGCATTATGCACATCCATTTGGTGAAGTTCCCAATCCTTAGTCAGTCAGCCTAAGTTAAGGTTCTAATGTGAACTATCTTAGCAACTGGTGCAAATGTATCCGAATAGTCAATGCCCTCAATTTGATGGTTGCCAAACACTACCAATCGAGCCTTAAACCGCTCCACCGTGCCATCCGATCGATGCTTAACCAGATATCCAAATACTTCCTCAAAGTGTCCGCTTCGGGGTAACGAGGCCAGTGTCCATGTGTTATTATTTTCGCCGCCCCTGATCTCCGCTAGCCGCACGCCATCGAATTGCGCATGGCTTCTTTGAAAGATTTCGGTTCAACATCTGTAGTGAGGGCTGCAAGAAACACTCGAATCAAAACGAAAGTACTATCAAAATTAGACAAAGAGTGCAGAGTACCCATTCCGTAGGATCGCCATGACTCGTGAATCATCAAATCTAAAAAGGGGTACGATCAAGAATGGCGCAGACCACAAAACAAGGAGTCGCACGCAAGGAGCGTCCAAGATACCACGCCCCAAAGAAGACTCGTAGGCGTGTGCTCATGATTCTCGACGATTTGCAGTCCCGCCCCGATTTTCGCTATTAGCCGCGGTCTCGCTGCCGGGATCGGCCTCGCCGCGCCGACCAGCCGGATTAATGCTCTGCCGGCCGACTTAGGGCCGGATTGCTTCGCCGCCGACTAAGGCTCCAACCGCCGCTGGTTATGTCGGCAGAGTGAGGAGTAAAGGCAAACAAATCATCATCGTCATCGCTGACTGGAATACCAACATCAAACCGGCCGTTATCAACTACGGGAGGATCAAGCTGGGCAAACGGAAAAACAGACTCAGCAAACTGCACATCCCGAGACACAAAGTATTCTTTAGTTTTGACACTTTCCACTCTTTGCCAAACGGTAGCCTAAGAATACATTATTTCCGACTTACTACTGAACTTGTCCGATTTATTCTAGACAT
Source organism: Lithospermum erythrorhizon (assembly GCA_019722365.1). Classification (NCBI taxonomy): domain Eukaryota; kingdom Viridiplantae; phylum Streptophyta; class Magnoliopsida; order Boraginales; family Boraginaceae; genus Lithospermum; species Lithospermum erythrorhizon. The sequence continues at coordinate 281,813 of JADFUC010000006.1, read as the reverse complement.
GAACATAACACAAATGATCAAAACCCGTAGTTCACTAAGTGTGAGTACCAAATAAGTACCATACGGGAGTTTTAAAACCTAACACTTGCGACGTAAGGCCCGATTGATCAAATAGCCACTGCTAACACACAATCACCCCAAAACCTCAGAGGTGCTTAGCCCGAACTTCGCTCAGTTACATTCAAATGTGCCTATGTTTCCGCTCAACTCGCCATTCCTCGAACATCGCTTTTAAACAAAAAAATTCAGCATTCATTATCACTAGCACTGTTTTAACACGACTCATCAAATTGACGCCTCCACTGTAGCTGATGAACCGCTGTGAATAAGTGGAAAAAAACTTCCGTTTTATCATTCATCGCAAATATCCATACACCCCGAGAAATCATCGACACAATTGTAAGAAAGTTAAACGAGCACCTCAATTGTAATCAAGGCCTTATACGGACTTACATCACAATGGATCAAATCAAAAGAACGACATGCTTTATTATCACTTGAAATAAATAAATCACGTGTCTGCTTTGCTTGAAAGCAAATATCACAAGGGTCATCTAGAACATTATTCGAACTCAAAGTAAATGGTAAAGCAGAAACAACTTTGGAAGACGGATGGCCTAAACGAAGCAAAAGTTAAAGAACCGATCCCGTTTTTTGGCTACTTGATTAACTCTCTCATTGTCCCCCTTGAAGTAGTAAAGTCCACCCCGCCGTTCACCGTGTCCAATCAGCATCCTCGATCGCAGGTCCTGAATAAGACAACCATGTTTTGCACAATAAACAATCAAGATCTTCTCAGTCAAAGGTAATGTATAACAGTTACAATCAAAGTTTGGAACATAATAAACCATGTGTAAAGTTAAAGAGGAAGATAATCGAGTGGAGCCACATTTTGAAGATGTAACTTTACTACCATCCGAAGACCAACCGCATAAGCGCAGAGCATACGTTCCTGATAAAACCGACAACAATAATAAATTACCCGTCACGTGATTCGAAGCACCCGAATCAATAATCCATACATCCGCAAACACTTACCGCAAGACGATAATCGATTTTTACACCCTGTCAAGAATCAAGAAGTTGATAACAATGGCTTCCACCTCGGGACAAGATTTCCCCGGGAATAGCATCCATACGACCCCTCGCTCCGAACTCGATGCGCATTGCCGCCGCTGAAAGCGACCGCCTCGTGCCTTAGCGGTGATCATGATCTAGTAGGAGGAAGTCCGCCTCTGCCGCGGTTCGAACCTCTACCCGGTCCGCCCCTTCCGCGGCTCTGAGGGCGATCACCCCACCACTCGGGGAAACCGTTCTTCCCAAAACATGTAGACTCGTCATGCCCAACACGATGACAAAACGTGCATGTGACATTAGGTAGAAAAAGTCGAGACTCAACTCGGATCGATGTGGCTTCGCTGGCATCAAATGAAGTCATAACATCCGCGGTCATAGGCTTAACAACATTGTTTCTCTTATGCAATTGTTCCTCCTGATTCATAGCTTGAAATGCCCAATCCAAAGATGTGGAGTAGGTCTCGCGGCGAAAGAACGCAAGTTGGCCAAGCCTCGAAATAAGACCGTACAAAAAATCATGAAACTTTTCTTCGTCGAGTCGACGTTGCAAATGTTCACCCATACCACATATACACGCAGGAATCGGATTTCGTCAGTTGTCATTGAAACTAAGGTAATAGGCTAGGAGTCGATGCTGGGCGGTAGACTATCATGCATCGGGATCACCGGGCCGATGATCGGGTTGTCGGGATCGGGCCGGCCGGGTTTGGTTCGCTGTAGTTCAGCGGGTTACTCATGGTGATTATTCCAGTCGGTGGTCGCAAGAATAAAAATGTAACTCATGGGCGTAATCGAAAAAACAATGTACTACGGCAGGGATCTGCGGATGCGAAGACAACAACAAAAACAATTGGGACTCCGTGTGATGGGCGAACTTTGGAACCGCCGTGATCGAGAAAATTTGGACCATGTGTTAATTTTTCTCAAAAATTGTAATACCACAGCAAGAGAATAATAAACTCTCGTTTTCATCACATCAGAATACACATATTTATATACATAGTTCAATACTCTAACTACCACTCAACTATTAAATTTACAACACACTTCAATATACATATTATCCGCACAATTCCACATACATATATTATTTATTATCTAAGAATTATAATTCATAAATAAAATTTATGGGAAAGTTTTGATCCAAAATAAGAAATTAAATAATCTTTTTTGGAATGGAAGGAGTACTAACTTGCATGACGGATCTTTTCTTTCCTTCAAGTAAGGTCAATGAACATATAATATTGAGTATTTTGATTAACTTCCAAAATTTATTTTCATGTGGCTTCTACCACTTTTTTAGTTTTCTTACATCTGTTTCAGAGGAGAAAAGGTGTAACTGCTGGTAACCGGCATCCTTCGCTATTTCATATCCAACCTTTAATTTTAAATTCAATAAATAGCGTAACATTCTAAATCAACAAGCATAAATTAGATTCAAACTACTTAATATTAGCAATCAGATAATCTCTTTAAGAGTTTGTTTGGGATTGATGCACCGAGTTTAATAAACCAAGAATGATCCGCGTGAAAGCCAAAAAGCCAAAAAGCCTCATCTAAGGGAACAGTTGGTCACCCCAGGCGTGTCTATGGAACGAACCGGACCACCCCCCTCGGCCATAAGGAACAGAGTCGGGCCGGCCCACTAAACATTTACTTGGCCTATTCCATTCGAAGCTCATGTCTCGCGGGCCTCAAGGTTACCATAAAATGCCACAGGGAACCATTTATAAAAATGGTTTTAAACGTGCCCACATTTTGTTTAAATGGAATACCATTTATAATTAAAAAATACAAATATTGATCATTTATTCAACAAATAATTTGTGGGCTGGGAGTTTACACATGAGAATTGAGATATATTTTTTAATTCAATGCACCGTAATAGCATGTTGTCTTTTTTATAAAGAATAGCACAGTTTATATTCGTGTGACTAGAAGCTTACATGGATAGTTCAGGGTTCAATAGGTTTTTTCTTACTACCTATAACTATGGTTGTAACGTTCAAGTTTAATCCCCGCTTTAAAGGTTAAATGTAAATGGATGTACCGTGATATGCTGTCCGCTTTGTATGGTTTGACGCCGAGAGAAAACCTACCGAAACCTCGAATCATCTATAAACCCAAAGCCACACGAGTATAAAGTGTGTCATTCTTAATAAGAAGACAAATACGATTACTTATTAAATTAAAAAATTATATTCGTAAACTCAGTCTCACGTATTATTTGTTGAATAAATGATCAGTGTTTGTATTTTTTAGTTATAAACGATACCCCATTTAAAAAACGTGGACATTTAAAATTTTTTGGGGCCGAACCACGAGGTCACGGTACGCCACGCAGGCCCGCGGTGACATGGGCCTCGAATCGAATAGGGGCAAAGTAAATGTTTAGTGGTCGCCCGCCGTTATATGCCACGGCCCCATCGGTCTAGAAACGGGGTCATTGCCCGGGCTCGCTTCGACACGCCAGGCGCATGGAAGGAATTCATCACGGCCATAAACGACTACTTAATGATGCTCAAGTTCAAGCATGGAGTTGTGTTGTTCGTAGATGCAATCGGGCCTACCAAGGGGCCCATTTAAAAAATTCAAATTCTTTTTTTTAATTGTTCTAGCTCTTTTTTAAATAGCTTATCGCCTTAAGATATATAATGTTACATTTTTACATTTTCAATGCACTTTTTGACTATTTTTTATTTTTAAATTATCAACCAACCAATGATATAGTTTCAATTAATTGTCATTCTATATTTTTAATGTAATTTTTTACTATTTTTTCCTTACCCAAGTAAACGGGTAAAAAACAACAACTCCGAAAAATGGTGGGAGTATAAAGGGAAGACACAAAATTTTATTTTTTGCAACAAAATTTTCAATAAAAGTTCGAAATAATTTATTAAATGAAATTGATTTTTATATTTTATATGGTTACTTAATTTTTATTATCATTGCAAAAAATATATTATTAATAAATTTTAATAAAAAGACCTCATTTTATATCTAGTCACATGACTTCCGTTATATTTGATACGTCTCTCATGATCTTAAAGCTATGGTACCAACATAACCTTCTTGTTTTAATCAATTGTGCATTAGCACGGTTAATGGTGAGGTATAGCATTGCATAATTACACATTTCTTGAGGAAGTTCTGAACTAACTTGAACGTTTTAGTGTTTCTAGCCGGATCTAGTCATTTATTTTGCAGCTAAACATCTTGGAGTTGATCCACTCAAACTCCATATTTGGATATCTTGAAGTCCTGGTCACATTTTCACCTGGCAAGTTCTTGGAATTCTTTTTATTTCTCATATTTTCTTCCCTTATTTTAATTTCACTACATTTTTTTCTGAAATTTCATACAAAAACTTGTAAAAATTAAATGACCCATAAATTATGATTAAGTTCTCAAATAATTCTTACATGATATTAAAACACTCCTCTTGGGGAAAAAAATCTTACATGATATTAATATGAGATTGTATGTATCAGGACAGTTTCGTTTAAAATATGGGCTCTGTTCCAAGTCATGAAATAATTTTATGTAAACAAGAGAGGGGCCTGTCTTCAATTAAAAAAAAATATTAAACTAAAAAGAAAACATCAACTACAATAAAAAATAAGTAAGAAAATCGCTAAAAGACTCCAACTGCATACACATTTTCCGTTTTGCACCATTGTTTTTTGATCAATTACAATTAATTTTACTTACAATTTATATATATAATATAGAAAATATTGTGACTTCATTAAATTTTAACTCGCTTAAAAAAAACCGCTTCGAATACCCGTGCCTGCAGTTATGTAACATCTATTCATCTTACATCTTCATTTATAATTGAAATAATAGAAGTACTTACCATTCTCAAAATATCAATTTGCCAAATAAATATAGTGCAGACATACCTTACTTACGTGAACAAATTGTCCCTCATTCACATCACCTATGGGCCATGGCCGTATGGTTAGACAGTTAAGCTGAGCAAATCGATGGACAACTCTCCTTTGGCAAGTTAACTTTCGTCAATGAGGGACGGAGCCAAAATTTTATTTTAAGGAGGTATAACTGCTAGATAGATTTTATTATTTATAAATATATGATCAATATATTAAAATTTTGGAGAAATTTTATTAGGTACAAAGAAAGCTTTATCAAACTATCAGATCCGACTATCGCCTATCAGCTTTCTAAACGCACTTCCGACCGCTGGTGACACGACTTGGATTTGGTGATATTTCACTCGACTGACTCGAGGCCTCGGGATTGGGCACCTATTTGTGGCTGAATTTATGCTTCGACTCTGTGTTTCTCGACTGTCAGATGATCATAAGTTGGACTTGAATTTGTGCTTAGACCATCAGATTTATCCTAAACCTGATTTCAGGCCTCGAAGCTCGGACAAAGTAGACGACAGTGAGTTCAGACACTGATCTTCTGCATTCGTATAAGACTTGAGTATTTGACTCGGGGTCTTGATTTGGATATGGTCCGAGTCGGGGAAGCTTTAGCAAAGATGGCATCCGTATTTAATCGCCCGGACTTGATCTTGGTCCAGACTCGAGTCGTGGATTAGGCAACTTGATCTCGTGATAGCCAACCGAAGTCAGTGCTTACAGCTCTATTCCCCGATCTTCAAAGTGCTATCCATGCTGACATGCCATCGTCAAGAGGATGTCTGCAGCATACTCCGTGTTTCCTATTTACTAGAGCAGAGGCTATGCCTTGTCCTACCTATGATTTACTACAAGTGCATTTATAACTAAATCATATATTTTATTTGATTTATGAGATCTCGAATGACGATTCTCACGCTTTTGGTTCGATCCTAAAATTCATCGTGTTTGTGCAAAGAATTCAACCTTTGTACCTAATTCTAAAGCGCCTATTTTGTCCGTTAAAGATTTTGTGTTCTTCACCCAGCTTCAATTTAGGCACTGCTTAGGCTTATAGGTCAAGAGTTGATATTTTTATCATGACAAAGAACAATCTTCGGAGATTTTCTATGAAAAAATACCTTCTGAGCAGTTCTTATGCAAAATTCTCTTAGGGGCCTTTTGTTGTATTTCAGGTATTTAGTCGACTATGGGGAGGGTATTTATAGGCTTTCGGCTTTCCATTGGTCGATCCATAATCATCTCGAATTTCGATCTTAAATCGCTTAATTTGAGGCAAAGATTCGAGTCGTTGATTTTATGGAAATTACTTTGTCTTTACTCCAAGCATAATAGGCACCTATTTCTACGAATCAAGCATGCCTGCATTCTTTGTGTCAAACGATTTTCATATTGGCCCCAACCTTTAGAGTGTTCGCTTTTAAACTCGTTATTTCTGAGTTCTTTTTTTTCTAAAGTTCTAAGCTTCCCGAACTTCCACTGTGCCAAATAAGTAGAAATTGATGTAATAAATTTGGGGATTTTCGAGCCCTAGCTTCGATCGATATTTAATTCGGGGATATTTTCTTGGAAAACCTCGTTTGAGTTAAAATTTAGGGTTAATTAATGATAAAAACTCTAATTTCGACTTTAATTTAATTTCAGGTTCTTAATTCTCATAAACCCTTACTATTCCATACGTGTTTGATTTTTATTAGGACTCGGGTTGAACCCTAATTGCCAATGCCAGAATTGTGATGACAATTTTACGTTAATCGATTAACGATTAAAAATAAATTCGATTTTTATTAAATTTATTTAATAAATTTCGATCGGTTTACAACGCCTCTGAATCCCGGCACATACTTGGTAAGTGTCGGGCTCGACGCTTAATGTTTAACGTGAATTTAGTACACGATGCATTGCCTCGACCGCATTTATCGTCATGTATTGGATTAACTCGTACTTATCAAAGTTCCGTATTACTTACTGAGTTAATTCCCATATCATGGAATTTAATCCTAGTTGACATGAATTCAAGTCATGTCAACTCATTTAATAGCTAGTTCTAATCCCATGTGGATTTAGAAGAATCTTCACGCTTTTTCGAATTAACCTCCAAATCCTTGTGAGATGTTAAAAATTAATTCGATAGCTCTAACATGAATCAAGTCATGTTAATTTTATGGATAATTAATTTTTGACTTCTTGTGGGTCTAAAATCATTTCCATATTTTTTTGAATTTTCTCGAATTTTTCGGAATTTTCGGGCATTTATTTGGATTTTCCCGCATAACCGAACAAGACAGTATCTCGAGGTCAAAACGAACTCGACCCGAGCACTCAGTGGTGGTCGAATCCATCTAGCGGATGAGGCCATTTTTTCCTTTTTTTATGGCAATAATTAGCTTACTTGGTTGCCACTTATTACCGTTTTTCTTATTAATGTAAGCATATTTCCTTTTAAGGTAATAAAGTAGATAAGGAAATAACTCAAAGTTTCGACTCAGGGAATTTCTCGGCCACCCTAATTTGGCGATGGCCGAAAAATTCCATATATATTTTTATACGGAAACTATTATTTTCCAACTTGCTACTTTACTTGGTGACCAAGTCGTCTTATTTTCATATTCTTCCACCACCTTCGTCTATATAAAGGATAGTTCTTCCCAAAATTTGAGACAATTTCTTCCTTCTTCTTCCCCTAATTTTCGAACATCAAGCTGAGAGTAGGAATAAAATTTTATATTTTTTAATAGTTTTCTTATTTATTTCAAGCTATTAACTCATGATTTTAGCTTTTTTCTTTTGTGTAATACTTCGAGGCGGCGATTCTTTGACTTGAATTTTTTTAGCTTCCTTCTTCATGCAGTTTTCCTATCTTTTTCATTTATTCATGACATATGATATAACTTAATTATGTCATATATCTCTGATTTAACTTCATTCTAATTACTTGAAAATAATTATGAAATAAAACATCAGATAATTTGAATTTGTTGATGAAATTTCCAGACTGTTTTATACTTTGCAAATTTTTTTCCGCTTCGTTATTTATCCGATTGGCATGAAATTTATGTGATTAATTCCCCTATGAATGTGGAGTATTTCCAAATTTTCCCTTAATTTTTGAAAATTCGTAGATAGGTTCCGTAACTGCTTTTTCACAAGGTTTCAAGCGGTAACTCATTAAAAGGTGATCAAGGATGCTTCGCTTATCCGCTTTGGAACGCATCCATTTATCAAATCAAAGGTACGGAAGAGGCCGATATTTTGAATTGGTCTCTTCACGTGGCTCACTCAGCAGCTGCGCATTCATTCGCACTGTAGTGGATTTTTCAAATTTCCGATATAGAACTTTGAACATTCATATCTAATCGCTCGTTTATCGGAATTTGGTGATCCAAGCGACCACTCGAAGGTCTTCAAATTTTATATCGCTTAAATTATGTGTCTAATAATTTTGTGTGTTAGTCAAGTTATGCCGAAATCCCTTTCGAGACAAAGGACATTTTTTCTTTTTTTTGTCTGATGCTTCGTGTTTTCATGATGTTTCGAGTTTGGGGAACATGATTCGCTCTTGGGTGTCTCCCAATCATGGTATCATAACAAGATAATCTATTTCGAAAGACTGCCCTTAATTCATATTTATGGCTTTGGTTTGTTTGCATCAAGGTTCCATAGGATTTGTTTTAGCGTCCATGTTCATCCCGATCCTATTTTCCCTTCTTCTTTTGGATTTCATGGTTCTGAATTGCTTACAGGAATGTATATTCAAAGACTTATTCCCCGTTGTTCTTCTTGCTCATTTAACCACGTGCTTCATGCACGAAGTTCTTTCCTTGTAATCTCGAAAGGATAACTTTGCGTGAGTAGGATCTCATGATTCTTTTCTCCGTGGTCAAGTTTTCCATCTCATGAGTGCATAAACTTACTTCACTTTGCTTTTATCGCGCGTAGATCTCACGATTCACTTTCCGCGATCAAGGCTTCTTCGGCGAAGTGTATACATAGCCCAAGACCGGGGTAGTGTCTGAACTTCTAGTCCTAGATAACTTAGTTTTAGATCATATTGTCCTCATCATGTAGATGCATTTTTCCTCTAAATTGCATATTCTCGAGTGGATCACGATCTAAGCTTACGCTGATTTTAGGCAAAATATTGCACTTCTAGATAGCAACATGTCAGCGTGTCACTGATACGCTCATAGAGACCTTCGTGGGTCTTCGAGGATTTATCTCAAGCTTTACTCACCTACACCGAGTATACGTAGTGCATTCTTTAGACTTCATTTTTATTCCTTAGTGTCTCTTATTGCTTCATGCTTCATCTTCAAGCCATGAGAGTCTTTCTCTACGTGGTCGTAATATGGGTAGCTTCAGAGTAGGATGCCACCCACACGCTTTGCACTTACTACCCTTGCCATGAATTGCATGCTTTGTTCATCTGTGGAGTTCGGATGCTTCTATTTGGTAGTATATAGATCCATCGTCCAAGCCAACTGGTTCTAGATCACAAATTTTCCCAGCCTATTGGGCTTTTAGATCCTCGGTGGTCAATGCGTGACACATATGGAATCGCTGACGTGAACTTAGGCTGGTCACGGATTTGCGTATCTTCTCACCATTCAGTAGTATCCCACTCCCCGGTATATACTTCCATAAAGGTTTCTAGAGTTACAAAGTTCGCTTTCATTACTTTCAAGTGCATTACACTGCTCACACCGGCAAAATCGTAAAGATAATCTTCGCAACTTTATTTTCATGCCTATTTCTTTTCAGCGCACCATATCTTCAATCTCAATTTTAGTCCCCGCATCCAAGGGTTCTTTGAATCGGTCCGATTACAACTAGGATTCTGTAATCATAATCCTATCCGAGGTCGCAACTCCTCCATGCTGGCTTTTAGCAAAGATAATCTTGAGGTTTATTTTTGTTGGATGTAGACTTTAAGGTGCTAAATACTTTAAATGGTCAATCTTGATCTCTAACAAAAGGTAATAATGTCGAATAGATAGATTATATATTTTACTCAAGTATTTTAAGTATTTCATCTTAAGATTGTCCGGCATATGATGTTCATCCCCTGAGCACATATTTGTAGGCTGTGATAGTCCTTGTGACTCTCAAAGCTCTCATGGTATCATGACATGCCCCTTGACCGCTTTTGTAGGCTTCGTAGCCTGATGAAATATATTCCCGATCGCCTAGCAGCCTTATTAGTCGATATCCATGTCCGCCTAGAGGCTCATCGACAGATTTGTGATACATTCCCCGACTAGCCTTAGCAGCTGTTGGGTCGATGACGCTGGTCCACTTAGAGGCTTATTGATAGGATGTACGTGATTCCTCGACTAGCCTTAGGCCTTTAAGAATTGTTAGTCGATATCCATGTCCGCTTGTGAGTTTATCGACAAAGATGAAATATATTCATAACCGGCCTCACACCTTATTAGTCGATCACATGTAATATTTCGACTAGCCTTAGCAGCCTTATTAGTCGATGAACCGCTCGACTTTTGCTGTGCTTATCGATAGGATTTGAGATATGTTCCCGACGCTTTCAAAGCTTATCGTCGATGTCCATGTATTTCTAACTAGCTTCCAGCAGCCCATATTAGTCGATGGCACCGGTTTAGCTTTTAGAGGCTTATCGACACGATAGGATATGTTCTCGACCAAATTTTGAAAAAGCTTATTAGTCCAGACGATTTGCTTGTATGAATATTCATGTTGGAATATTTGTGGATCCCAAGAGTCTCAAGTATTTCAAAGGAAGCGATCTCAATTTTGTAAGAGGATGTATTTCTTCTCAACCCCGCGCTTCTATAGTAACTTTTCGATGTCCTCTATGGCTGAATAATCTCGACCATCGGGACCTTAGTCCTCCGAGTCTAGAGAACATATTCTGGATAGAAGAGGGAAGATGACTTCTATTCAAGGTGGTGTTGCTTTTAAAAGCAGGACTCTTTCTTTGTTGCATCATATTTACGCGAAAGAGCATCAAGTACTCGATTTCATCATCGAGATATTACCCGGTGTCTTTTGTCGCCCCTGCTTTGTACTTTTCCCTTTTTATGGAGTTTGCAGTGACAAAAAGATTTTTGTTGTTATGATCAACTGCTTCCAAGTCGCCTAATGCACTGTAGGACTGTGCTCAAAACGTAGTTCAGGATTTTGATCTTTTAGCCTCATATCAAGGAGGATAGTTGGGCAGTTTATATTCATACTTATAAGTTCTATAGGTAAGTTAACCTCCTACCCGAGAGGTTTGGACAGTTTATCCTCCTGTTCAGGAGTCTATAGGTAAGTTAACCTAATACCCGAAGCGTGGTCGTACGCTTTATACTGTGTTCGTGAGCGGCCGGGACAGCTTTATCCTCATGCTCCCAGGGTGGGCGCTTTATTCTTTCATGCTCAAGAGGTTGGACGCTTTATACTGCGGTTCGGGGAGTGGTCGGGTAGTTTATCCTCGCTCGACGTAAGCGGGCGCTTTATCCTTATGCTTAGAAGCTGTGATTCGAGCCAAGCTTTCTAGAAACGCCGAGACTTTGGGTTTTGACGACGCGCATATTACCCTTGTTTTGATAGTCTTGCGTTGAGCTTGAAGTCTCAACCCATGAATCGCTTTCTGGCGAAGATGGGTATTATCGACTTACATACGTGGGCATTGTCCTTCTCGAGGACATTCATTCCACAACGCCTCACTGCGGACGATTTGTATATCAGTTGTCTCAGTCCTCAGGAACTCGTCTGTGATGTCACCTGTCGGTCCCAGATCGAGTATTCCCAAATGGTTCGCTGTGATAGATGTAGCGCCAGTATGCTCAAATTTTCTAGTTCTTCTAGTGACATAAGACTTGTATCCTCGGTTCATATATCAAGATCTCGCCTGTTGTCCTCCTACTTAATAAAGACGGAAAGCGTAGACATAAATTTGGCCTTGGTCGCCTTCCATGATTTAGGACTTTTACTTGCTTGCTGAGCTAGGAAGGTAGCTCTATCTGGTATGCCCTCTTCTTGTTCTTGAATCCAAAACCCTTCAGCGATAGTAAAGGCCGGGTGATTTTCATACCTGTGTACCATTCTACTAAAAGGATACCATTCCACAGTGTTTGCTCGTGGATGTACTTATATACTGGGTCGTTGTTGTGTTGCTTGAGGAACTTGTCCAAGATGCCATTTGGTTGGTCACTTCCTGAGTATTCCCATATGGTCTGCTCATAGACGTAACGTTGAATTTCTAGTTCCTCTACCTTCTCTGCGTGAAAGACTAAAGGCCCGTGGTGTTCTGCCTTTGAATTCACACACTACATTCCCGCTCAGGTCCTTTATCACTAATATGTATATGAGAGGTTAGTCATAAACGCTTTTCATTACTTCCCTAAGGATTTAGGACTGCTTCTTGGCTAGCGGCGCGACCATGTCCAAGATGCTCCTCGTCTTCTTCTTTCTTCTATGCTAAAAGCATTTAAGTACCGAAGCCTCTTTTTAATGTCTTTAGAGTCGGCTTTCCAAGTCTGTCAAGGACAGATTTCCTTTGGATTGACTCTTTGGTTAAACTTTTGCCCCCAAAGACAGATCTCCTCTGGACCGGATAATGGCCTTTTGTTCTTGCCTCCAGCCTCGTAAAAGATCGACTTCTTTATTTTTTTCTCGCCTTCTAAGAGAGGATTCTTCTACCACCGATATGTGGTAGTTGTTTACCCGCTTGATTAGGACCCGCAGAGGGGACTTAGGAACATATCCGAGTCCGCACGGCGGACTTTCACGGTATTTCCATTTTACAGAAGATTTTCAAGGCTTCATTTGGGACTGCGGTATTTTGTCCCCGGTAACTTCTGGTGGCAATTCTCCCAAGGTTTTGCCTTCTTTAGGGTCGATCCGCCCTGACCGTATAAGCCTTTGGTCCTATGTTTCTATGCTCGACTATCCATCGGGCCGGGTGGCACAAAACCTTTTAAAGGCGCCGCCTACCTTTCCAAATTCTGGTATGCCCTTCTTAATGCTTTTTGTGAGTTCATCGCCCTTTCCGGGAAGGATTAGGACTCGACTGACGCTTTCTAAGGCTTCTGCCTTCCGAGGCTCGCTTATTTTCCTTTTTTGATAGTACTTTCGGCTTCTACAAAGTGTAATTCTTCAACTGCCAAGTGGATTACTCATTTAATCGCTTCTTTTCGCGCTTCACTTTTGGCAAGAGCATTTCACATCGATGTGGTCAAGGGAACTATTATCGCTATCGACCATGGTCGCCCAATAGCAATATCAGATATGAATCGGTATCGATCACATGGAACCATAAGGTAATCTCCAGTTCGCCTATTGTTAAGTGTAGGGCTACTTTCCCTAAGGCTCTTTGGCCATTTTGATTGAACCCTTGTATTAATATGCAAGACTGTTGCAGCTCTTTAGTGGAGATTCCAAAGAGTTTTAGTGTTTGGAGTGGTAGGATGTTTACGGCTGACCCTCCATCTACCAACATTCTACTGATCCTACTTTCACATATGTATCCACACACATAAAGAGGTTGGTTGTGATCAGTATCTTTTTGGGGTAAGTCTTCTTCTGTGAAGGTGACAGCGAAGGTTTGGAGATTACTCAGGGCGGCCTTAGGCACCTCTTGGTCCTCCTCGCCATGGTCGAGTCTTCTATCTCAAATAAGAGACATACGGTACGACTCGTGATCGAGTCACTTGAGCACCGCCTGCTTCCGGCTCTAACTTTACTTACCCAAAAGTCTTCCGTACCTTGACTTCAAGAGGTGGGTCGATGACTATAAAAGTGGTGTGATTAGCTGAAATTTTCTCTTCTTCCAAAGAAAGACGCTCTCTACCGGGCTACCCATCACATTGTGTCTCGAATATGAAGCACTTCTCTATAGGATGACCCAGTACTCTGTGGTACTTGCAGTAATCCTTTTCGGTGCTCCTATTTGCTTCCTCAGGGCATTTAAGCCAAAGTACCATGAGTTTGCCTTTAGCAATTCTTTGAACATCCCAGGAATGTCAGAGTCAAAGAATGAATATTCTTTGGCCTGCATTTCTTTTAGTGAAAAACTTTTCTTATCACCAAGATCAAGACCTCCCTCTATTCTTTTAGTTTTGAAGGAAAACTTGGTTGACTTCTCAAGTCACCGTGATGCGATTCATTCTTACGCTCGAGTTCGTTTCTCGCCTTTCGGGAGTCAGAGTTTGGCTCGAAGGTGTTATCGCGCCGACCATTCTCCTTTATTTAACGGCATCATGGGCTCGTTAATAGTCGCCGAATGTCCTCATAAAGATACCCCTCAGAAATGTATCAAGCAGTCCCAAGGCATGCCTTGTATGCACATGTCGATATGATATTCATAGCTTTTATCTTTGCATTTAAGGCATAGACTTCTCCATCGGTTTATGAAGTCTCAAGCAATGCCTCATCTTTATGCTTCTTACGTTGGTTAGTTCGATCATACTAACCGTCACTGGCGCTAAAGCAATGAAGCTAGAACTGCATTCCAAATTGCCACTGCTAACGCGTCCGGTTCTAGTTCGGTATACAACTCAAATGCATTTCGTTTAAGTGATCAGACGAACTGTTTGACCATGTGATTCCCGTTTGTACCAGTGTTGTTACATGTCTCCACAAAGAGAGCTATGTCTTATTTGGGGTTTCCAACTCCATCAAACTGTTGAAATTGGGGGTAATAACATGAGGTATTTTCAAATGGGTCTATACGGGAGGTGCAGAGCTCGACATAGAATACGAGGGAGTGACCTCTCCATTATCTTTTATTTTCCCTCAGTACGAACTCCCTTAGTCAGGTTAAGTAGACCATCCCATTGCCTGAGACAACCGCGCCGCCAGAGCCTTGGCTGCCTTTGTTGGTCGCCTCGAGGCATGCTCGAGGGCTTGTCATGAGACAAGCCATGTCTCCGGTGTAGATATGGAAGGAGCAGGCGCCTGCGGGGGCTCAGCCTCCTTTAGGCGCCTTCTACCGTCAGGTTTGATGCTCGTGATCGACTACCTTCCCAAATGTCAGGATACGAAGCTCGGGCGTCAGACTTGTTTAGCCAAGTCCTCGATCACTCTCAGAGCAGCCCATTGTTCTTCCAAGTCTTACTCGGCCATATCATTGCTAACACATAGAGCAGCGGAGTTAGCGTAGACTCTCATGGTGTAGCCGGGATGTAGAATCACAGCCGGGATGTAGACGAATACTCCGGGTCAAGTAAGCTATAGGCCTCCCACGGTATTCAAGCTCGTGTCAGACGAGGACAAGACATTCTCGCAATTTCAGCGCCTGTAGGTCTTCCTTCTTGCAAGCATTCGTATAGCTTCTAAGGCTTTTGACAATATGTTTACACTAGAGACCTCAGCATTGTTTATATTTGGAAGCATTCTCCTGAGCCTTAAAACGACGAAGAGTGTGAGATAGTCCCACTGTGCGTACAAAATTTATAACTACTAGATAGATTTTATTATTTATGAATCGCACCAATACAATAAAACCCATTTAGGGAAATCCTATCTAGGTACAAAGAAAGTTTATCAAACGATTGGCGCCCAACTACGCTTTTTATCAAGTATTTAAACGTGATTTTAGACCAAGCCGAGATATTGACTTGGATTCGTGTAGTTCGACTCACTTTACTCGAGGTCTTGGATTTGGGGAGCCCATTTGGGGGCCGGGATTTGTGCTTGACTCAGGCTCGGACCGTTGTATGATCCTAAGTTAGACTTCAATTTGTGCTTAGACCAGATGATCCTAAGCCGATTTGGATTTGTGCCCCCAATTTGGATGCGAGATCGATTTTCTGAAGCTCGATCAATGTGATCTCTACACCGGATAAGACTTGAGCAGCTGGGGATTCTAGTCTTGACTCGTATATGGTCCGAGCCGTTAAAGCCTTAGTACGATATCCATATGAATGCCTCGATTTGATTCGGGGTCTATAGACTTCGAAGTTGCGCGACTTAGACTTGATTTTGGCTTACGTGTCTAGCAAGAGGCCTTAGTAACTGGGATCTCGCATACCAGACTAAGTCAGCGCAAGAACTATTCCCCGATCCGCAAGTGTTATCAAGGCGACATGCCAGATCACAAGCAGTGATGCCTTAGCAAATTTTACTCCATGTTTCCCGATAGCTAGACGTGGCCATGCAGCCTTAGTCTGGGGGCAAGCGCAGCTGCAGTAGTATCGTTTGGGGGTATGTCGACAGAGAAGAGCAGAATGTAAGTGTGTTTTGAATGAAGAAGAGAAAGAATTTTTTTAAAAAGTAAGGAGAATTTAGTATTTTTACAGGAGTGTGTGTTATTTTAGCAAAAAAAATGAGGTTATTATTTTTGCAATCATTCCCTTGACTTGTATTATTTTTCCAAATTTCTCCTCACCTTTAAAGCCAAAATGTAGCAGAAGAACCAAACTCATATGCCATAGTTCAAAGAGTTATGCCATGGATATCCTTTGAGGATAATGCTTGCTAACTTTATGGTAATCAAACCTTCAAAATTGGGAGAATCTATCTAGCTAGCTAATGTGGAGATGAATGAGGGGAAGGATATAAAGCAAAAAAATCGAGTAGAGATTCCTTCTTTACGTAGATGCAAGTTCAGGACCTCTAACTGTAAGCAAATATCACATATGATATATTCTTCCTCCAGTTCCTTATTTAACTTATATCATTGTCTGATAAATATATGTTTAACTATGGTAATAAAATGCATAAATTAACTCGCTCAAGGTTCGAAAAATACTTCATTTTTATATGAATGACGAAACTAATTAATATTTGACCGTAAATAATCGAAGTATAACACTAGCAGTATAAAGTATAAACTGGGGTACATACTACATGTTCAAATTTGAGTATTTACCGCTCGAAGTACACATGTTTTTTTTATTTCAATCTATAATTGTTATTCATTCATAAACAATAGAGTTACTATAGAACAAGTGAATTAAAGAATGCATGTAGATATATTTGAACAAAAGTATTTTCCCTAAAGATAACTAATCAGATTACACAATCCAATAGATATTACAATTCTAAATACCAAATGAAGATACATCCATTTAAACTCATGTCTCCAAACCGGATTTCTTTAATGGTTAGATCATCTATATCTCTCAGTAATTCTTCTGCCACTTTCCTTTGTGTATGTATGTTGCATTGAGTGATAAACTATATCCGTAAAGTATATTTCAGATGGATAAGGAAATCGAAGAACAGAAAACAAAATCACAAAAAACATATGAAAAAATGGTAAGAATAACCACAGAAAATAATGGTTATCCCTAGAGAGAATGTGTTGATGAAGAAGGAAGGAAGTGTTTCTTTTTCTTTTAAGAGGAAAAACGGATTCTGAGTGGTGATTGTTATTTTTCTGGGAGTACACATGTTAGGATACACCAAATCTTATTAGCACTTTAGAACAGGGAGTTGTAAGTATAGCAGGTGGCAAAAATTGATGTAAGGCAAATAAGTAGGGAAGGAAGAAGAGTGGTATTGAGGAGCCATTCCTGTCCCAGAAATCCAGCCAGGGTGATCGTTACATCCGCTATTACCCGCGCAATTGTTCCAGCTTCGGTTGATAGAAGTCCACCGTTGAAGGTACCTCGAGCCAATCTCGATGACATTACACGAGAAAGGAGTGACAAGTTGACACCTTGTACAAACGAAAATAATAGCGTCGGTTCAGGAAAAATTATGACGAGAAAAATTTGATGAACAACCAGACATATACATGCTAATTTGTGTTGATATTCAAATAGATAGATAGATAGACGGATAGAGGTCCTCACCTTCTAATACCTCTGCGGAAACAAACATGATAAGCCCCGAAATAACATACTGAGGCGCGGTGTATGACCAAGCTACATGAAAGCTACAGAGTATACCCACTAAGACAGAGATCTCAGATGCCAACAAAATTTGCCTGCAGAAAGATCGGCAGGGAAATCAAATTAATAGGGAAATTGTCAATAGAAGTACAGATGATGAAATCATCCTGACCAAATAATAAGAAGCAAAATTTCAATTCATTACATGAATTTGCTAAAGTGATTTTGTGATTCAGATAAGTGTTATTACTATTGAATCATAATTATGGAGGATGTTTAGCATACTGAATAGACGACAATCAGAAAGCTTTAGATACCTGTCCTCAAACATGTTGCTAATGTAGCTCCCAACGATGACATTTACAGGAAGTACTGTGAGACCAAGGCACGCAAGGAAAATCGCCACTGAACTTGTAGACCATTTAAAATAGTACGTTGTTACCACACTAGATTCTGACAGCAAAATCTCCATAGCATACTTTAGCATGAAGTAAATCAACAGTTGCACCTGACAATATCAAAGAGGTTATAAGGCATCGGTCTCACAAGAGAAAATGGAGATGGCAGTCTAATTAAAAAATTGAAAATATCTTGTCCTACTCCAGTTCAAATGTATTTTCAAGAAACCATCATGGCCAACGACTGGATTCTTCTATATTTTATGTACTAGTTTCTGGTTCTTTCACATTAAAACCAAACATACATTGCAGCACCTTGATTTAAAATAATTATAATATGTCTACTGCCGACCACAAGTTCTTCGAAGATATCCATGGGAAAATAGTACCATTATTTATTGAAGACAAAAGCACTCAACCATGATATTAGTATCAAACCCATACCTTTACAGATGGAGTAAGTAGTTTATATGCTGATTTAAGGGAATTAGCTGGTCGACGAGATTCCTTTAAAGGAAGCTTAATTACATCACATTCTTGGTCACTATCATTATCTAGTCGATCCTCAGACGAACAAAGCAGTGGCTTTGCCAGACCCTGTTCAATCTTGTCCTGTTCAACTGTTACCCAATAGAATAGATTTACATTTGGTTAGCAATACAAGATACTAATTCTTGCAGAAACAGAATGAAATTCGGATGGAGGACTTAAGATTAAATGTCAATGCTTAGCTATATTGTTGGAATGTGTTTTGTATGTACAAATTTTATAGTTAATGCGAACACAATCAAGACAAAGCAAATCAAGACAAGGAGATGAAGGTACAAAAAAGATAGCATCAAGGAAGTAATATCGAGTGTGAAAGCAATGAAAGAAGGAATTAAATGAGATACAATCAATCAATGATTGGATGGATTACAAGAAGCGATTAGATTGATTGCACAACAAGATCGAAGTAGCTACAAAGAAAGTTTTCAGTGCAGCTACAGTTATCTCAACTAGCCGTTGGAGATACAAGCAAACAATCAAGGATTGTTGATTGATCATGGAAGACCAAGAGAGGCTGATTGCCGTTGGTGGATGCAATATAAATCGATGGTAGTATCTAGGTTATAATCATCAGTTGTTGAGTTTCGTATATGTGTTGAGTGAGAAAAAGAAAGAGAGTTATTTTGTCAAGCAAATAGAACCTTACATAATATAGTTTGTGAGATAGGAGTTATC
The DNA here is from genome assembly GCA_019722365.1 of Lithospermum erythrorhizon. Classification (NCBI taxonomy): domain Eukaryota; kingdom Viridiplantae; phylum Streptophyta; class Magnoliopsida; order Boraginales; family Boraginaceae; genus Lithospermum; species Lithospermum erythrorhizon. Next base: position 262,418 of record JADFUC010000006.1, on the reverse strand, counting down.
ATTCTAAGTACTCTAGCTTAGTCTGATTTGGTTTCTTGTTTGTTTGTACTCATACCCAAACAAGACCTACATATAGTAAAACACGGTGGAATCATGTAAGGTACACACTAAGGACTGGGCATAAGCTTTATAGATCAACCAGTATAAAAACTTTTGTGTTATTTACTTTAGTACTATATTTTTGTTATTTGAGTTAGCGTCAGACACTTTGATTGGGCCAACATACTACACACAAATAATTTAGTGGCATTACGTGAAGACTAGCCTTTTCAAGATGAGCTCTATGATCTCCTAAAGGTAAAAGTGGTAATTGTGTTGCTTTAAAAAATCTTCAGATAAGTAATTAATTGTTAGATTTATCCTCAGTGATTAAGGATAATATTGCCTCCCACCATATTAGGTTGGAGTATCAGTGTCGACATGCGAATAGAACATAAGGGTAGTGTTGGATGTTGACGTCAATTTCAACAATTTTGGCAGATGAGGATCGGGATTAGTTTGGGACCTTTCAACTCCCGAATCCAAGTCCCACCTCGGGGCTTGTGGGAGTCGTTGATTTCAAAGGAGAAGTTCTAGATTTGCCTAGCTCCAACTCAGCCCCGACGCAGTTCGGTAAGACCCGATTCGAGGCGCTGGACTTTCTCGAGGCCCGTGAATAACCCAGAGCTAGACAAGCTCCTATATATGTAGTAGACATTCTCATGAAGCTTTGTATCACAAAAATAAAATCATAAACAACTTTCTGAGAGAATATTATTGAAATCATCATCAATAATATTGTGAGGTTTTGTAATCGGTGAATACTAAGTTGGTAAAGATACTCAATTGGCGTTCTAGCTTCGATAGGTTATTGTAAATATATTCAAGTTTGGTTTTTAGTAGATTCCGCAACAAAGAACAGGACGCACCTTTCATAATGGTAAACCCATAAAAAATTCAGTGTCGTTTATTTTCCTCCGTGATTATCATGAAAAGTTATTTTGATTACTTAGATTTCAGTATTAAAATTAGCCTCAAATCACAACAATTGGTATCGTAGCTATGTTTTTTATCAAATCAGAATCAACGGAGAAGAACGTATGAGTTGCATTTATTACGTCAGAAAATTTGACGGATAGATTTATCGAAGACGACATGGATACTTACCAGATGGTGTGTTAGTTTAACAAGCTATTAGGCGATAAGCCCGAGAAGATGGATATGAAAAAATGGAAAGAGCTGTACGCTGTGTCTTCAAAATAACGTACCTTATACTTGTCCTAAACGTATTGCTAAATGACTACTACAGCGGCCCAATTCCAAGGAGTCACTAATCACGCAGAAGCCGCCGGGTTAATAATAAGTGTACGACACGAAATGTTTGTTTCTAATGGAGGATGCTCTGGAGAACAATTCCCCAGCACCAGGGTACCTTAATGACTTCAATAGTTTGATAAATCACCATTCTCATCAAGCCGTGAATTTTGGGGCGATGCAGTTATAGGTAATCATATTGGCACTTTGTCAATAGTTGGGGGTTCGCATGTAGCCGCAGCTTAGTAACTCTATAGGTAATGATGTTGTATTGGCGTAGCAAGAGCATTGGTTATTCGAGAAAGTACGAAGACTCCATACGGGACAGGGTGGTTCTCGTGACGGAATGTAGAAAGAATAGAATCGGGGATGTAGGTAATAGCGTGAATAAGGAGAGGTCAAAGTCGAGAGGTGAGTAGGTCGATATTTGGAGAAGATCGGAGTGTCGGCCGCTGCAAACAGTCACAATGGTGAAGCACCGCAAGGAGGTCGATAACATGCGACGCCAATGTCAGTTGATGACTACGCAACCATTATTTCTCTCTCTCTCGGTTGATTGCTTGCCATCTTTTTGGTTTCTCGGTGCATCGCTTCATACTACACCTAGTCGGGATATAACGCGAATTATATACCGAGATTACGGGACGGTTCATCTCTACTTGACGGTGAACCATTGAATATAGTGGGTACGGGAGATGTAAACTTGGTTGTCAAATGATTCTACCTTGAAATGATAAAAGTGAGACATGTACTAAAGTTACAAGAGTCGATTGCTAGTTAATAGATTTAAGATATGATTCAACAACGCCGCGACGGGTAACCGGAAAGTGACACGGGAGTAAATGACCGTTGTCGATCGTAAGATGGGTACTTGTACCCATCGAGGTTCAAAGCGTGATAGCCGCCGTTGAGATTTTGAAGACAAAGTCGCACAATCACTGGTTCATGAGTTAGAAAGTGTATGAAATTGCTTATTTCAAATAATTTGGATAATTCGAAGTTGAAATCGTTGATCATCATATTTAATAGAGTCAGGTTCGTGTAAGTAGAAGAAAGTTAATTTTTGTTAAACCCGAGTCAAGCTTCAGCATCGATAGGGTTGTGAGTTAGTTTATTACTGTATGTATGGGACCTCGCATTGTGCTGTTCCGGGGAGGTTCATATTATACTATGTAACTTTTATCAATTTACGCAACTGTGAAGGTTTGGGTTTATTTCTTGGAAGCATAAATGTGAAGTCTATGGTGTCTTTACACTGGAGCAGCCTATACTGGTAAATCCAGACCTACCGAAAGCAAAGTGTTCGAGATCCGATAACGGGGCGCATTATATCACGGTGATTTCAAACAATATCATACGAGAACGGGATCGTATCGCAAAACTATTCGGAACAAGCAACGTAATCCGAATAGTCGGTAGGACGAATGTAACGCTAAATGAACGCAGCACGGGAGTACGAGGTTACACTCAATAACCTCAAATGTTCTCGGGGACTTTACTTAATCAATACTGCAGCCTTCTTGATAAAACGTATTTACCCTACCCTTCCGATTCCAAAATTGTCGAAGAAATGGAGTTGAAGAAGGTAAACTTATCTTTCCTGAAAGTATTTGGTCGTTTAGCTTATGTTCATGTAGACGCAAACGCTAAGTAAACTCGATGCAAAATCTAACATTTGCTATTTTATTGATTATGGCGATGTCAGACGTGGGATATCGGTTCTATGACCAACCCGAAGATCATACGTAGTGACGCAGATTTCATAGTCTTAACAGGTGTTATATAAAGATAGACAGTAGTGACGGAGGAGAAAAAGTGGAAGAAAAAGTCACACCGGAATACGTAGGAAGTCAAACGGTACGGCTTACTCTAATTTCGGCTTTTCCAAACGACATATTGGGAGCCCCCGCCCAGAAAGTAAACCGAAGATACTTTAAGTTTGGCTATGCCACAAATTGGAGGAGGTTGGTACTGATGAAGAGATAACAGAGGTGCAGAGACACTTCTGATGTTATTCAAGAGGCAGAAACACCAGGTCCCAGAAGATCCGAAAGAGCAAGCAGACCAACTCAGAGGTATTCTCCTTCTGCTAACTTTTTATTGTTAACCGGCAAAGTGGTTTCTATAATTGGTGACGTGCCAGCTCAACGTGATTTATGCAATTAAGTGGGAGCGAAGTACGAAAGAGCGCATGGAGTCATTGACGGCTAAATATGACGTGAGAGTCGTCAAACCGGCCAGTAGCCATAAAGAGAATATTGCACAACAAACGGGTTCATTCAATCAAGGGAAGAACGTGGACGGTAGTAAATGGTACAAGACTCCGATTGATTTGACAAGGATTTCAATAGGGAAGGTATCGGACTACACCTAAATATTTCACCCATAGTCAAACTAGTGACAACGTAACTCCTAACGGATTGCAGTAAAGGATAACTGCATCTTCAGCAGATGGATGTGAAAACCCGCTTTTTTATATGGCGATCCGTATTTAAAGAAATACTACTGGGGCAACCTCAAGGCTTTGAGGTTAAAGTGGAAAAGTAGAATTTGGTTCCGCAAACTCTCGAAAAGTCAGGATGGCTCAAGAAAGCTTCAAGGCGTCGAACATTATCTGATAATTTCATCAAGAGGTTGAAGTTTGTGAGCCGAGACTCCATCATTGGTCGCTATATTTAGAGGAGGTTCAAAAAACTCGTTATTCTACCTTATATGGATGATATGTTGATACTGAGCCGATTTGGTACATAAACACGCTGAAAAAGAGTTATCAAATGAATTCCTGCAAATGGAAAAAAGACTCCAGGTGAAGCTACAAATTGTGATGAGAATAAGAAGAATAATCGAAGAAGGTGATCAAGCGGTTCAACATGTTGATGCAAACCGTTAGGTCCCGATAGCTTCTCATTTTCAATTATCGTTGTAACAATCACTCCAGATCGGCGATGAATTAGTGTATACGGGATGCGTGCCTAAGTTTCGCCAAAGAGGAAGTCTTATGTATGCAATGGTGTGCGCTTAGACCCGATATTGCACATGCAATGAAACTTGTTAGATATATGTCAACCTGTGAGAGAATATCGGGGAAGTCGTTAAGTGAATTAAGATAATTCGTACGGGTAAAGATCAAAAAGGCTTTGTGTTTCCGAAAAATCCGATACTTTGCTAACAGATATTTAGATGCCGACAACGGTGATGTAAGGGATAGTAAAAATCTACTAGTGGATATGTGTTCACGCTTGGAGGTACCGCGATTAGGGGCGGAGATTCAACCAAAACCTATAGTAGCATCGTCTGGCTTGCCGAGTATGTCGCTATGGCCGTAAGCCGCAAGGCGATGATATGGTTGCAAACTTTCCTCGAATGAGCCGAATCTTGAGCACGTAGTAATACGTCAGACCGTGATAGTCGAAAGCGCGATTTATCCGGCTAAAATCATCGCAGAGCCATGCTAGGACCAAGCACATGTAACCTGAAAAACCATTTTATACGATATGTTTTAGAATGGAGTTCAAGTTTCGAGAATATTTTGCGAATTCCGAATCCAAATTCGATATGTTTACGGTAAGATGGTGAATGAAGGCTAAACTCAAGTTGTGTTAGCCAGCTTAATCTTCAGAGCGACTAATCTCGAATTGGCTTCCCGGCAATGGTGCTTGAAGATGGTAATTTGAAATATGTCTTCAAGTGGGAGATTGTTGGATGTTGAAGTCAATTTCAACAATTTTGGCAGATGAGGATAGGGATTAGTTCGGGACCTTTCAACTCCCGAACTAAGTCCCGACTGCGGGCTTTGAAATGCTGATTTCAAGGAGAAGTTCGTGATTGCTTGTGTCCCCTGAATTTCCTCCCAACGTGGTTCGAGAAGATTCCGAGACTTGCTTCACTTTCCGAGTCCCAGAATAACTCCAGTGATAGATGTTTTCCTATATATGCAGTATCTTCATGAAGCCTTTTTAGATCACAAAATAAATCCAAACAACTTCTTTGAGAGAATATTATTGAACCATCATCAATAATATTGTTAGTATTTTAAGTAATCGAGAATACTAAGCTTATAAAAGATACTCAATCGAAATGGTTTCCAAATTGGAGCATATATTATCGATCTTCCGGTTTGGTTTTTAGTAGATTCCGCAACAGCTGAACAAAAGACGTACCTTCACATCGGTGAACCTCGTATAAAAATTTCATAAAGGTTGCTTATTTTCCACATTTACTTCATATTGATTCCTTAGATTTGGTGATTAAATTAGGCAAAGAGAAAAAATATTCATAATGCAACCCAGAACTGGTCCCAAAATAGTAATTACTCATTAATCTTGACAACATTTCTAAATTGTAAAGCTAAAACGAAATAGATAATACTAACCAGCTTCAGGTTCTTGTGGAAGATCAACCTCAGTCTCATGAGCAGGTTCTCTAAAGGAGATACATAACCAGACGAGATACATTGACCATCCAAATGCCATGACCCAACCAGGCAAAGTCTCTTGATTAAAGGTAACCTTGTAAATTTTAAATTCGGTTTGCAGCAACGCAGCTAGTGCAGGTCCACATGCCATTCCCAGGGCACTGGCACTTACAAAACCTGCTGAAGCTTGCATTCGAATTTTTGGTGGCACGCAATCACTGATGTAACGTCGATTGACTGCCCTAGAAGAACCCAACCTACAAACGTAAAACATGGAGACGTCACAACTATTCCAAGTGCATAAAGTTATTTAACCAAAATGTGGAAAACTAATTTGTCTTGACACAGGAATTACATATTAGCATGGAAAATATAATCGCTAGCTAACATGACATCTGGTTCTAAGAGGAAAAAGGAAAGAAAAAAACAAAGAAGATGAGAAAATCCATGAAAACGACTTGAATTCATTATTCAAACGGATCTCCAGAGTGTAAATATAAAATCAAATCTAGTATGGGAGTTAGAGATAATATTTATTATCTAACCACTCAAATAAGCAGGATAAAAAGCAGATTCCTTATTTGTTATGTATTGTAATACAATGGCCACCCGGACATAGTCAAGGCAAATGCCAGTTGATATTTAAGAGAAAACGTTATAGTCTTGCAGCACATGTTATACCAACAATATGCTAATGCAAGACAGCCCACATAATGAACTGATGAACAAGAAAGAAAAGGAGGGTTATCATCGAGACTCACCCACAGAACACTCGACCAAGTAAAAGTAGAAATATTGAATTGAGATCATATGCAAAAGCATACATGATATTCCCCAAACAGAGTACTATACTGCTGAATACGAGAGGCTGGAAGTATGATTTGTTGGACCAAGCACTGAAATAAACTGAAGAAAAAACCTGTGCAACAGCCATTGCCCCAATTACTATACCACAAACCGTTGGGGCTGCACCAAGGCTCATAGAATAATCATCTGCTGTTGGAACAATAATGTATGTATTAATCATATAAAGGAATGTATTTGCCAAATTAAGGAGAAGTGAGATGAAATGATATCTCTGAAGATCAACATCTTCCTCCTCAGGATAGGTTAAATCTTCTTGAGTGATGAGTGCATGTTGGCCCAAAAAGTGTAGGAAGTTTGTAGAGTGGGTTAATCGGTCAACGGCTGCATTAATTGAGTGAACAATTGGATCCTGCATTAAATTTTAAACAAATTAAGACCTGAGAATTTTAAATATGTGAATGAGGATCATCAAGAAAAGGTGACAAGTTGAGAAAGCTAAATAAGCGCCATACTGGAACAGGATAAAGGAAGATCACCTCTAATGGAAAAGAAGGCTGGTCGTAAATTGATACATAGCGACTTCCTTGATCATTTTGAAGCTCAGAAAGATTGCGAGATATTGCCCCAACAACTGCACAAAACCCCTGGAAGTATGCTGATAATTAGTCAGTAACTATAGGTCTAATGACTCTTAACAACTTTGCATCATGACATACAAATTAAGCTGAAGTTGTGTAAGAGAATAGTTTAAAACAACTACAGAGCACAACAAGCACCATAATGGGCACTGGATCATCTGTTAAACTTAGAGTGATACTCTCTGTTATATTTCTTTAAGATCATGACACATATCTTTTTAACTATATAAATTAATTTTGAAAATAAAGAACATGTGATGATCTTAAGGTAGTGGAAGAGAGAGTGTCACACAAAAGTGTAACACATAATTCATACTACAATCAAAGGTAAGTGTAAGAAAAGGCTAAAAAAATTTGGGCGGGCATATTACCACTTGCTTGAACACTTGCTGAAGCTGGGAATAAGGATGATTTGCACGAGTCCCTACATAGGAATCCGTAAACTTGTAGCCAAAGCGTTTATCAAACTTCTTAAGGATCTTCCGTAGGCCAGTCGCATTTATTTCAACAAAATAAACCAGCTTCAGAAGTTCTTGTCCAGCTTCTCTATAACCTTCTTGCAGATCAGTTATTATGTTAACCTCAGGCTCTGCTTGAAGAAGGGCATTGTGCTGTTCATTAAGTTGAGTTATCCTTCTTGCAATCTGCCCTTGTTGCTCAAGAAGAAAAAGAACAATCTTTTCAATCTGAAATTGTTAAAATTATAAAAGCATTTAGAAATAAATGATACAGTTCATTAGCATTATTTAGAAGTAACTGACAATTAACCAGTTATGAAGTTAGCTTTTGCAATCATACTTGCCACTCTAGCAAAAAATCCACAAGAAAATATTTTGGCCAACTAAGCACATAATTCAAATTAGTGTTCAAGTATGTTCATAAAGACTGAACCTTATTTGTGTAAGACATCCTACCCTCCAACTCAAAATGGGAACATTAATGTTCAAAGGATGGACTAGCTTCATTCAGTAGAATGGCATCGCTAACAATTACTCACGTATTGCTTAAAACCGGAAGCATTAGAATACCTGTCAACCAGAGACATCTAAAAAACATTTCCATCAAACATTTCACTTACGTCCTCTTAGATGGATTTTTTAGGTCATTAGGTGGATCGGTAAAATTACATACCTTAAACAAAACACTTTGACATTAACAAATAAAGTATTATTACAAATAGAGGCATAAAACAGATTCTTGAAAAAGAAACTACATGCACCATTACAGAATGACTTAGCTAGCACACCTGCTTATCCAGAATGCTAGAGAAATCTTTGAGTACATGATGACGATCCAGGGCTCCAACTTCAATTTGGTTCGCATACTGTTTTACTTTTTTTTTCATCAACTTGTAGTTTATATAGTATCTGAAAGTTGTCAAGCATGCATTGCATCACTAATGAAACATGATAATATAAACACAATATTAACATAACCACCAATGATAAAACTTGATATTCTCATATTCTAGTCTTTTTAAAATCATTCTATAGTGGTCCATGAATTTATTTTCCTTTGTATCATCTCAGAGACGATGGTATCTTCTCATCCTCCTATAAGAGAGACGGTTATCCCATAGTCACCTGGGTTGGGGGATGATCGGGACGCGATATGGCCATACGGGTTCGGTATACTCATGAATTCAGAACAAAAAATGGAGAACGTTGGTTGAATATTTTTATTGAAGGAGTTTTATTGTGTGTTTTTTTATTTTTAAAATAATTGATGTTATTTACATCAACATGCCCAAATACCTCTGATGAGGCTCCCGTTTACTGATGATTTCTCAGTTGTTAAGGAATTAAAGAGTAGGCCACACATAAATATTATCCCTTGGAGGTTATCAAACATCAAATGTATATTTCCTAAGTTTCCTTTAGATTCCACTGAGATAACTCTGAATGATTAGTGCCCCCTACCATTGAATATAAGATAAAGGGAGGAAAAAAGGCAAATAACTTCTCTTAGGGAATGAAGTTCTTATTGCATTTTATTATATGAAAAACTCACTCTTTCCATTCCTCAAGCTGTTTTTCCTTCAATGTTTTCCCAAACGCAACCATGTCTTACATATGAAAAGTTGAACCCTGCATAACAAATGAATGCAGAAACATGTCATTGTGATGAGAACATATACGATGTAAATCTGTAATGGGATCATCACACACTAACAAATATACCACAAGAATTACGAAACGATTGATAGTTTGGATTTCACTCTCAAATAAAGGCTGCAAATGATTTTAGTTTTCGAATTGGAGTTCACCAAAAGAACTGACGTTTCTAGGCTGACATCAATGGACAACTGCACCATGAATAATGTTAGAAGAGAAAAACATGATCCTCCAGGGAATTGACAACAGATTTCACCCTCATGGCCTCGACAAAGTGCTGAAAGCTCAGGTGGTCGCCAGAGGGGATTATGATATAAATTCGCAGTGTAATTACAATCAACAGCCTTAAAATTTATAATCGAACAAATTTATGAGAAAATGTGTCTCGTATATAGAACACAAACGAAACCTTAAAATTTATAATCGAGATACGAGAACAACTTTCTCGTTTTCGAACTGAAAGCTTGGCATAGCATATCCCATAAGGTCATAAGATACCTTTCAAAAGACCTTATTACAAATTCTCGTTTTCGAACCGAAAGCTTGGCATAGCATATCCTATAAGGCCATAAGATACCCTTCAAAAGACCTTATTACAAATTCTTCATTATATCCCTCATTTTTGTAAAGCTATTCAGATTTGCACAATATTATATTTCGTGCCAACTTAATGTTAATGTTGATCTTCAAGAACTTTGGAGCTTTAGTCACCACTTAAAGATCACAAACTGACAATCCATATAATCAAATTGAATAACTTCCCTCTAAGTATATTCTAAAACATAGTTAATTTACAAATTTCAATCCTTGAGTATTAATTTCCCAATCCAGATTTATAATCTTAACTTCAACTCTCAATGATCAACTACCAACCCATCAGAAATTCAAACAAACATATAAAGAGTAGAACATAATCAATCTCTCACTGAAAACTAACACTATTTGAAAAAAAATCATTATATTTCCACACATCAACCACATTATCAAAAACATCAAATTTCAAAAAGTTCCAATTTTTATAAACCCAAGCTCACAATTTCTCTAAATACCATTGCCATAATGTAAATTTTGGAGAAAACCAATAAAAACTTAATCTTTATTCACTAATTAATAAATGAACATAAACCAACACACAATATGCATGCATACGATAATACATTTACATGCATGGACAATTGAATTAATATAATACCATAAATTTTCATAAATTACCTTAAAAAAATTTGAATTCATCAAGAAATTGAATGTAATGATGTATTAGATGGTGATCAAGAATCGAAGAGGAGAACCGAAGAAGAGGAAAATATGTGAACATGAAGTTGAAATGAAAGACACGTAAATTACGGAATAAAACTTTGATGGTAGAACATAATAATTCCAATATTATATTATTCATATTTTAGGACAATTCATCTACACACGTTGTAGAATGTATGTACACTTCACTAGCCTCCACTTCTAGCACGATTCATAAAAAAAAAATCAACGGTCCTCAGCAAAGTTTATTGCCCAAGATAAAAAGCGGCAAGATGCATCCTCTACTAGTCTTTTACCTTGTAAACTTTTTACACGCATGCCTGTAAATGCCTTACCCCAACCCCGAGATCCCTTCGGCTCACGATTCATTAGACTATGTACAATGGTTACATGCATGTTGAAATACTTATTTTTTTTACTTTTCAACATTCCACATCATCTTCTCTTCCACCTAATAATTCAATATCAATTCAACAAATATATATTCTAATATTGTTGTTTAAACAAAATTATCTCACTTGCAACTTATCAACATAGACCCACATTTTTTATCTCATATTTTTCTTTATTTATCTCTTGCTTTTATATCATAGTTATTATTATCATTTGCAAAATAGAAGTAAATAAATAATAAGTTTTGTTTTATTTTTTTAAATAGAATTTGTATTTTATATAAATATTTTTTTAATTAAATGAATATGAAAGTTTGGGGCTTTTCTCTTATTAAATCAACTAAAAATACAAACCACTAAATACACACGCATTAAATGTAAACACACGATACAACTAATGATGGAGTAGAAATAAAACACAAGGTGCAATTCAACACACGATACAACTAATGAAGTTGGAATAAACTCTACTCGCGAAACTTCCAAACTTTTCCCATACATGCCCACTAGGATCGGCCTACAATTGACAATGTATACTTGCATCACCTGTTGCATCTGTTAGAAATTATGGGATGGACTAACTAGTAATACTAGTAATTACAATGGTAAGTGAAGTCTATTAGTTTGTTGGTGAAAGTTTGTAACCTGTTATAAAAATAGGAAATAAAAGACTGCTGCAATATACTGCTAATTCACCGCTTATATATAACATTCGACACAAACGTAACGTAAGGAAGAAACCAAGTGTTTTCAGACATTTATGTTAGTAATACTTCAATCAACATGATAAGGCTGCTAGAAATAAACAATACTGAAAATAAAAACACTACAAGATGATAACCCAGTTCAGTACAACGTGTACCTAGTCTGGGAGGCAAGCTTATCTGGAAGGAAGTGAATCCACTTTATTAACGAGAATTACAAATAGCGCCTTATCTTTTCGAACGCCTCTATTCTACTCCTATCTGGGATGATAAGTCTAGGCTCCTTGATTTTGCTACACCTATACTCCACAACACACTATTATCCCTAGTACGTGGCTCATCAAGCAGACAAACAATAAAAACAAGATCAAGCCGTGAATAAGTATCAACGCTTATACACAACACTAAGGAGTTTTATAGAACAACTCCGTGACATTCACAAATTTCATAATAAACATAAAACTCTCAAGCTCTTTTCCTCACAAGATAACGCATCATATTTTTTTCAAAGTGGTCTATGTCTCAAGGATTCCTTTATATAGTGTGCTAATAAATAAATTTACGGTAATAACTACCATAAACAAAATTTTCCATACCATTGATACTCCCTTATCAAGTCCCATGACCAACCAAATCTACACTTTTATGCTTGCTTTGGTTCCAAGAGCATTATTATATATATTATGATCTAAAATACTTCTTCCAAATATTACCTAATTCATTAGATTCCTGAAATATCAGACAATACCGACAAGTAGCGAACCTGTCAGGCCCAACTATCGCCGACACTTGCTCCAACACTTCGCCACTGCTTCACAATTCTCGTCTCGCCAACAAAATCGACACTAATCTAAACACTAACAAACCTCCTTTCGCTAATATTTTTTGTAGCAAAAACACATACTTCCCCCTCAATCATATCTCTTCCCCTTTTGTCTTTTCCTTTTGCCTCAAAAAAAGTGGAACTGGGGCCAGACGACAGCGGATGAATTTTTTAATTCATTAACATCACACCTGAGTGTTTAACACTAGTAGAACCTCCCACTCCTCACCATTGCTCCACACATGTCAAGTTCACCATGAACATGTACATCCGACGTAGACAATATTTCTCGAAGATCCTCTCGATCCTCCACACTTTATGCTTAAGAACACAAGAATTCCCTTTGATAATCATTCTCGACTCATCATTCTTTGTGTCAGCCTACACCTCGTAATTCCGCTCTACCCTCCGCTCCTTTATGATTTAATAAATTTGAATCGAACATGAGGAATCTCGACCATGTTTGGCTGAATGCCCTACCATGAGCTCGTAATGCGATGTCTTACGTGGCCCCTTCTTTCCACAATGACGACAAACCCATTTTTTCTTCTTTTGTTCCCCGAAGTTGCGTTTTTAACACGTGGAGTCGATCGACGTTACACCACCGCTTGGGATCAGATGCCAAACAACAATTGATCGATGTTCGACTGTACCGGATCGATGTCGATAGTACTTTGTATAACGCTTGGATTCTCAACTTTTGCAAATGAACAACCTTTAGACTTTGAATACATTCTCCAAAGAACATACCCTACCCCCTATATGGTCATTTGGAGACTAAATTAATGAGAGAGAATTTCATCCAAATTGAAGTTCCGCACCGAGCATACTGACATTTTCTCAGCTGGCTTCCAATTCAAATAATCCCTCAACATTCTCCTTAATTCAAATTTCAATTTTGTCTCTCTTTTGTACCTCTGATATCACCTTGCAATTTGGTACAATACGAACAATCGTTGGTAATCGCTTCAACTAATCCTTCAATAGCCATCTCTATCACTAATTTCACTCTCATTATATCTGATTAACAAACTCGCAATGCCGCCTTTGTGCTTCTGCCTTTCTGTTTAATTGCTGGGTGGCATTACACTTTTCTATAGCAAGATTCGAATGGTCAATTTGAACATCATCATAACCTCTTCACATTCTTGATATCGATCCCAGATTGCCGATCCAATCCATTTTCAAAGATTTCAGTGTCTCACGGTACCAACTATTAGACAACCGGCCAACGTGACTGGCCTGGATAGCATTGCTCCATTTCTTTATCTTTGCTACTTCGATCATCAAGAGATATTTCAAATTTAATAAGAGAACCAAATACCCTTATCAACCCCTCATGATAGATACGCCATTCCTCTTGGCGACAACCTCGGAATCGAATCTCTGTGCCAGATATGAGTATTTTTCCGACAATCTTTCAGACATTCTGCCGGCGTCGAGAATTTATTGATATAGTCCTGCCTGGCTAATAAATTCAATAATGGTCTCATCTTCATTCATTCTCGCATTCTCAAATTTGGGCGGCGGTAGTCGAGGCTATTGGCTTACGCTTTAACCCATGAAGTTCCTTCAAATACACATACGAGAGTTTCCTAAGCTTCTTTGGCATTGACACATGTTCGGATAAGGATATCAACATTTATGTTCACACAGCCACGTATTGCATCAAGAGCCTTCAAATTTTCCATTGAGGCTTCCACGCTTTATCGCCCATTTCATCTCGTGTTTCTCAATCGCGCCATCGCAAAGTCCATCAGAAGAGTCCAAACCAGATAAAATAGATTTGGCTGTTTTGATATTCATGGATCTCTGCGTAAATGCATCATCCCTCCTTCCTTCTAATGAGCATGTAATTTGAACCATCCAAGATAGGGCGATTTTTACTTCCTTCCATCTCACAAACAAATTACATAAGTGATCTCAATTTCTTATATGTCGAAAAGCCCGCTTCCGATACCAATTGAAAGTTGGTAATCCGCCAAGCCAGGAAGTAAAATAGCATTTGGAACACAATCATGTAATTCATCAATTTATAACAATCGGCATGTAACTCCTGACACCCAACGTAATGCACGTAAAACCATGCGCTGAGGCACGATGTTAGTAACACTTCGATCACGATAAGGCTCCTTAAATAAACAATATTGAAAGTAAAAATACCACAAGATGATAACCTTAGTTCAATGCAACTAAGACCTAGTCCTGGCTGTACTAAGCCAAATGTTTAACCACCAAATAACGAGAATTATAAATAAGGTCTTATCTTCCTCGAACGCCCTATTCTACTCCTATCAAGATGTATAAGTCTGGGGCTCCTCCCACTTTGGTACACTTATCATCCCTCAACACACTACTATCCTTAAGATGTGTCTACCCGTATTAAACAATAAAAAAAGACCTGTCAGAACAAGGTATTAACAATGGGGCTTGTACACACTCAAGTGAGTTTTTATGTAACACCCGAACATTCAAATTCTAGTCAAAAAGATAAAAACTCATTTTTCGCTAAAATAATGCAGAACAATATATTTTTTTCGGTGAAGTCTAGGTCTGCTAGTGAGGCCTTTATATAGTGTAGGTACAAACAAGTTTATGGTAATAACTACCATAAACAAAACCTTTCATAATTATTTTGATACTTTCCTTGTCCCATAACCAACCAAATCTACACTTTTACGCTAAGGCATACCCCAAGACATTACTATATATTAATATGTAATCCAAAATATTTCTTCCAAATATTACCTCAAATTCACAGATTCTCTAGTCACCGCACAATACTCTTGACAAGAAGCAGTTGTTGTATCGCAACTCCTGCCTTCACACTTGTTCCAACATTGCCACTGCTCACGCTTTGCCTATCAACAAAATTTCCAGCCAACAAAACACTAACAGATGGTAATTGGCCGGAGGACAGAAAAGAAAATGAGTACTACTCAAAATATTAGCTTCTTATTTCTTCACACTCGTAAACTGAACAACGACCATGCCTATATATACATGTTGGAGTCGGTGGAGAGAATTGACTTACTACTTATATTTTTTTTAGTTTGGAGTTCTCTAGGCGAAGTAAAGAAACAGGTTTTTGTGAGAATAATTTCTCTTTTATTTTATTCAATGAAAGCTTTACATATTTATACATGATAGTTGCTATACATGGCTAATCTAGAAAAATTGATTTCTAACAGCTTTGTAATAAAAATACAATCAATCTAGAATCAATTACCAACAGCTATAATTTATACAAATGGAAACTTAATAAACGGCTATTATTCAATACTTCTCATCAAGTTGGACGGTGGATGTTGATGAGTCTGAGCTTGCATAATAATATGTCGAGTTGTTTTTTCGGGAGACCTTTAAAGGAGACATTCGCCAACCTGCTGCCCGCCTCGTACATGTTTAATGTGAATGATGTTCCCTTCAATCTACTCTTTAAGAAAGTACTTGTCCACTTCTACATGCTTGGTTCGGTCATGTTGCACTAGGTTGTGTGCTATGTTGATTGTTGATTGATTATCATGCTAGGAAGCTGGATCTCGACATCCACATGTATATTGAGCTCCCAAGTATAGTCTTCTAAAACAGTTACTTTGTTTAGAGTGATAGACAGTAGAGTAGCAGACTGCTTGTAGCTATTACATCTTTCTTTTTACTTCGTCATGTAACTAAGTTTCCCCATACTAAGGTGCAATATCCTGAAGTTGATCTCATGTCATCAATCAATCTTACCTTAATTCCGTGATCAGAAACTTGAATAGATCTGCTCTTTCTCGATTTTTAAATAATAATCCCCTTCCTGGTGCTTGTTTCAAATACTTCAATATTTTGTAGACAACATCGAGGTGTCTCTTGACACGATTGTGCATATATTACTCACAAAGCGAATGTAAAAAACGATGTCGGGTCTCAGGTGTGGCAGTGGCTAGCTTTCCCACCAACCTGATACATTGTCATTAACTGTTCCCTCAGAATAACCGATACTTGTTCTCAAGTTCCACCGGCGTACTGCTAGCTTTGCAATCCAACAACCTGTTTCTTCTAATAGGTCTAAGGTGTACCTCTCAGGATACTCCCATATTCATCGCCGCTTCCTCGTAATTCTCATTCCTGCTAAGTATCTTAAAGATTCCCAAGTCCTTGACTTCAAATTCTTCTATAGGAGTTTTATATCATCATCAACGCATACAATTAAAATTATACATTTTTTCCATTTACCCGTATAAATTACTTAAGAGGGTGTTTTGCTTGGCTTTATCATAATCTTACGGTTCTTTCATCACTTTTTTAGAGAAACGATTGAACCATGCACTCGGTGATTGTTTTAGGCCATAGAGATTCTTTGAGTTTGGTGAATACTAAGTTGCTTTCAAACTTTAGGAGGTCAAGGCCATGTATACCTCTTCTTCTAAAAATGCATTTTTTATATCCAGCTTGCTTAAGCTCCCAAATTCAGTAGGAGGATTCTAGTAGTAAGCTTAATTCTAGAAACTCCGGGGGCGAATGTCTCACTGTCAATTCAGCAGTTCCGGGAGCTAATCCCTTTGCCACTGGTTCAAGCCAGATCTTTCTCGATTTTTCCATTTTCATTGTATTTGTCTCAGAATACCATGGGCTTCAAATCCTACAGCCCTCTGCTTCATGTAAATGAATTAGTTTCAAGTCTTATTTTTTTGTAGAGCAGTCATTTCTTCAAACACGACATTTTTTCCATTCAGGAATTTGTAGTGCTTTACCATTCCCCGGGAGAATATCGACAACCAACAAAGAAAGCTTGAAAGGAAGAAGAAAGATTAGTATAAGACCCAAATCTATTGACAAGTTTAATGGCCCTTTTTCCCTCTCTTATAGCAATGGGCTCATAAAAAGACGTTGTTACCTCGACCGACCAGTGAAATCATCAAATTATATTAATTTTGGAAATTCATAGGATCGTAGTTCCATTATTACTTTTTCCCCATCTTTGATAGACCTGGAGATCGGGTTGAGAGGGATTTTGTTGAAAATCATTTTTAACATTTTGAACCATATTGTTTTCATTATCATGATCATATTTAACATCTCTTTGGGGTTTATCGGCTGCAAAAGTTCGATGATGTCGGAGCTATTAAAGACATCTAAGAATCAATTTTTTGCTTCTTTGTTATTCTCCCTCTGAAGTGAAATATTGGTAGATAAATAAGGAGTATTTTCAAAAAAAAGTACAACACGGGATATGAAAAATTTGTTGGTTTGAGTACACAAACAACGATAACCTTTCTGGGTAGCAGAGTACCCTATAAAAATAGTATTAATAGACCGGGGATTGAGTTTGGTTCTCTCCAAGGAGTGTACATGAACAAAGGCAGTACAACCGAAGGTTTTGAGTGGAAGACTTGTAGAAAGAATATGGGGATATGTTTTTTCAAGTAAAGAGTAAGGAGTTTTGAAGTCCAGAGTACGACTCGGGAGTCGGTTTATTTCGGGAGTCAGTTTATTAAAAATTCATTGGTAAGAATGGCATCCCTCCATAGATATTTTGGAACATTCATTATGAACATAAGAGCTCGTGCAACCTCCAATAAGTGGCGGTTTTTACGCTCAACGAATTCCCATTTTGTCAAAGTATGTAATACACGAAGCTTTGGTGTATTATGCCACGTTCACTCAAAAAAATATTTAAAGTTGAGTTAAAATATTCCGTTCCATTATCAGTACGGATGTTTTTTCCAAATGTTTGAAATTGAGTTTGAATCATCTTTAAAAAATTTTGAAAAACATCAATACATCAATTCTCAGATTTTAAAAGATAAACCCAAAGTAAGACGGGGCGCGATCATCAATAAAAGTGATGAACCATCAATGTCCATTCTACGTTGCATTAATCGCGGGGTTATACCCTTTCGGGGGTAAATTGACTTGATCCATCTACAACGTGGCCATTGGGAGGTCCCCGCACGCCACTCAATTAATATGTAGAACGGACTTGTGGGGTTATACCTCCTTTGGGGTAAATTGGATTTGATATGTTTGGCAAGCTGACAGACATCACATTGTAGATGGATGTTTTTCCGTAAGGATAACTTAGGGACAATTCTTAAGATAATTAACTCAAAGCGCAAGTGCCGACATACATAATAAAATATTCTCAGAGTCCAAACAAGAATTGAACCAAATGATTGGCCAGAAGTACGGGATAATAAGCACGACTTAAAATTTAAATGTTTCGCGAGCCAACTTTGCTTCCGGTCGAAGTTCTGCTCTTTCGCTTCATTTCAAACTTGAATCGTAATTTGGATTTGGTATTCAAACAAATGGCAAGCAGCATAATGCTTATTTGCTCATTAAGGGGCGTTGAAGTGCACCTTAATGCATATCGCTTTGGTTAGCAGCCTTCTACATATTCTCGAAAAAATCCATCGCCCACAACACAAGAAATCAAAAAGAAAAACACACGCTCACAAAAATCCGAGAGCTCCCATCTCTTTTCATTACTTTTTCTTCTCGTCCAAGTGATACTCAAGCTCTCTGCAGCTGGCTCCCGCCGACGCGGGGTTCATAGCGCCAGCGGCTCCGACGCGCAGGTGGTTTTATCCTCGGGAAGCGTGACGCCTCTGCTCTTCCCAAGACCGGCGAAGTTAAGGCCGAACACGCTTTTAAGTGAGCCATTGCAAACGTGACTCCATCCGGGTTTGGCTTCGTTGTAATTGTTTCATAGTCTCGCTTTTGTAATCGTTTGTTTTGTAATCGCTTCATTTCTCGCATGAATTTTGTATTGTTTATTTGCAAAGTTTTATTGTATAGTTTTCCTCGTTTTCTATTGGGCTCCCTACAACTTAAAAAACATATTCGATCGAGCCACACAACACCTTGCAACGGAATCCAATGTCGATACATCTACGGTGAATGCGGAGCGATGGTCATAATTTTCCGGTCAGTCACTGGGTTTCGACGGGGCGCGTTGGACACAAACCTGCTCCAGCCTTTTGTCCCGGGGCCGCGACTTCTCCCTATGTTCCCCGGTATCAAGCTTCTCGCGGTCAAGCTTCGCTATTGCCGCCTCGGCTAAGGCGGTTCGAGTATTGTTCCACCAAATTTTTGCTACCACAAGCACGGGTTTCTCAACCTCCAAAGTTGTTCCCTGAATGCTGCAAAAATGATCAACCTAAGCCCCCCGCTTTTCTCCGACGTAATTTCAAAAAGGTGGAGTAATCCTACGATGTTCTATCTCACCTACCTTGAACTCTGCAAATCCGCTCTTGGTCAGAACCCTCCTACGGTTCAAGATGACGGTGTTTGGAGTTTACGCGGCCTAATTTATAATAATTCGATTATTTGAGTCTAAATTATTTGTCGATTTATTTGTCGACGATTTGTATACGTGATAAGCAAAACATACGCTACTACAAAAACACAGCTGGGACGCACTCAGTTCAATACACTCAAGACGCGGTTTCGAAATTTATCAAAGGGAAGATTTCCTTGAGTATAAACGGTGGATGATTAGCGTTTCGAAAGAACTCGAGGTCGCTCTTCCACGCAGCTTCAAGTCAAGCGAATGGATTTTGAAACTAAATGCTCAAGCGTCACAAGCGTGTAATCGAGAAATTGCTACCATCTTGGATGAATTTCAAAGAACTATTTAGCTAATGTCGCCGAAAAGCGATATGAACACGTGCTTGCAATTATCTCGCTCAGCCGAGAATGTAAGAAAAAGTAACGAAAGCGCCGGGATCGTGGATCGCTATCCGAACCTCCTCCGCTGGGGGAGCTCCCTGGGCGCAATGTCAGGAATTTGGGTCTCTTCGAGGTCTTCAAAGGGAAGTTAAGAAGAATGATTTCGCACTCCAAGGGAAACAAGCCAAGAAAAGTCGATTCGGCTTCAAGGGAATTCTCAAGGCTAATGTTGCTACAATTATAACAAACGGTCATAAGTCCCTTCGAAAGTGCAACCGAAGCAAGAGAAGCAATAATGGGGAAAAAGATGGCGAATATGGTCACCAAAGAATCGTACGGTGATCAACTGGTTTCGGTCGTGTGGATTTCGAGAAGCGAACTTCTCATGGGCAATCTAACCCACAAAGAGCCGATCGACACCGTACAATAGCCAGGGCATCTTTGTTTCAGTCAAAGATCACTTTGCTACTTTCAAGCCACTTGCTAATGGTGAGAAGATGTACACGGCGAATAACGCAACCTCCAACATCGAGGAGAAGGAACCTGTGACGCAGAATCGACTTCTGGGAAATGAAGTCACATCAAGAACGCTCATGTCCTGGGCAGTCCTTGTGTCCGTGGGTTCTTTACTTGTGTCATGATTTCAAACCTGTAATTGAGTCCGATAAAGTTGTACTTTCGTCGGCATGTTTGTTGAAAAGGCTATGTGTTAAATGTCTTTCAAATGAATGTAACGGTTACAAACAAGATTTAATAAAAATAATATCGCTTCTATGTTTCACAGTACTCTAATGTATGGTATAGTAGGTTAAAGACATAACTCTAATTCTTTTGCGGCACGATAAAGTTAAATCACATACCTAATGAATTTGTATTTGATAAGAATTACAAGTGTGAAACGTGTGTCGGGCAAATCAACGAGAAAGCAAACATTTCCAACCGTGGTTGGGGAAATAATAAAGCCTCTCGATCTTGTTCACAGCGACGTGCCTCAGGATATGAGCCCGCCCAATCCAGTATGTGAAATGAGTACTTTATCACCTTGCAGATGATACTGTAAAATTTTGTTATATTACTTTGATGAAAATAAAAACGGGCAATCGATAAATTTTCACTTTATAAAAAAGAAGTTGAAAATCAACTTGAGAAAAGATGTTAGCAATGTTTGATGTAGAGGCGCAGATAAGTTCCCACCATTTGGCTTCAATTTTGTTCTCGAAGCGTGGTATTGTGAAAAATTTCCAAGTTAATCCTCCATTCTCCTCAATCGAACGTGGATCACGAAAGTTAAAAAACCCATCATTGAAAGAGATGAATATTAATGCCTTGTTGATAAGTTCAAAGCTATACCTCAAGTGAAATCTGTGGGAGAAGTCGATACTAACAAATAATACCCCTCGAACAAAATTCCTCGTAAAACGAGGGATAAAATCCCATTTGAATTGTTCAAAGGTAGAGCAACCCTACAAACATCTTCGAGCTGGGTGTTTGGCGAAGGTCATGTTACCTCAAATAGGTGATCATCAGTCCTTAAACGGTTGAATTTTATTTTGATATGCTCAAAATAGTAACGCATATCGCTCGCCTATAAGAGTGACAATTCACGCAGTGAACAAGAATGTATAATATTAGAGTTCATCGTCACGCCGGAACATGCCCTTCCTGAAGCGAAATCTAGCGGCGTGATTCTTATTGATTCAAAGCGACACACGAACTCCAGCCACGTACCGAGATTAAAGGATAGTCAGAACGAAGGAAGTTTGTATCAAAAACCTCGACGTAGTGCGGCACGGTCGAGAAGTCCTTCGGCTCTGAATTTCGGTGTAACGCATATGTCATGGCTTAACCCCCGAACTTACCACCCAGGTCAGCCTCAACCTAGTCCGCTTAAAGAAGTTATACGAAGTGTGCTCTGATTCAATTCTTACGTAATCACACTGGGAATCGTGATCTTCCAATCAGATTAAGGCTTTTAAAACCAAATGGATTTTTAAGAGAAATGAAAGTCGATGGACGACAGATAAGTACAAAAGTAGACTACTCATTGTGGAATAGACAAAAAGAAGGACTAGACTATTTGGATACTCTGGCCTCCGTGATAGTGATAACATCCACAGATTATCCTCGCAACTGCCCTCACCGCAGAATTCTGATGTGTACATCAAATGGATGTAAAAACGCTTTAAACGGAGAATTAGATGAATAAATTTATATGGGAACAACCCGAGGGTTTTATAGGTTCGTGATGCAGTTAGGGAAAGTATGTCGACTTGTCAAATCTTTTGTATTGGTTAAAACAAGCCTTAAACAATGGCAATTGAAGCTCAAAAGACACAATACTTTCGAAAGTGGATTTAAAATCAATGAGCGATAAGTGTGTCATGTGTAAAATTCACTAGAGAGACATGTAAATGCCTGGGCTTAAAGCGTGGATGACATGCTCATTGTCAGCAATCAAAAGATGATTCAATCCACCAAAGATATGTCAATTCCAAGCTTGATACGGGCGACACGTGGACAAGGTGATCTCATTTCGAAAGTCCGCATCGTGAGAAACCCTAAATGGTCTAGTGTTAACCCCAATTACACTATGACGAAGAAAATTCCTTGGGAAATTTTGCCAAGATGATTGGGAGAATGTCCAATGGACGTAACACGATACCTCACGAAGAAGCAAACGGAGTCCTCAACTGGAAAGATTCCTGCTAATTGAGTCTCATGTACCTGATGAAAGTTGTACTAGACCGATATAGCTTATTATTCCAAGAAGCAATTGAGTATTATACGAGTAATCCGAAAATCGATCATCGGGAAGCAATGAAAGTACCTGGCACGTACATACTGGACACGTCGACTATACCAAGTATCCAAATTGCATTTCTGGAAAATGGACATCAGTGATTCAATGGCTACTAGTGGATATGTTCACTAGTAATTTGTCACGGAAGTCCTCAAACAAACTAATTTTATCCATTTAATGAGTCTGTGTTCATTGCCTTAGACAAGCTGGGGAAGTTAGTTTAATGGTTAAGGCAATTTCTGAGGATATTCCGTAGCTGAAAGCCGCCTCCAATTTGCATATATCGGGTGACAACAGCTGCAAATCGGCGGCAATTTAACCACTTATATAAATGGTAAGTCGAGACATTCGTCGACGACATAATACCATTAGACAATTACTTCAACCGGAGTTATCATCATGGATCAAAAAGATCAAAGGATAAACATGTTTAATCCATCACTCAAGCGGCTAAGAAAAGAACTAGTTGAGAATTCATCGAAAGGAACGGATCAAAAACCTCGAGAAAACAAATTGAGAATAACCATACCTTGTTGATCGGAGATCCCAAGATTCAGTTCCAAGGACAACCCGCTCATATTGTATTATAGATTACCGCTAGATTTCCCTACCTCTAAGCCTACGAAACAAAAATATACCCTAGGTGTTAAGTTTAAATTTAATTTTACGAGATACTCTGGAAAGAAATGAAGGGTTACTTCAAATAATAATATGAAGAGTCACCTATGTGGTTTTCAAAGTAGTGTCATGAAGAGAAATGCTCGGAGAGCGGCTTCTTGACGACAACTGCCGTAACCAGCACTGTCCGGCCCAACTGCATTACGAATGGGTAATCGACACAGTCGATTCCAGAATTGCGCGAAGTATGTCATCATTCTCATATTGCCCAAGACACCGCTGCCTACTATGTCTCAAGTAAATCTAAAACATGCACATAAGTGGAAGCTTCCATGGCCATCACACCTACCTATCCTATGCAGAATCGCTCGTTGTCGCTTTATCACCGATTATCGATTAAATCTTCTTCTTTCAAAGTTGTATCCTCGCTGGGATATTAGTTTTATTATTGATTTTGTTTGAATACAAATTTTGATTCATGTGGGGGATGTTGGATATAAAGAGAATATTAGAGCGCTGCGGAATCCAAAATTTGCCTCTCACTCATGCCACAACGAAATTACAAGAAAGACCCACAAAGCTTTGCACCGCATGGCATCATTTGCTCTGGAGCGGTGACATTATAAGTAAGGCCCTAGTAGCCTTAGTAACGACGACTACTTATGCTAAAGAACCGTGGGATAAACGAGCTCGGAAATTGTGAAGCCCAAAGTGCCAAGGACACGAATGCAGCCCGGGGTGGGGGAGCCACCTCAGCTCCGCCGAGTTCGGTTTTGCTCTATTTCAAACTTGAAATCTAATTTGATTTGGCATTCAAATCAAACGGCAGCTATTATTAATGCTTATTTGCTCATTAAGGATGTTTGTGCTTAATCTTAATGCAAGACGTTTTGTTGCCAGCCTTCTACATATTCTCGAAAAAAATCCATCACCACAACACAAGAAAATCAAAAACCCAGAGCTCCCATCTCTTTTCATTACTTTTCCGTCTGGCCGATACTCAAGCTCAGAAAGTGGCCTGGCCGACGGCTCATACGCCTAGTGAAGCCGACGCGGCGTAAGTACTTATCTCGAAACGCACGCCTCTGCGGCCCCAGCAATCGGCGGAAGAGGTCGAATACGCCAGCGAAAGCGTTGTAAACGTGACTCCATCTCCGCTTCATTTCGTTGTAATTGTTTGTCTCGCTTTTGTAATCGCTTCGATTTTGTAATCGCTTTCATTTCGTATGAGTTTTGTATTGTTTATTTATAAAGTTTTGTTGTAGCAGTTCCGCTTCTTATTACCCCTAGATATTAGTAATTGTAATAGTAAGTGAAGGCTATTAGTTTCAAGTACCTGCTGGAGACTGAAAGAAAAAGCAAGCAGCACCACTCAAAATGTTTTCTTCTTGTTTCTTCACACTAGTAAACTGAACAACCATGCCTATATATACATGTTGGAGTCGGTGGAGAGAACCGACTTACTACTTAGATTTGTTTCTAGTTTGGAATTCTCTAGTCTAAGCTACATCATAGACTTAGTACTAGATTTATCTATTAATCTACTATACTAGTAGTATGTAGTATTTTCTAGAACTAGGTACTAAATAGCTATTAGAAAAATTAAAGTATTGTTATTTAACAGCATCATGTAACTCGGATCTAGTATGGACATAATTTTGAAATGCGGGTAGCACCACAGTCGAATACTGTTGTGTTATGCTAGATCCACCAAAATCCATTTGATCGTAATCCCATTTTGTGCATAGCCTGATCCGCTCACTCAACAATTATATTATTATCATACAAGTGATACATGTTCTCATGATCGTGGGCGAAACAAAGATAAAATGGGTGGCAAAATTTGAAAAAGCGAAACTCAGAGGAGACAACTTATAAAAAGTAGACTAAATAAGATGATCTCGAAGTTCTTGTAAACAATGTAATAAGCACCATCTCGCCTACCAATCTTAGTGTTTATCTTACACTATATATGATATCGTTTGAACTACGAGAAATTCATTTCATAAAATGCTCGTTGAATAATTTATATTGTGCCAATCGAATTATAAATTCAAAATTATAAGTTCAATATACGTTAATCGTTTGACAATTAATATTTGCGATTTACTCAGATCGATAAGTGCTATACGGCTTTTTATGTCCGTCAGAATCTATATATTGATATAACGGTTTGTTAACATTTTTTAATATATCGATATCACATCCGTCCTAAGAGGTCACACACAAAAAGTAAACCGAACTAATAATAAAAGTATACTTTCCGGGTTTAAAGTGAAACATAAAGAAAACATTCGGGGTGAAAAATCAATTCCATGGACTCGTTTTAAGCCGGCTAAAGCACAGAAGGAGAATCGATGGACGAGGAGTTTTTTATCTCCTTAAACTCTCATTCAAGCTATTTCAATAAAATGTAGTAGCCACCCCTCTCATAATATTTGCTCTGGCCTCTTTTGACTTTTGAAATCAAAAAGAATTCTCTCCTCTCCGCCTCTTAAACCGACTAACCCCCCCCCATGAAGAAAAATGGTTTTTCTTAGTTGTTTCTGCTAAGCGCTTTAAGAAAAAGACCTGGCGAGCTGCTAATTACGACTTTCGAGATACTCTATTTTGGATATTCGAGCTCACACAAGCTTCCGCCGCCATTAAAATAAATGTGTATTAATTGTAATTGTGATTTATTGCTTTTTGTATAACTGTAGTATTTCATGATTCGCATCCGACAATTGTAACTGGGATAGACATTATAAAACCCCAACAAGTGTATCGTAGCTCATGTTGTTGATTGCAATTATGTAAATAATATGTAAAAACATTTTGGCTGTAATTACTGACCGACTTCGCATGTTTAATTTATAATTAATGTTTTTAGTTCCTATGTAAGAAAGTTATGATAATAAAATAATTGTAAATATAATTTATTTTAATTATTTTCGAAATTTATTAATGTGAAAATTCTCAATCTCTTCTGAGAATTTTTCTTTAAATTAATTTTATATTAGTTTATTAATCAAACGAAAGAAAACCATCAATTACGCTGCTAAATCATATCATCATACGTAAAAGTTTATTTGCGCAAGATCGCCACACGCCCCCTACCGAAGCCAAGATGACGCCACCCAACTCGAGCAGCGAATCGAAGCCGATTCGGCCAAACAAGTCAACTCGCTCAATAGACCCGCCGACTCGGGGTCAAAATCCACTCGACCCTACCCGACCTGCGACTCGACCCGACCGATCCGGATTGAATCGACACTGCACCGCCACGCCAAGGCTGCATGCATCCACGACACCTACTACTGGGTTACCACGTCAAAGCGACGATTAGCCACAAGACCACGCCGCCGACGCGGCTGAAGCTTGTCACGAATTGCACGGGCATTCAACCACGCCAATCAAATGTCTTGGCCATGCTGCTAGTGCCTCGTCCGCTGCCTTTTCGCGTCACGATGCGGTTGGGGTCGCTTGGGGCCCTGCTCGCCGGGGGTCGCTTCTCCGGGTCGCTAAACCCGGTCCACTAGTTATTAATCGGATAGTCCAATTTTTATTACTTAACGGCCAATCAGCCTTTGATTGCCGCAAACTCAATTTCGATGAATTTTTTACTATAAATTGACGGAGCTTGTGGAAAATCAATCAAATTGTTTAATTTAATTTCTTGTTGAAAATTATTTTAATCAATTTATTTCAACCACATTAAAACTAGTTCTAACAGGATTAGATTAAATTCAATTATTTATTGAAATTGATGGATTTAATTCATTAAATTCTAATTATGATTAGGGTTTACCTATACACATTTCGAATTTGATTTCCAATTACCTTGGAGTACTCTATGACATTAGATACTGTGAGTTTCAAATTATACAATTTCAAGCGAATTAATCATCATGTTTAAAAAAACAAATAGTATTTTTTTTTTTTTTTGAAAATCCTAGTTATTTGAATATTAGATAACTTAAGATGTTAATATTAGATATTAATGACATCGTGCTTGATATTAAGTATTATTGCAAGACGTTATTAATACTAGATAATACTAATAACACATTTTAATATATATAAGATATTAATCGACATTTTTAATACTAGATATTACCACCATCTATTAATATAAAATATCAAATAAACACTAGAATTAGATTACTGCTGACTTTTATACCCTAAACAAGTTAAATGGTTTTATTTCTGCTTTTTAATTTTAACATTCTCGGCTACTTAACATGCTAGCTGCCTACCTTACGCCTTCATCCATGCTATGTATGTTCAATGTAATATCGACTATTTATCATGCATGATATAATATCATAGTATTTGATGGATGTCATAGACTTTATGGTATAATATTATATTATATAGATAATATGGATTATGATATTAATATACCTGAAGTGCTATGGTTTTGTATTTATAAAAATGCATTAAAACTTCGAGATAATTAATCAGAAGTAATTGTAATCAATTATTAGATATTGATCCACCTGGCAGATAAATAAAGCCAACAAAGAAAATATTTTATGAAATTGAAAACATAGTTTAGAAAATATTTTCCACCAATATTTATATCATGATTTTCAATATGCGTTATATTTTTCTTAGCGATTCAAGCGAGTATATACTTTTACTTGTTTGATTGGATACGCTTGATATGATCTTAAGAAGTTAATAAAATATAACAAATCTCACCTAATAAATAAAGCAAGCATCGTCATACCAAAATATAAAGTCATGGCCACACCTCGAGATGATATCCCGAAGTCTGCCCAAGCTTTTGTTCAATAACTCGAGCTTGCACTTTTCATTATGAATTTGCATTTAATATATTTGGTCTGCTTAACGGATTTCCAATGTCAATACGTGGGTCCGTTGACATAAGAGGTTACTAATATAATCTAAGTTGAACTATTGGGCAGACGCTGCTAGCTACGATTGGCCATAATTATGCGATTGTACACTTGTTTGCATAGCTAAAAGTCGGAATGATGCACAGGCTTCCTGGCCCTGGGTTTATGTTATGCGAAGTTTCGGTATACTTTGTGTGTTTAGTCGATCAGAACACGAGTATGTTTTGTTCTATTATCTCCTGATTATAATAAGTTTATATATATATAAATTAAGTTGTTCTTTATTTATTTTCTAATGTAAATTCATTATTACGAGTCCTTTTCCCTACGAATGCTTTTCACCGACTGAAAGCGATATATATGCTAAACGACTTAGTGATCAAGCATTTGTTAATATCAATATGTAATACTTTACTTTAGGCCTCAAAGTACTCCAAATGATTTGGGACTGCTTGGAGCGTGGCTTCGATACGACGAAAGAATTTGACGTGTTCCTCGCAGAAGTTGGCTTTCAGCGCGAGAATCGGACTGGGATTGAGGAGTTCTTATCTCCCTAAAAACCTCTTTCATTGGTTGCCTTATGTAAATGTAGCTACTCCCCTCTCACACAGTTTTCCTTTCTATCTCGCCTTGACTTTGAAGTCAAAGAATTCTCTCCCCTCTCCACCCCTTAGGTTCCGACCAACCCCCCCCCAGAAGAAAAATATTAGTTGTTTCGCTTTCACGCAATAGTTTTGCAGAAAAACACACCTGAATTTGAAGTTCTGTTAATTGTCGGGTGTCGTACTTTCTTTGAGATACTTCTATTTTGATATTCGGTGCTCACATGTTTTTCGCCGCCATTAAAATATTTCAGGTTGAAAGCGTGCCACACTGTAATTCATATTTATTGCTTTTGTATAACTGTAGTATCTCATGATTCATATTCAATGAAGCTTAGAAACTAGGTTATCTTCGATTATAAAAACACTAAATATATATCTATACTAACATTCAAACTGGGTGGGAGCAGTATGTGCCTCTCGCCTCTCTA
Source organism: Lithospermum erythrorhizon (assembly GCA_019722365.1). Classification (NCBI taxonomy): domain Eukaryota; kingdom Viridiplantae; phylum Streptophyta; class Magnoliopsida; order Boraginales; family Boraginaceae; genus Lithospermum; species Lithospermum erythrorhizon. The sequence goes on along the minus strand of JADFUC010000006.1, from coordinate 233,022 downwards.
GTCCACCCTCGGCTCATGATGACATGGGACACAAATCACTTATATCCCAAATTTAATCAAGTTCGCGAATGATTTGAAATCCAGACTGGATTATTTAAACGCCTTCCACATCCTTTTCTTCGATGTTCTTCTTGATATTTCGCAAATAATTTATTTTGTTCACTAATTGGAAGTTCAATTGATTTGACAAACGTCAAGTATGATGGGTAGATACCATTTGCAAGATAATATGCCAGATTATATGGGCATTCATTTACATAGTAATTAACTCTTGGAGCATTTTATTGTTCGACATCATCAAAAATTGGTGATCTGTCTAAGACGTTGATATCATTCAACATATGTAGACATCTAAAAAATACGTGACAATCCATAAATCATGCATGGGAGGAAACTGCTTCAAGAATGACAGTTGTTGTTGCTTTATCCCCCTCTAGTAAATTGACCTTTCTCAATGCAAATGTCACTGGACAATTTTTTCTTTCTGCCCAAGGTATGCAATCGGGATGCCTCCCAATCATTCAGAAAGCTCAAGATCTCACTAACATGAAGTATTCTTTGCAAATCATCAATGTTAGGTCCTCTCAAATACACTCCAGTGGCTCATACAATCAGAGCAATCCTTTGCAAAATCTAGTTAAATACTTCAAGACAAGAGGGCCCACCTATTTTGATATATGCATCAACTACATCAACTGATAATCCATATGCTAACATACACATGACACTAGGATATTTTGCTAAAGAATATATATATGCTTTCTTTATTTGTAGCATCAAATTTTTGTTTGAAATAGTTATCATGCTGCCGAAAAGCATCCCCTTAACACGTAAAGAAGACATGCTTCTTACATTCAAATTCACGCATTTAAACAGCTTATCAGATGCTCGCTTATCTCACAAATAGTCTGCAATTAATCTTTTGTTCGGCCAAGGCATTTATCTTCTCAGAAATGTATTATCTCTTGCTTAAGTGATCTCAGAACATCAGATACACATGGGATTGTTAACCATTATTTTTATTTCTCACATGGATTGATGTAACAGTAGTCAAACATCACATTTAAATAAACATTACAATACCGATATACTTTTATACCTTGTAAAATTAAAGCCTTGAGATCGGCCTTTTAAAAGAAGTTGTTGCTCTTCATGTCAATCCCGCCTCGATCATAAGAGTATCGAAGTAGATCTATATATGATTTGCATGAATTTCTAACCTTCTTACTTTTTATGCTATTGTTAACAAAGATGAAGCTTTTTATTAACAATTTTTTACTATACATCAAATATATCAATCATATATATATATATATATATATATATATATATATTTCATTATATAAATAAATTAAAAAAGTACATTCTATAATATTAATTTATTTAATGTAACCTATATAAAATTAGTGATTATATAATATATAAAACAAATATATAATAATTCGATATTATATTGATTAAATGCTTTCGAATTTGAAGATATATATACACCAATAAAATCACATCATTCTATAATAAATATTTAATGTGTATCGGTGCTGTTAAACGTCCCTAAGTATTTAATATTCTGTGAATTGGGGTTTATTTTGTTGGGTGTTTATATATCTTCAAATTAAAGCCTTCAATAAATATAATATCGAATTATTATATATTTGTTTTATATATTATATAATCACTAATTCTATTTTAGGTTACATTAAATAAAATGGTATTATAGAATGTACTTTTTAATTTGTTAATATATATATAGATATATATGATCGATATATTTCCGATGTATAGTAAAAATTATTGAATATTTCATAATAAATATAGAGGATAATAAACATATAATAAAATATATTAATTTACTCAAAGTTAATATATTAAATTATTTCAAATTAATATTATATTAATTATCTTAAAATATTTAATTTTAAGATATACCTTAAAATCTTAATCTAGAGATATTTTTCAAATATTATAAATTAAAAGTAATACTGAGTATTAAAATGTTAAGTGACTAACAAACGGTAACCATTTCTACTCTAACATGAATTACTTAACGTTACAACTTATAACACAAAAAACTCTCTAAAATCAGATTTTGACCAAAAAGTTAGCAAAACCGTTAAATTATAACTGAAAGGGCACTTCTAGTGACCATTTTACGCACCCAATACACACACCCCATGCACCATTTGCGCAATCCAGCTGCCACTTACGCGAATTCTCAAATTACAACTGACAATCTTACCTCCTAATGACCATTTCCGCTGACAATCTCTGATTTTTGATATTCCTCGGCATAACAAATGAAGCGAGGTTTAGATGGCACGCAATGGTTCGGGAATAGGTCAAGCGTGAGCCGGTTGAATCGAAAGTAAATATATAAGTAGTCAAGTATATTCGCTTTCAGAAAAAAATCTATATAGTTTTACCTAATTTTTTTGTGACAACATTTCTACATGTAGCCAACTCATTCATTTTGAAGCGAAAATAGAAAAACTAATCAAGTAATGATTGGGGCAATCACGCCTCTTTGTATGAAATGGTTCAAGGTTCAGAAGGTATTAAGCTCAAACAAATTCATCCTTTTTCTGAAATCATATTTATGAGCACTACAATTTGTACTTGCCACCTACCAAAGCTTAAAACTATCACATAGATATCGACTCTGTTGAAGTAAAACAATACATTAATTTTGGGACAAAAAATCCAAAGTGGTAGGGTACTTCACTTCAACTGTATCATCATAATTGAAGGAGGAGAATATGTTTGCATTGCATATAGAGCCAACTAAAAAAATATTTCTTGTTATGCAATGCGGATTTTATATGGTACTTCGTCAACTTATTTCACATAATTGGGTACTGTATCATCATATTTGCCAAAAAATACTGTATCATCATAATCCGAATATGTTTGTCTTGTATATCTCCTTAAAACAATACACTCTTGCCAACTGATTGGGTATACAAGACAAAAATGGCAATATTATTTCACATCTTAAGGCGATACGGATTTTATACGGTAAATTTTTTAAAAAGTGTGAACCGCCACACTAACGCCCCCAAGCCTCCGGCCCCGGATATACGGCGCCAAGCATCGCGGATGTGTTTCAATTGATTTTATCATTTCTTTAACCACTTTCAATACAAAGATTCGCCATGGTAGCCGAATCATTAATCGCATAAAGAGTAGTCAGCTTTCTGCATTATTCTATTTATTTATCGGGCTGAAATGATGACCAAAGATATATAAGATCGACTTTTGTCTAATACAAATTAACTATGTCAACTTGAGTAACGTAAATTACAAAATTTCATGATGCTGTTGTATTTGCAACAACTTTCACATGTCAAATTTGTGTAGTATTGAAGGATTTGAATAAAATGTTGGAAAATCATTCAAAAATTTCATAGACCTAAACTTTCTTTGGCAACTAAGAATCTCATAAATCTAAATTTTCTTGTTATTAAGATCTGTCCGCTAGGTATTGAATCGTTTGTGTTTCGCCAGGAAATAAACCTACGTAGGCTAATATCGGGGTTTTTATCTTCGACGTGGAATCTATGATGCTCAACTTGATATATATATATCAAGAAGTAAAGTAATTGATGAGGGTGGGGGTTCACTTGTAAAAATAATACAAGAAAAAACTCTATAAATTATTGGTTCTATTAATTAATAAATTCTCTAAAATAATAAATTGTCTCTATTCCGACTAAATCAGCTTAAAAAAATTATTTACATTTAATGACCAATTTATTAAGATTGATCCGAAAAGACGCTGACATCTAAGATAAGATACATGCTAACATAATAAGAAAAATAATATTAATTATTTATATTAGTTATAGTAATTACTTGAGTATTAAGTTTAGTATTATTACCATAACTATTTCACATTGGGTTGTACTCGAACCTATTACACGAAGCGAAGTTAATTTCTGGCTGCCTAAAACTCTTCAAAACTTTATGTTAAAATTCTAAAAAATACAACAATTTAACTATCGACGCGATAAGAAATATTAGAGATGAACTCCAACAAGATTTGAACTTTAAAAGAAAATAAACAACTATAAAGTCATATTTTCATTAAGTTGTAATAATTAGTTTTTCAATTTCTAAGAATTATTAATTTATGATTTTCTTGGGACCTATATTATAAAAGAATTTTCAGAAAGAATTATTATCTTATTATTTAATCGATTTTTATTGAAAATGGAGACATTATTTCTAGATAAATATTATTGATACTGTAATTGTCAAATAATTCCGCCTTCAACATATATAGGACTTGTTTGTTATAATCATTCAAATATTTCTTGCCACTTAGCTTCATAAATAGCTTCTTCTTTTTTTGCACGAATTGTTTCCAGCTTAATTATTGATACCTCTTCTTGTGCTCTTGTTGCCTTCTGCTGAGCTCTTGCCCTCTCTTATCGTGCTAAAACAATTTTATATAGTCTCTCAAATTCTTTCTCCTTAAACTTTTTGTACTCATCCCAAGCTTCTTTAATAATCTCTAACTCTCAATTTTCCCTCTACTTAAACTTTTCCGTTTACATTTCTTTTTACTTGCATCTCTTCCCATTGAACGAAACGGTCTAACGGATTTCGCTGAAGTCGTACCTATATCGTGCCTACCTAGCTTCCTTTGTTCCACTACTCTCACATCAAATATTTCCACCAACTTGAGACATATATCGTGGTTGATCACGCAGCCCCTTTATCCCATTCTAGCATTAAATCGGAAAGGCCATTGTCATTCTCCTCGGATATTATCAGACGAGCTTTTGCCAAAAACATCATTCTCCGTACGCTTAGTAGTGTCATATGCTCTTCTCCATCTACCTAGCATTTGCACTCTACGCTTCCAAGTTCATTTTGTGTTGAAAATTCGCACTCTCGCTAAGCTTTCAACATTTGTATTTTGGCTTGCAGAAATAGTATTAGCATGCATAACTGGATGTTTGAGAGGATAGTTGACCATAATTCATCATCAATCCAAAATTTGGGTTGTTATTTGGCACAGATGAAGGCATACCGAACATTGATGCAAACCAAAATTTGGCTACAAATTTTGAAAATGTGGTTAATTTGGAATTTGGTTGCTAGTTGGGAAATTGTTGGGATTTTAACTATTAAACAAGTGATTGTTGGGATTTTGGTCAAAATAATAATTATTTTGATCCATTGCTCAAGAGGTTGAAAATTTAAAATAAAAACCTTATTTTAGGGGGAAAAAACTAAAGGAAGTGCAAAAATGAATTTATTTTTTATGTCCAAATAAAGTAAAGAAACCCTCGATTTATAGACTATAAAAAATTGTGAATATTGATAAGTAAAAAATTGAAAATAATGATATTTTTTATTAAACAATTATCTTTGAGATTTTATATGGCACAAAATAAACATATCCAATAAGAAAAACAACACAAAAAGTATATCTTATCATTATGTTCCTGCCCGGCCCACGAGGCACATCTCACGGGATATTTGCCGTCATAAGGCCATAAGATTTGGCTACAAGGCTCGATCCCCAAAGAAGCAAAGAATTGCTGCCGAATCCAAGGCCGCGGCCTCGCGTCATGCTATCTCATTATATCAAGCGCCAGATGCCATGGGACCAGTTCGAAAGAGATATTTCTGGGATAATCATCCTTCTAATATTTAAGGATAACAAGCAAGGAGCCTCCCAAACAAAAAGTCTTGGGACATAATCTATATGATATCTCCACCAATTACTTGACATAGCGTGTTCCTTTGGCCCACTCCAAATGTGTTTAACCGGTGTCGAATTCTTTCAACACTCAAAATACCTCATTCAACACTCATTTTCACCAAACCATTGTAACCAATTCAACGCCACTTCTTATTATTAAACAAACCATTGAACATGGTCTTACTATGAGGGTGTTTCGTTTCAAAAGTAAAGAAATTGTCATTCTTCATCAACATCAACCTTTTTTACAATGAAATGTTTCACTTCTTCATCAAATATACACCTTGGATAGAATAATCATCATCCATCCATTTTACTGTTTTATATCATTTTTTAATTTTCTAAAAATGTGCGGGATCTTATCTTGCATTTTTATATTGGAATGCAAGATATATCTTGCATTTTTATCTTTCAAAATATAGATTATATTTTCTATTTTTTATCTTTCTCCAATTGAAGTTTAATTTATGGATACAAGTTATCTCTTTACATGGATCTAGACAAAGATGATATACATCAAATACATATAGGGTTTTCTATTATGACTTAACAAGGATAATTTATATCAGATTCAAGATTATAATTTTCATTCGGATATATCGGTATTTTCGATGTCTATCAAATTTTAATCTTATTCTTTTTTGGAAAAATATTTATAGTCTATTGATGTAAAAGTATCTTTATTCAATTGCAATCTTATTTATAAATAAATATTACTCATCTATTCACTCAAAAAAAGATACATTTAACGTTGCTAAATCCTTCATTAATGTTCTTTTGGATGGAATGAGCTAATATAATCAAACAAAATGGAGTACAATATAATAATAAAGTGTTATTGATAATAATATCACTGGCATAGAAAATACCATTATCGACAAAGAAATTCATATTCATACGTTAATATGTTCAACGTAGACATCCCCGCACGCTAGCCCCATCACCAATACGAGTATCCGAGACGCTGCCGCATGTGTGCCTCGTAGCCTACCTCTGATAATAGCAAAGATAGCTTGCAGAATCCCTCAAGAATAATCGGCAAGACGACTCTCGAATTCAAGAATACCATTATTGGCCGCAGGACGAATCACGCCGACGCTACAGCAAGACACCGCAGTGGCTAATTCGACGTCCACTCAAGAATGCTATTCGGCGATCTACCGATCATGAGTATTACTTTTTGGTCTCCCTTCTCAAGCTTCAATTTACTCCGATTTATTATAACAAAAACTTTTTATTTCCTTTTAATTGATCATATGTAATTTCAATTTAATTTCTATTTTGAGTTTTTTTCACTTCTTTATCCCTTAATAAAATGTGGATTAATTGTTATCTTCATGATTAATTAAAAATATTTTTAATAAAATATTTCCTTTTAAGAATATATTAATAATATTATTTAACCTCTTAATAAATTAATTTTTAACTTCATGATCAAATAAATTAAAACGGAGGAAATAGAACTTATAACTTCACTACTCTGAGCTATCCTCTCATCAAATTGAAGTTCATTATAGTGAGCTATCCTCTTGCATCTATAAAGCCAAAACACAATTTGCGCTTCTCTCAAACTATATAGTGGCTCCAAATCTAAAAACATCTCAATTAAAATGCAATCACCACCATTTGCCTAACTATGTCAATGAATGCATCTATCTTGGTTTACCGCACAAATAATTTTCCAACAAATTAGGCTAACAGATCAACAGGTGGTCCTATTTCCATAGCCCCCCATTTCCAAGGCACAAGTAATTACACCCATTCAGTTACTTTTGTATAGCAAAAAACAATTGATTGTGTGTAGTGCAAGGTTGGTGAGATATTCCACCGAGGCCATGTACACTTGGAAGTAGTTTTTACCCAGAACAACGGACACCATAGCTCCAACAAATGTATTCTCCAATTGCTGATGGTTAGGCGACTCATTTCAGCTTAAATCTCTAGGTTTAGTGATGCCACTCTTGGCCAACTTTAAGGAACATATTCATTCTGAGCGAACTGCTCTACCGATACATGCATTGCATCTCCGACTAACAGTCATTCTTGAAATTAACACTAGCAAGTGCACGAGAAACAATTACCACCATGCAAAAACTTTCCACATCACACACCAATCAATATCCGAATGCATGAAGATTGAAGAGAGATCATACACACAACTCAAAATTGAAAGTTCTGGATGTAGTTACTATATTGTTCCAACAATATTTTCTTGCCCAGGTGTTTAAGAGAAAAATTTCAAAGATATTGAATATTTTGATACTACCATGTATTGCAATTTAAACCAACTTCACATAATAAATATAAGTTAAATCAACTCTAGGAACAATGCTTCCTGTTTGCTAGTGAGCCCCAGCTCATTCAAAGTCAGGCTGCTTTCTCCATCGCTGAATGCACGTCTAGGATATGGTATCACCTGGTCAAATATGAACACATCAAGTAGATGAATCATGATAATCTGATGCTCCATATCCCAATTGCAATATGATAAAACCCAGAACATGAGTCAAATAGTACGAAAATGTCTCCACCCTTTATAAAATTTATGGCACAAGTTGAACAGATCCTTCTGCGTATTGACTATCGACAGATTAAGTATGTCATCAAGAATAAGTCTGTTGCATTCCTCTATATCGACTCCTATACACAGGTACTCTTCACAATAACACATATGCTTATGACTATTAATCTCTTGAGGCCCAGTAGATCAGGCCAATAAGGATCTCATTAAGTTAGCTGGTCACAGAACAAAGTTTCAAACTACAAATAGTACTTAATTCCCTTGCATTTAGTTAGGTATTAATCCTTGTTAACGGATAGCTGCCACCCACCACCCTCAATGGTCAGTAAGTCAACAACATGAGTTTATGCCCTTTTCTTTACTTTTTCATTGTTTATGTAGGGAAAAGATCGTTTGTTACACTTTTGTGCGACACTTTGTGTGGCACTCCGATAAGATCATACACGTGTTGTTTTCAAAAGATATTTTAAAAATGATAAATAAACACGTGTCATGATCTTAAAGGAGTGTCACACAAAAGTGTAACAGAGGATCCGAACTCATGTATGTAGGGGCGAAGGAGTTATTGATCAACTGCCCCCCGTTTTAGAGGGTATTTCCATTGTTTTTGTTGGGAGAGAGGAGACTGATCAACATCAACTGCCTTAATGCCTCTAAAAGAGGCTCCCTCCTAAGCGGGTATGAGGAGTCGATGTACAAAGTTTCATATTAGCTTGATGTAAATTAGGACTATTTACCACTTCACAATTTAAAAAAGAAGCGAAAGTAGTTTAACGAGCCCTTTTGATTAATTCAATTACATCCTAAAGCCAAATAATATAAAACCTTAAGGACTCCAGGGGACATGGAAAACATGGAGGAGATACTGATAAGAGGATAAATCTAGACAAACGCAAGAGAACTCTATTCTCTCCTTTACATGCTTACTTGGACGGGTGGGCTAGGTTTGGTTCGGCTAAGTACGAACTGCAGCTGGGGTACTGGCTCATATAACTTCATGGACTGGACAAAGCTAGACTTACTTTTTTGTCGATTCATGATTTCATGCCAAATTTAGGGGTACTTAATTCCAATCAACTCTATAACAACATTACAACATGATATCACATTAAAATAGTATACAAAAAAGTTGTTAAAGGGTCGTCGAAAAAGAAATAAGTGAGAAATCAAAGTAAAGGGCAGATGTTATGGGACAGGAGTAAAATTGCAGTTCATCCAAACCAACTAAATGATACCTCTAAGGAAATGGTGGCATATTCATGCCATTACTATAGCCAATGACCAAAAGTATTAAGCAGGAGTTAAAAGAATTACCACTTTGTAAGTTCCAGGTTTAATCACTCTGCCAACATCAATGAAGTCGAAAAGAGACTACAAAACAAATACGACATTCTTCAGGATGAAGCCAGCAGATCAATTGTAATTATGGAGTCTCCAAGATAAAATACCTGCAGTTTGTCAGATTTAAGAAATCGTCGGCCCCTCCTACTACCATCAGGCATCCTGACAAGAAGAGTCACTGCATTTTCATCCTTTAATGCTGGCTCCTGAGGAAGTGAAGCTTCTTTTTCTGCCAGTTGTCTCTCAGTTTCCTGAAAATGAACAACATAATAATTTCCACAATACTGCTAACATGGAAAAAGGAGAACATATTGTTGTTTACTTCTTCCCGATATGTAAGAATTTAAATCGGAAAGAACACATTCCCCCCAAGTGAAACTAGTCTATATTGAAGACACCAAAAATGAAGAACTTTTTGAGGTTGCTAACTATTGTAAAGTGCACGATATGTTTTGCAGACATGGTCTTTCATTTGTGAAAATAGAAGAAAAAATGGCTTTGAGAGAATACCAATTCACATGAAAAATATTATATTTCCCATTTTAAATCCTAGAAAAAAGCAACTTAAAACAGCTGCACCCAATAGTCCACCTCTAGGAATCCAACAGAGAACAAATGTACAGATTCAGCAGCATAAAATACAAGATAACTAGTTCAGATAATGAAGTCAGTTTAACAACAAATTTAATAGAAGTGGTTTCACGATTAACAAGCCCCTTTTCCTTTTCGAATCAGTGTAAGAAGACAACTACAGATAGCTGAAGATCATGAAAAACATTATGAAAGAGACTCTGGTATACTTTCTCATCCACATCAGAAACAAAGTTAAGACCACACAAGACTACTGGGATCATAAATTTACAACGAAGGGTACAATTGCATCCAAGTCCAGTGGGAGATGCTAAAAGGTCTTATTGCACAGCGAAGTAAGTTGGTGTGTCTGATGTTAATACGGTGACAGATGATTAAGAAACAATTGCAGTAAATTTAAGAAAACAAAATTAGTAAACTTCCGAACAAGCAGTGGTACCAGCTCTTCAATTTCATAATAAATACATTAAAGGATACCTTGTCTTCCTCTATTTTACGCAGCAACTCCTCCTCCTTTCTTCTCTCTTCTGCAAGGGCTTCCTCTTTGTCCTCTTTTGCCTTCAATTCCTTCTCTCTATCAGCTTGCAGCGATGCAAAATATTCATCATCCTGCATGCATTAGAATTTAATGTCAATACTAAAAACTCAAGTTTGTAAAATTTGCATGCTTAAACAAACCTGTTCTTCTCGTAATAAACGTTGAGCAGTAAGAGATGGTGATGGGGGTCGAGGATCAGGCCGGGAATATGGACCCGCAGAACTAACAGAACCATTATGCATGAATTGGTGAGGTGCATATGGAATTCGGTAAGTACTCCCTTCTGGAACACCGCCAAACATAGCAGCCTCAAGCATGACAGCTTCGTCATGTTCCACTGATGAAATACCTCCCCACTTCAACACAACAAAGATGACAGAAAAAAATTAGACAATGCAGGGGACACGGTGAAGGTTTTAAAGATGTCTGATCAGGCAGTAGAATACCTCATCAGAGTGGAAGTCTCTCCCATTCTGTTGCATATGTTCATCAATTACCCCAGGACTTGTAGGCGGGCTAACAGTAACTTCTTCAATTCCATTAACAGCCGCAACTGATTCAGGAGATGTGCGCCTTCTCCTTTGCCTAACAAGTGGTTGTTCTTCCACATCTTCAACTTCATCCTGTATAGACGAGCTGCCCACCTCCAGCCTAGATTTCCTTTAAATATATAGTCAGGATATACGAATTTCATTCATTGGCTTAATTAGCATGAGCACACCTCAATACATGGATGACCATACCACCTCGGTTAGACGACAAACTCTAAAAGGTATCAACATCTTCTGGTTCAGAATAGAGTAGATTATACCATTAGTTAAAAAAATATAAGTACGTTTTGATCTTTGGTACCCTATAGTAGTCAAGAACATTTTAGTTCGCAATAAGTGCAGATTTCTTACCAAATTTTGTCATTTGGTTAAAGTATGCATTTGTTGAAAAGATATGGCACTTCGGAAGCTTGACCTCCTGTTATCACGGAAGCAAAGGTTGCTTACTATTTGACACCCCATGACGCACCTTACCCCATTTAAGTCGGGGAACCTCTTATGCACTAACCTCAAAATCTTCATTTTAGTCAGTCATTACATCTTTCTCTATACAGAATACAAATTATCAGATCACTTACAGCATAAAAGACTCTTTAGCAAGTCGAAGCATTAAATTATGGGTCGAAGACAAACAAGAACGAATTCCTCGTTTGCTCATACCATCTTTCTCTCCACTCACAAATTAAACCATGGAGATAAACAAAACCCAAAATGATACATCACTCACAGTCGCAAAGGATTTTTTAGCAAGCCGGTGCATTACGTTATGAAATGAAGTTGTACCTTCCACTAGCAGATACCATTTTCTGCAGTTCCTCTTCTCTAGCAGACTTAGAAGATCTAGGTTTTGGTTTTACATCTCCTCCCTCCAATTCACGCAAAGCTGTTTCTTGCTCTGCTGTCTGGAATGACTTCAGGTTAGAAAGCTAGAAAATTAATTATAGAGTTTATCAAAAACTAAAACAAATAAGCAGACCTTGAGTGATAAGGAAACAGCATGTGCAATTTCAGGATCCTCTGCAACAAATCGACTTTCTCGAGGGATGGAGTCACTCTGATTCTGCATGATGTATTAATTGTTAATAGCAATTGAAAGTACTAAATGAGATCAAGGTTTATCATGTACAAATTCATGACATGCAATACACACATCAAGTTGCTCATTCATCTCAGCATCTTTTTTGGAAGCCTCAATGGCAGCACGTATCATTTCTTCTTCAATATCAGTGCTATGATCAGGGACATCGACAACGCCTGCAACATCTGGTCTTGAATGCATACTTGGAGCAGTTGAAACATGGTCATCATCACCATCGTCAATTGTGACAATCCCCTGGACTTCTGGACCGTGAGGATGAACACTTCCAGTCACCTCCTCAATGGCGGGGCAACGCAGACTTGAACCTCACGTATCAATCCATCTTTAACCTCAATTGGGATCTCCCTCACTTCTCTTGGATGAGAAACAAAAGGTTCACGACTTCTCGTATCGATTTCGCCATTAATCAATCTTCTAGTGAAATTTGAATCCAAGATTGAAAATGGATTCAGAATCCCACCAGAAGGTAGATGTGAAAAAGGAGGCCTATAGACCTCAGTTTCAAATCTATCATCTACCTCCATTGCATCATCTACAGAAGCAGAAACAGCTGGTTCATGTATTCTGTAGAGTTAGCAGAATAACAAAGTATTAGGACTATTATAACACAGAATCATAGACTGAGCTACTTGTACTCAGGCTTCTGAAATATTGTACGACATTTTAAGCTCAAGGGCTAGATAAGTAATTGCCAGGAAAACTAAAAACACATAAGAGAGAACCAACCTAGTTCCATCCTCTTCAGCAAAATATGCATTAACAGCTTGATTAAGATTGCCACCAGCATACCATCACAACATCCAGCGAACTCCATTGGCAACTCACAGCAAATTTTAGAAGCAAAAAAAGAACATAAAAGGCACAACAGAACTAATTAACTAACATATTATGCAATGTTAATTATATGAGATCATTCATGATAAATGCCCCCATAAATCCGAACAAAAGGCAATACTATTAGATGCAATTCTTTTTGAAGACTTATCTACAGGGAAATATGCTTGCATTTAGTTACACAGTTCACAGCATTCCAAATTGTCATGTGGAATCATTCTATTAGTTAGCATCAAACTGAAAAAGAGTTGAATAATATGTACTCGAAGAACATATCAGGAACTACCACAACACAATAAGAAAGTAACCAATGTCACTAGTCAAACAAAATGAAAACAAAACACTCAATAAATCATAAACAAATTATTTCCTAGTCAATGTAAGCTATGTTTAGAGCATGTTTGTAAGCTATGTTTATAGCATGTTTGGCTTAGTATCCAATAAGCAGCCTTCTTGAAGAAAGGCATGCATTCATATTTTTCTAGCTCAATAAAAGTAAGGAACTAACTAAAATGTGACCAAAGTCCGTGCCTTAAGAGGCTCTGCGGGGTAGGGGTGTTGGTTATGCAACGACATTACGCATGTCTTATGAAAAGTATTTTGAATTGACGAAGCGTGAAGTGCAACCACTATGAAAATATAACTCCATAGGGTATGAAAATAAACCATTAAAAATACTCGGTCCAACAACATCGTCTTAATTTATTTGATAATCTGCTTACGTTGTAAAATTCTCGGGAAGGTACTCTACCTCCTTTTGTCTTATAAACTTCCTTGCCTCTCGTTTAAAAATTTGTACATCGTGCATTAACTACCTATTGCATGCTCAAAACCACGGCAATTTTTTTATGGACAACAGCTATGCTATTTACAATTATCAATAATAGCTTCCGATTTTTTTCACTTAACAATTCAATTAATCAATAACTACAGTCTACATAATGGTATTACATGACTTCTAAAAAGCTTCCAAATTTTCATAATAATTCCAATTAATCATCCAAATACAGTATTATTGCATCACTAAAAAGCTTCCAAATTTTCATAATAATTTCAATTAATCATCCAAATACAGTATACACATAATAATTATTACAATCACCAAAAAGCTTCCAAATTTTCATAATAATTATTAAAATGACCAAAAAGCTTCCAAATTTTCATAATAATTATTAAAATGACCAAAAAGCTTCCAAATTTTCATAATAATTATTAAAATGACCAAAAAGTTTCCAAATTTTCATAATAATTATTAAAATGACCAAAAAGCTTCCAAATTTTGATAATAATTATTACAATCACCAAAAAGCTTCCAAATTTTCATAAACTGATAACTGATTATAAACCCAATTAGTCATCACTCATAAATACAGTAACGAACAACCAAAATGTTACAATCATAATAATTTGTCAAATACTCAAATAGTTCACAAAAAACAATTAAAAATATTCAAAACAATTAAACTATACACAATTAAAAATAATGATAATCGGAAATTAATTAATTAATTAAGCAAAAAAATAAAAATAATTACTTGGAGTTTAATAATTGCGGTAGGTTCAGGGACACCAGTGATGCTCATGAATGTTTCGATTGCTTCTTGATCAGGCGTTGCCATTTTTTCTGATTTAATTTGAAAATTAAACTGAGAAATACTATATGAAAAGGAAAATAATTGTGTATTTAAGGATTAATAGATTAATATTTGTAGAAAAAACTATGGTTTAAGTATTTTAGCGAGCGATAAATATATAACTTGGGGGAGGGGGAGATGAGGTGTCCTTTTGGTGTCGGGGTCGCATTTCTTATCAACACCCATTAAAATATTCCCCTCAATCACTTTTAATTATTGTTCTTTTTTTAAATTCAACTTTTCTTAATCGATTATTAATTAATTTATTATTATAAAAATAAAAAATTTATATAATGAGTTGGATTTGAGAGCACTAGTATTTTACATAATAATGAATTTTTCAATAATATAATTAAAAAGTAATTGAAAATCAAAGATTTATATATGTAAGAAAGTCAATTAAAATGGATTGGAAGTAGTAATATTTTTTTAGTTAATGTAATGGGTGATGCTATATATAATCGTAAAAATTTTCCAAACACAATCAAAATTTAGATAAAGAGACTAAATTACCACTTCATATAATTTAACGTTAAAATTTCGTACATATGGGTACCCAATAAAAATCATCCGAAAATAATTTTGAACAAAATAATAATGTACCAATGAACTAGAATGAACATGAAAATGCAAAATGGAGTAATGGATATGGAAGATGATTAAAGGGAATATATTATGTTTTGTTAATTGGGATGATGAAATAAGTTGATTATTGGGATAAGATGTGGAGGTTTGAATTTTTTAGAATGGAATAATGGATATGGAAGATTTCAAATATAAAATATATTAATATTGAAATATAATTAAAATAGTTAGTCTAAAAGTATGAAGGTAATATTGTCACAAAAATTTTGTCGATTGACGAAATTTTTTGTGACTATATATAGCAATGTAATATATAAAGTAATAATTTGTTCCTTTATTTGTAAGTGTATTGAGTGAGGGAGTTATATTTAAGGGTAAATGATTATTTCACTCCTAAAAAAATATGGAGTACTATTTGATGGTGTGTATAGTGTTTCCAGCTAGTAGGGAAGGAAATGGTATAAAAATTGTGTTTCTAAAATATTTTGATAAAATTTGCACTTTATAGTTTATCTGATTAAAATTTAAAGAAGTTATAGTTAAATTAAGTTTTTGTTTATTAGTGATTAGATTTAATTCTAGAAATTATATCATTTTATAATACTCGTATATATATATATATTTTGTATATTTTAGGTAATATGTACCATTTTCTCAAAAAAAATATTAATGTCAATTATACAAGCTTATTTTTACCTTTTAGGTAATCTGTACAAATTTATTTAACAAATTTTGGTACTGTATCTTAATTAGGTACATAGAATGTTTGAAATTTTTTTTGGAATTTTTAATTGGCACCATATTATGGTATATCGCTTTGATAATGTATTATTTTTATATTGAAGTGAAATGCAATATAATTAATAACTTTTCATTAATAAACATTGTAATTTCTGATTTTAATCTGTTTCTTTGATAAAAATGTTTCCTATCAATATAACCCCTCTTTATTAAATAGTAATTATCGAACAAATATCTTCTAATTTATACTCCCTCCGTCTCAATTTACTTGATCATGAAGTTAAAGTATTTTATTAAGAATTTGATTAATATTACTATACCTAAAAGGTATACATCGAAATAGCGATTCATCGTGAAACCAAAAGTATTTTATTAAAGGATAAAAGTGGAAGATCATGATAAAGTTGGCATTAAGTACTAAAATTCGAGTAAAAAGGAAAGAGAAAATTTTTCTTCACATGAGTGGTAAATTGCGGATAAGAGTGAGTATCTGTTTTAGAAGTTAATATCTAACTGTGTTTATATAATGTTCCATTCATTTTAAGGCTGTTTTTATGAGAAAAGGAATTAAAATATGCTATGAAGTGCAACATTTAATAAGAGTGTCAAAAATGAGGTAATTTGCACCCGTCACATATTGTTTAAAAATTGTACGTATCCCCTATATAATTTAATTAACACCGTACCATATATTATTTTTAAATGTGCAACACTTTCTCACTGGTATTAGCAGTTGAATTATTTGGTAGAAAATAAAAATCGATATTCACGAATTTGACAGCCAATTCACTTTTTTATATTTCTTATTATCCACAAAAAATATTGATATCATTTTTATATATTGTTCAAAATATTTTTATAATATTATTGCTTTCAATTTTTTCATAATAATACTTTCTTGCAATTTATGAATGCTACTAAACCCTTTAATTAAGACTTAGGTAGTGATAAGTGCTTATTACATATACTTCTTTTCAACTCAATTAATTGATATTTTTATTTTTATGTGTACATGACTTTGTCCTTGAATATTTTAAAAAATGATAAAAATAATTATATTAAAATATTTCAAAAACGAATCCAATAATATCAATTTTATATTTATTAAAATAAAAATAAAAATTGATGGTCAAAACTTAATAGTAAAAGCCCAAAAACATCATTTTGATTTGGAGGAGCGTGTTGTAAAAATAAAAAATATTATAAAAAGGTTAAAGAAATGTGAGGTAGAAGCCTCCCAATCTTGGGTAAAATGGTCTAAAACATTACAGTTTGGAGAGCAAATTATTTTGTCACCTCGAGTCACTGGAAATAGAGTGTGAAGTACAACTTTGCAGTGATTACAGGTAATTTGGATGTTAAGGGATGATGTGCAAATATTCAATGTCACCGGGAGGTAGAGAACTTATTAAATAATATAGGGGGATACGGTACAACTTTTAAATAATAAAGGGGAATTGGATGCAATTTATCCATGAAAAATTCAATTTAAAGTGAAAAGGTAAAAGGTAATATTCTTGCAACTTCCCTTTTTTGGGGGTAAATGTAAATAATAATGGAGGTGAGGTGTTGTTTTGAGGGGTTTGGGGGTAAAATGGTAAATAATGGGAAAATGCCTGCCCCTTCTGTAATGTTCCAAAGTTGGAAAAGGGGTTTGAATCTGGAGGGGTGACTTGACTGGAGGGTAAAGAGCTGTGGAATGTTTATACAAGTTCTTTGATTTTGACATATTGGTACTTTATTTTGAGTTTTGTTGTAAGTTTGTTTTGATGCTCATCGGTAGTTGGTCAGATTTTGTTGAGTAAAAGAGGGGAAAGTTAGGTATACAAATGCAATATTTGATGACCAAATTCTTTTGGAATCGGATTTAGTTCATAAATTCAATAAATTCTTGAAGGTTTAGGAATTTTTGTAAGCATGATGTAAGCATTGATCTTGGCCATTGGATATCTTATTTTTAAATAATTTTTTGATCATTAATTAAGATTAATCGAGGATACTATTCATTTGCTTTAATTTTAATTTATTACAAAAACAAATATAATAAAACAAAGAAAATATACTTGCTACCCATGACTCAGAACCACGTGCACCGCTTACCAACCGTCCTCACTCTGCCAGCTGGCCTCACTTCCAATGCCCAGCGGCCGCGTTTCACCGGGCAGAGTCCCGCCGAAAATCCCCACCCCGTGGCCAGCGTCGGCACGGCCGCGTCTCCCGCTTAAGCGGCGGCCAGCGCGGCCTTAATTCCCGCTGACTCCGGCGACTCCACCCGATTATCTTTATCGAGTTTGTTGCTTAAGCTGGCTTATTAATTTGTTTTTAATTTTTTAAAACTTCGGCTTTTTGAATTAAAAGCGTTCTTTTGGAATTTTTGTTCGATTGCCACATGTATGTATTGTTTTACTCGAATTGACTTAATTTTTATCAAATCATTTTGTTAATTTCGTTCATTTCTTTCTTTTGTTGTGTATACAATTAGGAGGAAGTATTACTTAAAATTGACTATTTTGAAATGTGTTTTTGTTATGTATTAGTAATAAGAGTTTGTGGAAAATTATCTTGAAATGGGTTTTGAATACCATTTGTGTTATAAGTATGGTACATGTCGACAATAGAGAAATACATTTATCATTTTAATAATGGTATCCATTATTTTAGAATTTGTATTTTTATGTCTTTATATAATAGTAATACACTAATACCGTCAATTTCAAAATGTTGTAGCAAAAACTACCTCGTTTATTTAATATCATATAAGCGTAAATAGAATGTAAAATAATAGTTTGAGATGTTTTTTTATTATGTTTTGTTAAATAAGAGATTGCGAGAAATTATCTTGAGGTAATCTGAAATACCATTTGTGTTATAAGTATGGTATGTTCTTAGTAGAAATGTCAAAGGACTTTTTGTAATGGTATCCCTAATCCATTATCTTCTAAAATATAAATTCTTAATGTGTTTCTATAATATCAATACCGTCGTTTAAATATCATATAATAAAATACCTTATTACTTTAATACCATATAAGATAAATAAAATACAAATAATGTATTGAGATGTGTTTTTATTTATCTATTATTAAATCACGAATTTTTCCCAGAAATTAAGATCGAAATATCATTTGTGTTATAAATATGGTATGTATCAACAATATAAAATATCATGGTTTTTTTTAATAATAGTATGAATTAAATCCTCTCTTCTACTCGATTCACGAAAAATACAAAAAATCAACTATATCTACTATGCAAATTCAGATAAAGTAATACTGATGCAAAAAATCATCCAATGTAAAATAGTTTCAAATTACAAAGTTTGAACTGAAATCTACATCATAAAATTTAGCTTCTGAGAAATAGTAAACATTGTAAATTGTAATAAAAACTTTGCAATCAAATAGTAATATGATGATAATGATGGAGAGATCTCATATTTAGTTATCTACTTATTTATTTATTTATTTTGGATAGTAAGCGGGAATGAGTGGCGGTTTGAGGCGGAATGGTGAAGCCAGTTTAGGGATTTGTGGATTTGAGATAGTGAAGAAAGAAGGGATGAGGTGGGGGAAGAGAGGAGGTGGAAAAAGGAGGGTTGGTGGTGGACTAGTGGGCTGTCTTGACAAGGGTTTTCTCTTAGGTGGGGAAGAGAGAGATGGGAGTTTTTAATTAAAAATATACCGTTTAATGCGAGGACTCTTGCCGCACCTTAAAGCATGATCCTTACAAACTATTTTAAGCATACAAATAGGATTCACTAGAAATTAATTGTTTACGTCAATGGTTGTAGAGATAAGATAAACTAAAACATAGTAAAGTGCGTCATGAGAATAAGCAAGAGGGGAGACTAATTTTAGAGCACTACTTGGCATTTGTAGTATCCACTCGTAAACAATCTTACTAACATACGGATATATCTTTTATCATAAAATTAAGTTAACGACAAACGTCTTGCAGAATTTTCACCATTAGTAGTATTAGTCATGAGGAAGAGATGAAGGCAGCGTACTAATCATGATTATGTATTAGAGTTTTAGCCCTTGGAAGGTGTTAAGTGGAATCGGATATGTATTTGGTTCGGGGCATACATTTTTCAAATGGAGACGGAGGACTATAAGGCGGAGCATCCAAAAAGATATAGCAAGAGATTTCAAGAAGAGACCTACTCATTCTTCCGTCCCAGTGGGAGTTGGGCATTATTGGATTCAGCTCGGGTTACATTAAGTACTTCTTACTAAGAAAATGTCGGAAATGTCGGCCGGATTTAAAATGTGTTAGTTACTATGTATCAAGTGTCGACCATTAAAATGGCCATTTAAATTTACTATGTACATCAAAGTAATCGACCGTTGAATGTGTTAATTACAACCGAACCCGAGTTACATGGCTTTTTTTTATTTTATGATACAAATTAAGAAGCGATAATTATATTTTTGTGCCCAATTATTTGACAATATTACATGCTTAAGATGCATCAATGACACACATGCGAGTTTATAATATTTCAGATGAAATCACAAAATCTAGTGACTTGTTGAGTGAGTGAAATGGAGGGTAAAATAAATGTATGAAAGTGCTAATTCAAATGCAAATTGAATTTTTTGGGATGAATGAAGTGTTCATTATCCGATTTCGGCCTAGAATTATCTATGAATGACATAAATCGAGTAATAATGTATTATAATGTTGAATTCGGATGTTCGTTAGTAATCAGTTTGAAATATAATAGTACTCCTTCCAGTTTTTTTTACTTATTAAATACTTATCTTTTTACTTGTTATTAAGGAAGAAGTAAAAAGTAGTCGAAATATTACATTGAAATGAAATATCAATTAATTAAAATTATCATTGGATTTGGTTGACAAGTTCAATAGAAAAAGTAGTCAAAAGTCTGATTTATTATGATAGAATGACAAACTATTTTTTAAAAGCAAAAAAATTATCTTTAGAATAACAACTAAAAAAATCGGAGGGAGTATAAAACCATCTCATTAATCAATTCGCATAAAATGGCAAAAAACAGACCCATTAATCGGTTCGAAATAAAATCGCATACCATGTTTGGTACATATTGGTACTAGATTAGAGATTCATTGTGTTTGGCGTATAGTTTAGCAAATGGATATTACAACCAATTTAAACACCGATTAACGAACACGAGTGCAAGCGATTTATATCAATGACAGTTCGCTTAGACAAGCCGAACAAGTAGACAGCCTATCAAGAGTTTATCAAGTTGGAAGGGTTTACTTGATCCGCGATAAAAGCCCATTACTAAGTCAGATTTTAGTTTGTTATTCAAGAATGATGACCTAGTTGGAGAAATTGTTGTCTTTAAATACAAAGGAATCATAGGGTTTAACATTCAAACTGCCTTTTAGAGAACAGACCGAGCTTCTTCTCAACGCCGCTCTGTTCCGTTGCCGGCAAACATAAATTTCTTCAGTCATTTCTTTTATGGAGTCGGAGGTATTCCCTCCTTCTTTGTCAAAAGAAAGGTCTTACATATTTTGACCTCAAATATTATTTTGTATAAATTGATTTACTCTTGGTATGTTAATTAATATTCGTAAATTTTCTATTTTTAATCTCTGAAAAACAAAATTCACAATATTTTATGGATAGATTTAGATTTAATGTTTTTTGTATTGTTTTTATTTGAAGTATAGGCCGATCCAATGGGTTATCGTGGTAAATTCATAATTTGCGATACCTCAATTTCACCCGGCCGATATTAAATTTAACTTGATTTTTAGAGTGGGCTAAATTAAGGATCTAATATATTATTAATCCTGAAAAATGCCCTACATCTTTTTAATAATTGATTAAACTTGGAGTATGTTTAATGAGTATGTGTATTGATATAATTCGTCCTTCTCAAATATAATGTCATATGTTTCTAAATTTTAAGGTTGTATACTTGAAATATGAAACTTTAAATAATTTTTGTTGTTTCCAATGATTGTATTTTTGATATATTTTAATAGTGTTTTGATAATTTTGATTCAAATCAATTTTATGTCAATTAGCCTTGCAAATCTGTTAATTTTAAATACTAATAATTTAACTTTGCTATTTTTGAATCTATTACCATTAAATTTGGGAAATTTGGTATATTTAGGCTTCTGTCTGTCCTGTAAACAGAATTCTTGTATTCATTTGTAATGATTTCCCATATAACAACAAGACAGGAGTTTAATGCTTGTACGCCAAGATTTGAATGGTTTGCAAGTTTGGCTCTTCTGTTACATAAAAAAATGTGAAACCGTCGCATTAGCGGTCGCCGAGATAAATGCGAGATTCGCGGACGAGGCCATCCCGGATATAGCAATTTTTCACTTGAGTGTGGCTCTTCTGTTACATGAAACTGTTCTTGTACTCAAAATGTCTTAAGTATCCATGTAATAATTAAAAAAACATAAATTCTTTTAAATTGAGTATGAATGATTGAGTGTCCTTAGAAGTTCCAATCCTTTATTTTTGAATATGCACGTAGCCTCCCGGGCAATGCTTACTTAAAGAGTGAAGTAAAATGCCCCAAAGCTCGTGCTAAAACTATGCCTTAGAGTGTTGCAGCTCTGCCGCTTTGTACCTATTTTTCACGGCTTAGTTGTGTCAAATCTACGTCAACATACTCTTTATTATTCATCCTTTGCCTCTCTCACCTTTAGCTTTTTTTCTAATTAAATTGGAAAAAGGTCTAGTCAATGAGGCACATATTTAATTTCTGCGGTGTAACGTGGTGTGCTCGTTTTTTTATTTGAATCACTCCTAAGTAGATCCGCTATACATTTTACTTTTATTGGTATGGATTTGATTTTTATTTAATTTGGCAATGATTATAGTTTATCCGCGCTTCTGAGAGCAATCTTTGATGCATAAAACGAACAATTGGTTGAATTTCTTGATATGAGCCAATAGTTTTCATTATTTAGAAACTCCTTTTAATAATTATTAGATTTTTTTGACTATGATGATTAAAATTACAGCTATATGCCAGTTCTGCTTCAGAAAATTCTTGATTGATAAGCTGTTAATTATCCTGAGTCTCATAATTTTATTTTATTATTGATTTTTAATTTGTCAATGAAGATATTTGAAATGGCTGGATAGTATTTGAGGTGATATTACTTCACCACAACATGTAAATTTCAAACATTTCCATGAGACAAGTATCAATTTATATTCTATCAATATTTTTGTTATTAAGATTGAAACTTTTTAATTCTGGTTGTAGGTTATTTTTGTTTTTGTTGAATTTGTAACAATTTAAATTTGTCCATGATGATTCAATCCGATTGAATGAGTTGCAGTGTAGCCAAGATTTCTTGAGAACCTTAATTGGCTTGTATTACATATGATCACTCTGGATTTTACTGAGACTTATTACAATATTTAATATTTGTTTTATAATTGAATATTGAGTTTAACTATACTCTTGACCTTGATTTAATTTGTTGGGTTTAGGGTCTGAATAACTCGAATATTTAAAGTGTTGCCATCATCTTCTCTCTTTATTTCACACGAGAAAGAAGTCAAATTACGACACAACATTTGTATTCTCAATACTTTTGTAGTGGGTGAACTTGGAATAAAGGCGAAGTAACTTTAGGTAACGAGCCGTAAGAAAGATGAGCAAAGCATTCCTTTTGTTGGCCTTTATACTTTATAGGAGTAGGGGAGCGTGGAGAGATAGATAGGGGTTCAATCTACTTACCCGGTGCATGCATGAAGCAGTGAATGATGGGGCTTAAAAAATCATAATTGGGCCCAAAGTCTGTAGAATAAGCCTTATAGTCGTGTCGTGTGTGAACCGGCCCGGCCTGGCTCCTTAATGAACGAACCAGCTCGGCCTCTATGACAAGTTCGATGGGTCCGATGTCCCTTAACGAAATGGGCCTGTCTGGTCCATTAAGGGATTACTTGGCCCTTTTTCGGTTCGAGTGCCGTGTATCGGTTGCGACGTGGCACTGTTTGTATTAAACGGTATCACGTTACCCTGTTGTCATTTATTTTTTTTGCATTAAACGTCCCAACGTTTGCCTTTTAATGGTATACTGTTTATTATAATAAAAATTGAAAATTGATAACGAATTGAATAAGTAACATTTCTAATGAAATAATGATTTATTAATAATTAAAGATAGGTGAGCTTATGATCTGATGACATTTTCTCATAACAATTAATACCGTGCAAAACAGCGAAAAGGATATAATGATTACATTGATTTATGTTAATGGTCAAGCCATAAAAGTTATAAAGTCTTGCGTTACATGTTTGTAATGTTTCGCCAAATTCCACTTGTAGTAAAATAGTGAAGTAAATATGATGTGTTTAAATAGCACCATTGAATCACTTTCATTTTCAATTTGACACTATGAAGGTCGTTATCCATAAATTGAAACTACATTCTGAAGTAGAAAAAGTTATTAGCATTCGAACAAGGTGGGAGGTAAGCACGAGCACTTTTGGTGGATAGATTCTGATGTCTTGAAAACCTTTACGGCCGCTTCCTATCAATTCGTCGAGCTTTCCATTAAGTCAAACATGTTAACAATGTTTGGTGAGATGAGGAGGCCAGTGCGAGGAATGAAGCTTTGTGATGGATCATTTAGCTGATGTAGATGGAGGATATGAGTTTGGCGATCGAGGGCGCTGACACTTGCCGCGCCAGTTGATGTCGAGAGATGCTTCGATAGAGGATGGCGATTGGAGGACCATTAGCGTGAAGAAAGCATGAGTGGATATGTTTTGTTCGTATGTACTTTCAAGTTTCAAATAATTATAG
This sequence comes from Lithospermum erythrorhizon, assembly GCA_019722365.1. Taxonomy (NCBI): domain Eukaryota; kingdom Viridiplantae; phylum Streptophyta; class Magnoliopsida; order Boraginales; family Boraginaceae; genus Lithospermum; species Lithospermum erythrorhizon. The sequence goes on along the minus strand of JADFUC010000006.1, from coordinate 208,088 downwards.
TTCCTTTTTATTTTTATGTCGTAAGCATTTTGGTATTCGAGCAATTTAGGTTTTATATTATTCATTTTAGTATTTGAACAATGATTATCGTATGGTTGTCAAACATTTTTAGGTCGATGTTATCGCCTTGTCGATGTTCCAATTATATTTGTTAATTGTTATGGTGTTTAATTTACATTGTATTACGCAACATTTATGCCCAGCGGTGGCAAGTTTGTACTAAACTTTTATGTTTATTGTTTTCTACTTACAGAATACAACATGTATGTTAAACTTTTCGCGTCTTAAATGGTGGGACTTTTGTCTAGCGTTGCCCGTTTGTGCGGAGTTACCTATAGGATAGAACATGTATATAGAATTAACTTTTTGTATGTTAACGGGTGCGTTTATTAAGAGTGAGGACTCGAGCAGGCTGGTAAATACGCGAATATTGGGTGACTCGAACGACCATTGCACTTTGCTTTGTCAAATCGCTTCTTAGCGAGGCCAAGGGATCCGTTCGTGGGTCTAGTGAGCGGGGCGGTCGAGGCGGGTCGTGGAGTCGGACCGGACGACCCACCAAACTCCGTTCCATTAGACTCCAGTAATTTTAGCTACAGGTTCTGGCCTCTGAATTGAGGGCAGGTTATAGGGCATTTGGTTGAAATGGGCAAATGACTAATGAATTGCCTCGACAGGCTGAGGAACGTATTAAAATTATTTGGGCTTATGTAGGAAATGGATCGAGCCAAGGTTTTTCAAACTTGCTCGGTTCGCCGAATACAACTTTTAAATGTTTGCCACTACATTTGATCGTGCGAGCCGAGTCTCGAACACAATTATTGCGAGTTGAATGTTCTGAATTGAATCGAACTAGATACCAATTAGGCTTGTCAGGGGCGGAGCTATTCACGGGCCAAGGTAGTCTTGGCTCGCCCAATTTTAAAGCGTTAATTTATGCTAAATTTTTTAGAAAAACATATTATACTATATTTTTTCAAATATTATAAATTTTTATTATTGGCCCATCGTTATAAAGACAGCGTAATTTTTTTAATATTTGGCTCACCTATGGTATTTGTGGCTCCATACGATGCTTGTGAAGAAATTTTTGATTAATGTTAAGTTTGTACAAGTTTGTCTTCCCCATCGTTTCTACTGACAAGCCTAATAAGGATTCCAAATTCTTGTTTTGATTATATGTTCATTTATAAAATTTAATAAGTTATGAGAAATTAATAAAACGTGAAAGCGACGATCTTTATTGAAGGAGAGTATTTTTAGGTGTTTAATTTAATATATTTTGATGGTTTGGTGGACATTCTTATTTTGGACCAATATGTTGTATGATTTTTGGATATCACGAGTTTCAGTATATGCTTTGCACTACAGAGTGCATATAATTTTGAAGGCAATAATTTTTTTTTGATTTTTATCTTTAGCCATCGCACGAAACGTATGGTGGAAATGCATAACGACCAAATCAAGCACACATTCGATATCATGAGATATAGAGTGAATTTACATGTTCCATGCATGGAACGTGTGGTGAAAATGCATACTGACGCTCAAAGTGTCTATTGACCATATGACAAAGTTTTTCATAATTTCAAGCGACCTCATGGAATACAGTACAAACTCTTTAAATTAATACTTCATAAATTAATAAACTCTCTAAAATAATAAATTGGTTCGATTCGGACTTTGGCCAATTAAAAATTTACAAAAACCGATAAAATAATAAGATAATAATTTTTTCGGGAAATCCCTTTATAGTATTAGCTTCCACGAAAATCATAAATTAATAATTCGTAGAAATTGAAAAAATAATTATTACAATTTAGTAAAAATATATGATTTTCTTTTAAAAGATTCCATCATTGAGTTCATCTCTAAATTTTTCTTATTAAGTAATAATGAGGTTTGTGCTTTTCGAATTATAACATAAAGTTTTCAAATATTTTGGGTAGCCAAAGTACTTTACATTTGCTTAACATATTCAAAGCCACTGTTGTATCATCTTCACGCTTGATCGTAATGATACATACACACGTTCTCGATGATAGTAGCGTATCTTCTAAACTCTAAACCTCTCAACATGCTTCATTTTCTCCCGGGGAGTTCATTAGATTTTAGATATACGTCCTATTACAATTGCACAATGATTGATAATTGTCTCGAGGTCTTGAATTTCTTTATCAAAAGTGGATTCATCTAAATTTCTTGCAACGTTAGTGCTTGAACGAATATCATTGAATTAAATTCTTCATGTCGTTAAACTAAAGAATTCATGTCGCTAAACAAACTCATTAAATTAATAAATTATTAGTTTATGGCTAATTAGCCAGATGTCCCCCGAACTATCACTTTACGTTCTGTTAGATCCTTGAACTATGCATTATTTTCTAGCATGGTCCTTGTACTATTATTCTTTTCTGGCGTGGTCCCTGGATCCGTTTTTTACATGAAAATGAGGGAAAAAATGAACTACACAATTATTAGATTTGTGAGGTATATTTTAAAATAATTTAACATATGGGAGCCTTTTATAATTATTAAAAATTATATAACTTTTAATTTTGCCCCATTTCTTGGAAGTTAGGGTGCTTAAAGATATGGTGTTATAACATGCTTAAAGGACTTCTTGTGCAATTTCTAAATAATTATAAGCCTTATAAGCCTTTTTAGATAGTTTTAAAATTTTATGGACCAATTTGTAAAAGTATATATATATATATATATATATATATATATATATATATATTAATTAACTAGAACTAATTTGTTCTAATTCGTCATTTCACAAATTTTACTCTAATTCACAAAATTCATAATTTTTCTCCGATCTACTTGTTTCTATTTAAATGTTGAGCTAATTTTTCTTAAATTGACTCAATTCCTTCAATTTTTTGACGGTAGGTAATTTTCGATGGTTTTTATTCACTTTTCTTTTTATTATGTTTTTGTTTAATTGATTAATTAAATTACTCAATTTTGTTATTTGATTGTTCTTTTACGAATTAATTAGGATTGTTAATTACGATTCAACAAGTGATTAGGTTATATAGTTAGGTTTTGATTCAACAAGTGATTTAATTAATTTGTTCATAATTTTTTTAATTGAATGATTTCAGATTTAGTTCAATTCGTTAATTGGATGTTCAATTTTAATTCCTTCAATTTCGAACTCAGCTTAATTGAATGTTCAATTTTAATTCGTTCAATTTTTGAATTGTTTAATTGTTTGTCTTATTTAGTTATTAATTATTTCGATTTTGTTTTAATTGACTATTTTACATCAATGTTTTATGCTTAAGCGATTAGATTTCATGTTTTTTGTTAATTTATTAGTGAATGATTTAAAATTCAGATCAATTCATAATTTATGTTCAATTTCTAATTCAGCTTAATTGTATTTTCAATTTAATTCCTTCATTTTCGGTGTTTTAATTTTTATGCGATTTAAACTTGATTAAACTTTCGATTTTTCTTTAATTGACTATTTTACAGTAATGTGTGTATGCTTAATTGTAAGGTTACTCGAGTTCGAATTTGTAATGTGATTATTTCATATATTTAACGTTACATATGAAAGATATAGCAGCCTACGCTTGGATTTTTTTTCTTTATGTTAGCGGTAAAGCATACCAGGCTTCTTGCTAGGGGTGGAAATTTTGGGGGTTAAAGAGAACATTTCTCTCCCGAGGAGAAGTTCTCGGCTTCTCTTCCCAGCGCCTCATATATTTTTTCTTCCTTTGCTTCGATCTTGAATTGGTTTACCGGCTTGTAGGTGATTGAACCTCTTCTTGATCGTTCCTATTCAGCGTTTCTCTTTGAGATAGGTGATGGAGCATTTTGGAACTCCAAATCGCCCATTTGGACTCGGTGGTGGTGGTGCTGCGGATGGCTTCACCAGTGTGACTATAAGGTTTCTTTCTCCTCCAGATTTCTATCTACCCGCCCCCAATGATTTGATGGTGGAGGTTTGGTTCTAGTGAACCCCTTCGGTTCTCCTCGTATTTGGTCTCTCCTTTTGCGCTTGCATTTCCGATTCATGGTGGCGGTTTGATTATTGAATGATTCGGCGGTGGTTGAAGTTCTTGTGAATGTTTGAGTGTTGGGTTTGATTTCTTGGTGCCCGCTGACTGCCTCTTGCCCCATGAATTGAAGGTTGGTTTGTGTTATGGAGACTCGGTGGCTTCAACTCCCAGCGGTTCACTTGTTATTCTTATGCTTTGGATCATTGATTTGGCTTGATTATGAGAAGCTTGTGTTGAAGCGAGGCGATTTTGAGCAAGTTGATGATCTTAAAGGATGATGATTTTGATATTGTTGGTTTGGCCTCCATTATTTTTGGATGATTTTGATGTTGATGTTGGTTTGTGTAAGTTGATGTTGATTTTGATGATCTTGAATTGCATTTTAAGGATGATTTTGGGTGAGATTTGATTGATGATTTTTGAGTTTTTGGAGTTCAATTTTCTGGAATTTTTGATGATTTTTGTCGATTTTGATCTTGATTTCATGATGATTCCGGCGTTTTTGGTGTTTCCGGCCTATTGAGCGATTTTCCGTCGACGACCTCAGATGCCCGATTGGAATGTGAAAGGTTGGGGATTTGAAACGTCGTGTGACTTGGCCGGTCGAATTGAATCCTTGCGGGTTTAGCCTTGAGTTGGCTCGGGTGAAACGGCTTGGCTACCCGATTTGGTAGGCTGGACCATGCAAGGTTAGGTTGAAAGGTTCTACAACTTGTGGCTATGAGTGCGGCTTTAGCGGTTCTTGACGTACACATTCACAGTCTTGGTGGCTATGGGACTTGGACGCATGGTTGGAGTTTTGAATTGTGGCTCGTGGGCCTTGGTGGGCTTTCTAACGCTCTTGAGACTGGTCTTGGTTTGTTGGGCTCATTGGGCGCGTCTTCACGGCTTTATGCGGATTGGATTTTATATTGGTTCGGTTTGGGTGGGGCCCAAAAGATGATGTTTGCTCTTTTTTGAGACGAAGCCTTAGGCTTTGAGTGCAGTTCTTTTGGGCCTCCAAATTATTTTTTTCTTTGGTGTGTGTGTGTGTTTGTTGATTTCATTTCCGAGTCTTTATCCATATGAACTAACATTTGGGGGCACGAGAAACCCCGTTCGACCAGTGTATCTCACGATTTTATTAATAAAAGTATGATTTTCAAAAAAAAAAGAAAAATGAAACATATAGAATCTTTTTTTTTTATTTGCATATTTTCTAACTGAAATTTGTGAAACGGATACTAATTACGGATGTAGAAACAAATACTAATTCTAGGTTTATGGCCACCAAATAGAATGTTCACATATGTAATAAAAGATCAAGAATGTAAGTGACTATATTCGCGGCATTGATTCTTGAAATTGTCTTGCTATGTTAAATGTCTTCAATAAATTATAGATTTACGTACTATAGATATGGGAAAAGTTGTTTCTTTATTTATATGTTTAGTAGAGGATAGTTGCAAGATGGCACATTCATCATCATCTTCCAGTTAAGGATACTCGAGTTCAAATTTGCAATGTGATCGGAGTCACCGATTTAGTGTAATTATCATTTTGTTTTTAAGGATACTGATATGTCGATCAAGTATGTTATTTTTTCAGCTCCTTTTATTGGGTTCAACCATCATCGTGAAATCTGCATTTTTGGTTGTGCACTGTTATTAAACGAGACTCTTGAAACATTCTCATGGTTGTTCAATACATTCAAATAATGTATGTCTGGGAAGTTGCCGAGAAATTTTTCCACTAATCAATGTGCAACAATTTGTTCTGTTGTTAATACATTTATGCCTGCAGAGACGTTCAATGGATTATGTTCTTGGCATATTACTGAGAATGCAAAGAAGAATCTGGATTTTTATGCTGATTCAAAATTTTTGAGTGAACCCGATTTCCTGATAAATGAGATTGACACTCTTGATGAAATTAATTTCAACTGAGACAAGATGGTTGCAAAATGCTTCAGAAGAAAGAGCGAACCCGATTAGTTAGTTTAGGCTTTATTCGAGGTTACAAACATGGTGTTACCGTGGGTCCAAAAGAACACTGGGACAGACAAATCTTTCAATTCACTTGTTAAAAAGTACATCAAGCATACTTGTTCTTTAACTGAGTTCTTTGAGAGGTTCAATACTATGGTGCGTGATATTTTCAATGGGATTGAGTATTTTCCAAGGAATCATTTCCCTATTCGCCGATTATGCGGCATGCTTGAAGGTGTACACTCATACTGTAAAGCCGAGTAGCGACTCGTTAATTAATAAATTAAAATTTGAGATTTATTAAATTTGTTCACGTAACATTTGGAAACCAACATATTTTATATGCGTTAAATGTTAATGTTTGGGAGTTAATTAATCGAGATAAGTTAAGCGAGAGGTATCGATCGAATTAAATGTTTGGTTTTTCAGGTTGGGCTTTGGGCTAGCAATTACTAACTCATCGAATGGCCGACACTTTAAACCATTTCCCTTTCTTTTTCTCCTACCGCGACTTAGCAGAGAGAGAGTCTCTCATTTTGGTCTTCTTCAATTTCTCCTCCGTCTCTCGACTTTAGACCTCAAATTTTGGAGAGCTTCCCCTCATCGTCCTAAATTCGTTTCAAGGTAAAAAAAGGTATGATCTTGTTGAATATTTTGTGTGAGTTCGGTTGGATTGACTTTTTGTTGACTTTTGTATTCGAATTTTCTTGCTATAATGTCGATTATTGGGTTCTAATTGATTTATTTCTTGAGTTGAAATTCGTGTTTGATATGGAATTTTGGACGTTTTTAGGGCCGTTGACTTTTGGAATTTTGGGTTGACGGTTTTATGAGATATTATTGAATATAATTATTATCTAGGCTTATATTATAATATAAGAGTTGATAATGATCGATATTTAGGGTAGAAAGTTGAGTTGACTTTCGAGTGATTGTGGGTTGACTTTCTCTAAAATGTGGTTGATAGTATAAATATGTTATTGGACCGTTATTGTAATTGTTTTGAGGTGAAATTATGAGTTATAAGTTGTTGGAAGAATATATGTTGAAGTGGTTTAGAAGATTTTGAGTGGTAAGCGGACTTTGGAATTAGAGGTTGTTAGAAATGGGCTTGAGTGGTTGGAAAAGTTGAAAATTTGGGTTGATTTAGATTGGTTGGAAATATTAGTAATTTGGATAAGGTATTGGTCGATTATAGATTTAGTCACGGTAGTTGGAATTTGTGTCGTCGTAGTTGTCTGTTGAAACATAATTAACGATATCATTAAGTTGTCCCGATTTGTAGCGAAATGGGTTGAAAAGTCGGGGAATTGAACTAGTCTGATGATTGAAATTGTTGCGGTAGTAATTATATTTTTGGTGTTATATTCGGACTCGGAGCCTTGGAAAAGCATCTTGGATCGATTATTTGTAGTATTGAGTGGTCTTAGCCAAGGTGGGATTGTCGCTCGTTTATTTACCTTATTTATGTTTGAGTGAAGTATATGGTAATTGATTGTATTTAGCATTATCGTGTCTAAACTTATCTGTGGGTATAGTTGTGGAATTGTGAAATGTTGACTTGTATGGTGGTTGTGTTAGATGCATTATGGTATATTTATTTTTGTGGTATTTACGTTTGAGCTTATTTATGTTTGAGTGTAGGTCCTTTGAGTATTATTTATGTTTGAGTGTATTCACGTTTGAGTATAATTGTGTTATGGACATATCTGTGAGTATATTTATGTTTTGAGTATAGGTTCCATACGAAATTTGTTTGTATATTATGGATGCTACGTTAGAGATTATTATTGATGGTTTATGTTTGGTATTGTATGTGTGAGTTGTGAATTGTTGAATTGAGAATGTTTGAGATGATGTGGGGTGTTCGAGAGGTGGGCACAATGGGGAGAAGGATATGGCAAATATTCGGTGTTCGAGAGGTGACTGCGGGAAAAGGATATGTTGTTGTTGGGTGTTCGAAGGGTGAGCCTGCCGGGAAAAGGATGAAATGTTATATGTGATGTTGTTGTGTTTTCATTTTCGTAAGTTTATTTTATTGTTGTTGTAGTATGAACGTCGTGTTGCGAAATTATGTTGTTTTACTCGTTTGATTATGTGATATGAGATCTTGGGTATGACATGTGAGTTAACGTAAGTTGAGTCCTCTATAATGTGTATGTTGATGATGGTTATTTTTTTGCTATGATGCATGGATATTGGTATATTTAGGTATTATATATATATATATATATATATCTACCTTATCATTCGTCTATATCCTTTATTGTGTACCTCATTAAGTTGTTGGGTAAGTTACCATCCGGTGATTCGTTTCCACTAAGGTATCATTTACTTCCCAAGTTCGTGGGTGTCGTTGATTTTAGGTGAGGGGCCAGTGGCTAGGATCTCGGCGATCGTCGTTTATTATTTTGATGTACTTTCGGTGTTTCATTTTTGTTTTGGGATGTTGGAAATTGTAAACTATTTTGTGGAATATTTGAGACTTGGTTTGAATTAGGCGATGCCGCGATGGTTAAACTACGTATTACAACGTTTTTGAGTTTTTGAAAATATTCTACTTTTATTCAAATTATCGGGTTTATTGGTTTATTAAAGCAGGTGATTTTTGTGTCAACCGTAAATATGGTATTTCGAATATCTCTGAGTTATTAATGACTCGACCTCGAGGCGTCTGGCTAAAAGGCGGCTCGTTCTTGCTTCCATCTTTGATAAGATTCATGAGGAGTTTGAGTCGTTCGTAGTTCTTATTATGATCATTTTTACAGAAGCAATGGATAATGGTTTTTTGAAGAGCTTCTCTATTTTCAGCTGTTGGATCCTGCAATTTCAACTCACAAATTGATGGCGTGTTGTTACCTCTTTTGACTTTAGTAGATAAAATTTAAATACTCTTGTCGATTGTTCAACAACTGGGGTTTTCTCTGGCGACATATATTCAAAGTCATGGAAATGGCAGCTTCTTCTGGCCACCACCCTCGGTTGAGGACAATTCCCAAGGCTTATATTTTGAAGCGGTGGACTCGATTGGCGAAGGGAGGCCTCGATATATATAATGATATGCCTGTCTCATCTTCGACTTATGGATCTAGTGGTGTTGGTTATGAACAAAGATATCAGCAATTATGCCATTGCAAGTCGTGTTTGCATGTTTGAGAAGCCCTATGAATCATTTTTGAAAGATATTGTTGAAGCTGAAAAGTGGGCGGAAGGTTTAATCCAAGCTTTAGGTTAACAACTAAATCGATCTAAAGTTAAAAGCAAAGGTATGATTAGAATCTTCTGTGTCTAATGTGTGTGTAATTTCGCTAAAAGGCTATCTTTTTGGTTCCTTTGATCGGCTCGTATATGGACACTTACATAATTCAACTGAGCTAAAGATCATAGGTGATTTAATCTAGTTTCTTGGAAATTAATTGAATTCATGTTATAATAACTTAGAGTAGTTCTTATTGGATTTTGTATAAGTTCTATTAATTTGATTTGAAGAGTAGAGCATTGGTTTTACATTTGTTGGAATTACTGTTAGAACATTGTCGGGACATGGTCGGGAGTTACTTCTCCCGACCCATGTCCCGATCTTTCTACGCGTGGAGTCAGTAGGAGTTCGGGAGAAGTTCGGGACTTGCCAAAGTCGACTACTCGATGTGGACATATTTCGACCCAGCGTTTTGTTTTATTAGGCCTAGTGTTTGTATAGGAGCCCATTAGCCGTTGTGTGTATAAATTTTACTCTAAACTCATTATTTTATACAAAGGAATCCTATTTCTACATAGTAATCAAACAAAAGATCCTAAACCTATTTTTTTCTTCGTGACCGGCGATTCCAATAATCCGGCAGCCACAGCTATTTGGCGGTGGTGGGAAGCGATTCGAGACCTCGAAACATCCTCTTGATGATATAACTTCCCTTATTATCTTAACCAATATGATTTGCAAGTCTTGCTATTACTCCGTTTGTTTTTTTAGGCTTGATTATGATGAATGGTCGAAGTCCATTCTTTATCCTGTTTCCTTGAGAAAGATGCGTTTCATTAATGATTACGAGGTCAGCCTCTGAGACCCACTTACTCTTGAGGCGTGGCGGAGTCTTTGCGAACTCGTTGGTCAGTGGGTGATGACACCATTGATCCCCGGCAAAAGAAATCTATCCCGCTTTTTTCGGAGGTGCTTAGTTATGGGAGATGTTCTTGAGCGGTATGGGGTGATCTTGGTACTCTCGCCGAGAGCTTAAAAGCAGTCATGAGGTGGCTCGGTATTATTTGTGCTAGGTATATTATGATAGGTATATTATGTTGAATTATGAGAAATTGATCTCATAGAATGCCCGTTGAGCAATTTGATTGTCTGACGATTTGTTCATTCATAATATATAAGTTCAATATATGTTAATTGTTGGACAATTAATATTTAGGATTTAACGGAATTGACATTAGGGATTACGATGGCTTACTAGGGTCCGCTCGTAATCTATATATTAAAGCAATAGTCGGTTAATATTGTTTAATATATTACTCTTGTCAATCCGTCCTAAGTCGCCTATGGCTTGATAAACCGAACTATATTAATAATGTATTTTCTTCCAGTATAAAGTGAAACATGAAGAAAATATTCGGGACAAGTGGGTCTCGGGATGTGGGATGGGGCAGTGAGTGATTTAGAGGAGATGGGATTTGGGGAGATTTTGTCTCGAAAAACTCTCCTTGTTTTGCCTATTTAGGGGAGAATGCTCACAATTTAATTTGCAAGAAATCAAACTCTCATCCTCTCCTCCCCAGAATAATTGAACCCCCCCACTTGAAAAGAATTGGTTTCTTTTCATCTTTGTTTCAAACAATCATTCTAGTAAAAAGCGTCTGAAAGAGTTCGTCAATTTGCTGGTGGATATATTTGGAGATACTACGTTGAGTATTGTGGTAATCGTTTTCATTACCAATTTATTCAAAGAAAGATGCATTTCTTGTAGTTCACATGTTTATTATTTTGTACAATCCGTGACAGCATCCGGGATTAGAAGTATCCGATAGTTTAAACATGCGTATACGTTAAGAACCCCAACTTGATGGCCTTAAAACTCGGGTCGTGCCTGATTATGTAAGCAATGCATGTAGCGTTTTTCTTGAATTATACACTATTTGCATGTTTAGTTGGTGTGTTATGGTGTTTTGATTCTTTTTAATGAATTATGTTAATAAAATAATTAAATTTAATTAATTATTAATTATTTTGAAATTATCAATATGAAATATTTTCAAATAATATTTATGTTTCTTTGAATATGGGTATCGGCATATGGCGTGGCGAGGGTGTTGGTTTGGGCGTGTGTTTTGGGCGTCCAAGCCGTATTTATTTGCAGTATGGGCAGGGCATGCATAGTTCTGGTCAGTGTGTGGTTTGCACGTTGGGTTGGGGTGGGTAGAACTTTCTTTGAGCCCCGCAGATTTTAATTCTTTGTTTTGGTCCATTTGATTTATTAAATGGGTCAATTGAGTTTTGGTTTGTCAGCTGATTAGCGATAGTTTTTGCGAAAAATTAATTTGGACATCAATTGAATTGAATTAATTTAATATCTTGATAAAAGTATTTTAATCACATTAAAAATTAATTTTAATTAGATTAGATTAAATGTTAATTGTTTCTTGGAATCAATTAAAGCTAATGGACTTAGGTCAATTAAATTCTAATTTCGATTAGGTTTAATCATAAAATTTAATTTGATTTAATTAAAATTGAAACCTAAGATTATTAGATAATTAGAGTTTCAAATTATGACATTATTTAAGATTAATCATCATAAGTGTAAAATAAGTATTTTTGGAAAATGCTAGCTACATTTTAATATTAGATATTAAATGAACACTAGAATTAGATTGCTATAAATTAAATAGTTTATTTCATTTGATGATTATTCTTAACAAGCAATGTGTGTGCTGCTTTAATCTTCCATCCCTACCATGTATGTTTAATATAATATTGATTGTTTGTCATGCGTAATATAATAAGTATATTACATGGATGCCGTAGGCGTTGTGATATAATATAATATTATATAGATAATATAGCCTATAAGTAATCGTAAAGTATTAGTCTTGTATTTATAAAAATGCATTAAAACTTGAGATAATTAATCGTAAGTAATTATAATTGATTATTAGATATTGATCCACCTGAAAGATAGGTCAACATGAAAATGATTTATGAAACTAAAACATAGTTTAGAAATATTTTCAGCTAATACTTATATCATGATTTCTAGTAATGTTATATTTTCTTATGACTCCTTAAGGTGTATTCTTTTAGCGGCAGTTGATACACTTGACATGGGCGTAGAGTCGATACAATATAACAAATTTCACTTAATAAATAAAAGTCGGGATAAATTCATTTGGTATGCATGGGTCTATTTAGTATGCCGGGCGATGTCGCATCAGGATGTTATCCCGATGGAATAGTCTAAGTTATTAAGTTAGAGAACTCGAACTTACACTTTTCATTACGAATTCAAGTTTAGTATATTTAGTGCCGCTTTCACGGTGTTTTCAATATCTGACGTGGGCCGTTAGCATGAAATTGCAATCTGATGCAGAGAACTTTTGGGGATCCCAATTATGATAGTCGTAGTTGTGTGAGAGAGTACACTTGCTTGCATGATTTAAAAATGAAATGTAATCGTGCTTCGTTAAGTTCTATGTTGTGTAAAGTTTCGCTATACTTTATGTGTTTAGTGGGATTATAAACAGTATAGTTATTCTATTATCTGATTATATAATATTTTATGACATATAGATTAAGTTGTTCTTTATGTATTTTCTGTTGTAGTGTTAGGTTTCCTAGTTGATCGATCTACTCACCACATATAATAATCCTTATGACGGCACCAATTTCATTGAATGGTGGCGACATCTTAAGCAGTACTTGAAATTGATAACAAGGATAGCATTGGAAGAAACAGGGGTTACAGAGGACGGTGATCTGTTTACTAAAAATGTGTATATGTGGCTTGGATGAAGTGAAGGAAGCTAAGTTAAGTAATGCAAATTTGCATGAGCAGCAGTTTCAAAGGAGTTTATGCTTTACGAACCCAGACATCTGATCGGAGTTGAAGTTCGACCATCTGCGGTGAAAGTCAAATCGTTTCAAATGTTTTGCGGTGATCGACATGAATAATCGAGAATTCCCATATGTATGATATGGCTAGAATTGACCGGGCTACTCCGGTGCCCAGAAATTTCAATATCGAGGCGTGGCGAAGGATATTATTCAAGATGTATATCGAGGATTCTCAGGAGTTGTGTCTGATCGGTGAAGCCAACTTCGCTTTATCCTTGATTTATAAGAATATCTTAGGTGATAAACCAAAGGGGATATAGAGATGTTACCAACTTTTACTCGTGGTGCTTTGAGGGTTAAAAGAGCGGGTAGTCGAGGTACTTGATAGGCGTTACAAGGCTCTCGGAGGCTGTCGAGAAGAGTTTGCCATGAGGACTTTTCACTTGGGGCCGAGACATGATACGATCACCCAGTTAGGTCTTGAGGTACAATCATATTATGACTTGAGATGCTTTAGAGCTTTACGTCACGATAATATTGTTGACATTAATATTTATCTTGCGACATTTGTTGAAATAATGCGGGGTTAGAGTCTAAGATTGTTGGAGATAGTGCCCGACCACTGGCCTTGCGTGAGATGACACCCAAATGACCCGATTTTATCGTTTTAGTTGAAGCATGACGATTTATCGTTTTAGTTAGTAGCGTTTTATGACCGCGTATTGTCTAGTTAAGCATCTGTTGTGATCGGGGAATGACTTTTTCGTTTATGTTTTTTAACATGGATATTTTCTTTTATGCTTGAGATTAATCTGACTGTTTTATTAATCGTACATAAAAATTTTCATGATAATCATATCTCGTTATGTTGATTACTGACATAAAAAATACCATGAAATATGTATCCCATGAATTCAAAGTAAAGTGACTTGAAATCTACATTCTCTAACTTCGTTATGAATTGTAAAGTATAATCGCGTGAATGAAGATTCATTATAGGCGAAATCTTTAGAATCATATGTTTGAATAATATGATCGATATGTGAACAACACCGAGAATTCATAATCATTAGTCGTCCATTAACTTTAAAACTAAATGTTTGGAAGCGTGTGTTATTAAAAGTCATAAAAAGATTTATGAGAACAATAAATAGAAACACTGCAAGCTTTATTGCTAGTACGATGAACTAGTAAAATATAACGAATATATATTTACTAATGTATTTTAGAAATCTGAGAATAACATTTGAATACTTGAATGATTTAGAAATTCGACTAGTAAACATTAGATGAACGATTCACCTAATAAAACTCGAAGATTACATATTCACTTTAGTACAGCTTCAGCATCTTACGACAAACATGTATATTTCGATTGATCAACATCTGAGCACATCCATAAAAGATGTGATATAGGTATTCCATAATAGTCAATTCAAATCTTATACAACTTTCACCCAAGTCAGCAGTTGATAAATTAAGATGAACTGAACTTGTTGTTACTATAAATGGTAATCCTTACAAAGGTGATGCTTTTAATGATACGTCATGAAAACAATGATGATGATTTAGAATTTGTAAGATCGGAGTAGTTTAAATATACGAAATACAAATTTGGATATTGCGTGTTACTTGAGTAGCAAGTTTATCAAAAAATAAATAACTACTATAACACAAATGATTAATCGAATGGAAATGTTAAATGTTCTGATCTTGGTGATAAGCAGAATTTGTCCCAGTGAGTGATTCTTATGCTGGATAAATTCTCAATTGATCATAAAGGCTTTAGATCATTCGGATCTGATAGTTGATATATACCATAGAAGTTAATGAAACAGGTCGTCGTTTGAATTCATTAATGGAAATTAGATTCTTATATAGGCAGAAGGTTGAGTGGGGAGCTACCCGGTGTGCAAAGTGGTATGTAAAGACATTCTAATGATGAGAATGACCTGACCACCTCGAAATCGGGTGGTATACGAGGTTCTACATAAAAGGGATCAACGGATGGCTCGAGATCTTTGAGGAATTCATAGAGACCTAGTTGAATGAACTCAGCCAATTTGGAGTTGTATATATATCTGAGATAATGCATTCAACCGGGGATCCAAGATGAATACCTTAAGAGAAGCGAATCTTTATAGAGAAATACAAACTTTCCTCATTACATTATAAAGTTGCTTGTAAGAGGAAGAAAAGGAAACAGAGCGTCGTGGATCTGGGATGGACTAAAGTGAAGGCGATAAATAGAGTTGTGAGCGACTTGTTAAAATAACATGTATAGCAACAAATAACTACATAACGTAGAAGCGATGCAGTTACAAGCGAGAAGTTGTGAATAAGAAGCAAGTCGGATTATAACACTGATGAGTGATCTTGAAAGTTCCCTAATTTGATGTCGTAATAAAGATGGTTATCTCCCAATAGCTTATTGAAATTGGAGAATGAATCTTGTGTTAATCAAACATGTACTCAGATAATGACACTTTCCTCAATAGTTGAATAGGTACATATGTACATAGAGTTGAGAACAAAGATCTAATTTAGCTAGATACCCGGTAATCAAGCGTTGGTGTTCTTAAGCATAATCAATTTCTAAACGGAGAGCGTTGGATTCTACAAAATAATAAATAAAATTAGCCATAAGTGTGTACCTAATTTTTTGATTATATCAAGTTGAAAAATAATTGAATTGCTCACAATCCCAAGCGAGTATCTCTAAGAATGTCGCACCCGACCGTGCGAACTCTTTCATACGTTTAGTAGAAACTGACTTTAAGTATAAGCCCAGGAATCAAAATATGGAAGAAAAATCTTGTTTTTTTGCTGTCAAGGGATTCGGCTATTAGGGCTGGAGGTGGAGAAAGTTTTGTTTGATTTCATGTAAATCAAAATATGACCATTAGTTTTTTTGTTGAATTAAGCCACTTAAATAGGCAAATACTTAGCCGATTTTGAGGAGATAAACTCTTTCAAAATCTCGTCTCTTCAGCAGCTAATCAACTCGACCCGAATCCGGCTCTATTTTTCGTCTCGAATGTTTCCTTCACGTTTCATTTTTAGTCCTAAAGGCAATCAGAAGACAAATATACAGTATTACTTACATTCTGAGCAAATTAAATTTAGGGCAAAAAGTTAGAATGCATCACTTATGTTTACTTCGTTCTCAGTTACTCACTCATGAATATTATGGTCTCATTCGACTTACTTATCACTTGTTGGTTACTTTACTTAGGTTAAATTTTTTGTGAAGTCAAATGTTAATCAACGTGTAGCTTGTCGCATGTTCTTTGTAGGGGTAAATAGTACCGCCATGAAAACTTAAAAAGCTTGACTAGGTGTGATGGGACTTTCTCTTGAAATTTGTTCTCACAGTTCTAGGCTTCCCGGAAACTCTCGTTCGTTGGATTGAGGAATGTATTACAACTCCTAAGTTCTCCATCTCTTTGAATGGGAACTCAATGGCTACTTTGCTGGAGAAAGGGGACTAAGGCAAAGGGACCCTCTCGGACCTTACCTCTTAGTTCTTGAAAAGGTATGGGCAGAGCGAAAGAAGTGGGAGAGGATCTTGACTGATAGATATTTCCAATCAGTATGTGGAGTCAGAAGAGATCGCCGATCCCGTGTCAAAAGTCATAGCGAGGAGCTTAGTGTCAATCGAGAGGATGGGAAAAACCCGTAGTTAGTTGTGTGTTGTACTTCACATTGCTTTGGTGATATTCTCCTAGGTTCCATGGGGAAAAAAATAGCTGGTAAGAAGAAGAGGCGTGCGACGACAAGACGCTTCGAGGAAGAAGCCCGACTAACTCCGTGCCGGCAGCCGCGGTAAGGCAGAGGGTGGGGGGGCAAGTGTTCTTCGGAATATGGCCCCAGGCGTAGAGGCACGTAGGCGGTGAATCGGGTTGAAAGTGAAAGTCGCCCAAGGCGGCGGAATGCTCTGAAACGATTCATTTTGAGTGGAGCAGAGGAGAGTGATGGAGGATTATAAAAAACTTGTGTTACGTATACTCTGAAATTAATAGATGAAATCTTGTATACAAGATGAGATTCGACCTGTCGAGATGCTCTTGATTTAGATTTCTCGCCTATTAGAAGTGAGGGTGTCTTTGAGCATGGAGAAGAGTGGTATTTCATCCCCGAAAGGGGTGACGGCTAGGAGCATGGAGAAAGAGTGGTAGATTTGTCTACCGTGTCATAGTGAGCCTACTTTTTGGACCTCGAACCCACATGTAAGTGTTGGATTCTAAAGCGTATCTAAAGGGTTCTAAACTTATCGGATAGAGGCTTTTATCGGATACGAATCCCAGGAATACTACGGATTATACAAAAACAATAAATATGAATTACAAGAGTGTACCGTTCTTCTTGAATATTATTATGGCGTGGAGAAATGATAAGTTTAAAAGCGAAATATAGAACAAAAGATGGAAGAGAAACTATTTTCTCTTCTAAAGAAGTCGACTATGGGGTGGGGGTGGAGGAGAGGGTTTTGATTTCTTAAACAAAATATGAGCATTTCTTTAGGTTTAAGCCTTTTTAAATAGGTAAAGCCCCGGGATGGGAGTTCGCTTGGAGAATAAAACTACCGTCGCTACAATTGAAAAACACCCGTCCTATTCACGAGAATTGATTTTCGTCCCGAATGTTTCTTTTCATGTTTCGCTTAAACTTCGGGATGTTATAATACACTTATTATTAGTTGGTTTCTTGTTTGTGTGTGACATCTTCGGACGGATCGTAATTAATAGTAGACAATATTAACCGATTATTATCTTAATATATAGATTGTGTCGCGGACCTAGTAATATCACTAACCCCCTAATGTCGATACCCGTAAGTCTAAATATTAATTTTCTAACAATTAATATATATTAATTATAATCTTGAATGTATAAATCGGTTGACCAATGAAATTGTTCAGCCCAGGTATTTTCGTGAGATCTCTATTATACATAGTTCTGTAGACGCTACTTGGATAAAGAAACTTACTCATTCATTTTGACTTTTGTGAAAAGCAAAAGGCAAAATTTCTCTCCCACTATTTGGTAGAAGGTTGTAGGTGGGAAAATTTTGTTGGATTTTCTTCCTAATCTCTTCCTCAATTTAATATTTTAAAGGAGTTCTAGTAAAACTTCCGGAGGGGCTTGTTCGCTCGTTGGTGTGGACAACTCTTGCATACATTCTATTTTGGGTGCTAGAGGATCTTAAATCATATTCTTGCTTTGATTCTGAAGAACAGTACACCTTGTATCTCTTTAATTATAATTTATACACCTTGGAGTGATTCTCGAATTTGCATCCATAATATTGAATGTTATAAAATCTGAGTTAGTCTGTAAATTTGTTAGTCGACCTTAGTACTAGATTGAGATCTACATCACTTTATATAGCCAAAAAAATACCAATGCAAGAGTTTGGTGAAAGCATATCTTACTAAAACTTATTTGTTGGAAATTGCGTATGAAAGATCATATCGAGGATATGTCGATTAATAAGTAATAATGTTCTGAAATGTCGTCCAAGAGCCAGTAGAGTAATGGAAATATGAGATAATTGGATCTAAGCCAAATATGTATTGTTGAACAATTGGATTAATACTTGATGATACACATTTAATATTATAAGTTCATATATATATGTTAATAGTTGGACAATTAATATATTAGGTAACTCGATTGTTAGGGGTTATCTTAGCTTACAGTCTTCATAATCTATAAATTAATATATTGTTATTGTCGATAGAGCCTAAAAGAATCGCCTTGCTTGTGAAATTCGAACTATAATACGATTATAACTTTCGGGGTTAAAGTGTAAATATAAAGGAAACAACGGGGAAAAATTCCAATGGTTGGAAATTCACTCCTTAGGCTAGGTTATGATGAGAAAGCGTGGGGATGGGCTTTTTGAAATTTAGAGCATAGGTTTTAGGGTTCGAACTCCTATAAATAGGCGGTTGAGGTTTATTCCTTGCTAATTCAACATGTGTCTTTGAGAAAATATCAAGGTAAAAAGCTTACATACATTGCTCGATGATGCAGGAAAAATCATGGATTTTCTTCCTCTCTCGTTCCTTAGTTAGACTTAAGCGTTCTGGTAAGCGAGGAAATGGTTCAATCAACGTTGGTGGTTATTAGTAGAGACAATTTACGTTGATTGTTTAGGCGCCTCTTGAGGATATATTCCTGCAAATCCCTAAAGAAGCGTGCGCGCAGCTATGATTATTTTGCCAAAGCTTAAATAGTGATCACAAATTCGGTTGAGATAATATTTAGATTGTTATTTTGATCTCGAAAAATGCAACATATAGTTCACTCGACGGTTGCCGATTCTCTATAACAAAGAGCAAGACAAATGATAATTAAAGCGCTCACAATTTATAGATCCTCGACAAATTGCCGGTTACCCGATGACGGGGGCAAAACTAGAAATAATAACTACAATTAAAACAATGCTGGTTATAGATCACTTTCGAGCCAGTTCCGGTTCTACATACAAAATAATTACAATAATAAAAACCACTCTAATTATAGATCACTCGACCAGTTATTCGGAGTTCAACATAACGAGAGAGGAAAGAATAATAACAATAATATCCATTCTAATTATAGACTATAAACGACATATTGCTAGTTATCTATAATAAAGAAATACAATTAAATAAATATTAGATTGATAAGGATAGAAGATATACATAGTAGTAAGTACTTGATAAATACGATCGTCTTGATAACGTGTTATAAAAGGAAATATATACTACTACTAAGTTATTATCTTCTACTATATTATATATATGAAATGGAGAAGAGTAAGACAATAAATAAAGTAATATACTAAGAATGATGCGAGATGTTATGAAACACATATCTAGTGTTTCTTAGATTGAATTTCAAGTTCACCAAACAAGTAAGTTACATCTAGCAAGATACTAATGTATGCTCCAAGAATGACACCTATCACAGACGCAGCATACTCAAAGATTGGCGCTAAATAGACACCAATGTATACTCGACAAATGACACTATAAGAACACACTTGTATATATCCTATAGTGACACTTATATCAAATATGCATGAAATGACATTTGAAAATCAATAATTATTAGTTTAAATTTATTATGCCCATTCTAGACAATTGTTGTAATAATTCATTTACTAGTTTAGTAAGATGGTTACATAAGCGGAACATTGACCATAGTAATTGTAATTCTTAGCCGGGTTCTCGCGATCACTAAGGTTATGCGGTGCTAGATCGCCCAGACCGTAGATATAATATAGCGGTTTAATTAAATTAAGCGAGCCGACTCGTGCTTATTAGGTTGGACTTTAGGCTAAATAATAAAGCCTATATAAAGAGGCGATGTATTAGGTTTTGCATAAAACCTAATCCTTCTGGCTTCATTCGGCCCCCTCCCTAGAGTAAATGGCCGAAAATAATCAAGTCCAAGCTTGAGTTTGCTTTGATTTTCATCGATCTCCCGCGTGTTTTAAGCGGACCCAAATCACAATTGACCTGGGGTATGCGACCAACTAGAGGCATTTCCATTTTTATTGATGCTATGGAATTAAAGGAGGCCATTGAGTGACTTGTTCTTTGATTAATTCGCTACCTTTGTAAGTTCTAATTTAATATATAGCCATTATATATTTGTAGTTACATTTATACCCAATTTAAAATGATCTGATATGTTTTGTTAAGTTTTTAAACAAGTTTTTGCGTAATATTTTCTATAGTAGCACCAAAGAGCATATTTAAGTTGTGCATAATTTCATCTACATTAAAATGATTCATGTTTAATAACAATTTTATGTTAATTTTCATGTTTATCTATTTATGTCATGAATATATGTTATGAAAATTAATCCATTTAATATATATATGTTGTACACATTTTTAAGTTCTTAAATAACTATAGTTTGATATTTTGACATTAGATTTATGTTTCATGAATTGAAAGGGTTTTTAAACTAGTTTTGATTTATAAATCTGAAAGTTTTAATGTTTGAAGAACTGACTATGTTAAAAATCTTCTGATATTTCTATACTCTTTGTGATATAATACTTGATACTCACAAAATTTCATAATTTTCTGGATAGTTTAAGTATCCCAATTTGTTTTTTGTTTTTTTGGAGTAGAAATTGAATCATTAATTATTGGGAAAATATTATTACAAAATTCCAGTGGAGTCGGTTCAAGAAAATTGTGAAAATTTTCCTATGAATTTGCAATTTTTTTGAATATGTTTTAAGCCCTTGAGCTGATTTTACAAAAGTTGAATTAAAGCGTGGCGAAAATTCGCACGTAAATCGGCGATGCAGGTGTGTGTCAGCGGCCAAACCCGGTCAGTTCAACGCGGTTTGGCCTCTGCGGACTTCGACACCTCTACGGCCGGCGCGTGTCGGCGACAAGGGTGGAGGCCATCCGTTCGTCGTTTATTTTAGGCGGGTGGGTTTGTTAAGCACAATCGTTAAAACCACAGTTTAAGTTTTAAGTATGAAACTCTTTTAATTTCATTTTTTATGGATTATTACCATAATTTTATTATGGTAATTGTAATTATCATTTTGGTAATAATATATTTTGATTCAATTATCCCTTTCGATATTTATTCTTACAAATATTTTTAAAAATAAAAGGATAATCAAGGTGCGTTATGTAGGTAACTATATATATATATTAGGAGATAATTACTTGCAAGTATTTATCCTATTATATATATAATAATTATGTATAATAATTATTATAGTACACATATAAAATATAAGTTAATTAATTTTAATCATATATTTTGCATGTAGTTTAATTATTAATCATGATTATATTTTCTTCCATTTAATGTATATTTATTAAATTCATGCTAGTTTGTTTATATATATATATTATAATGGGAATGGAAAAGGATATCTTGATATGACCTAGTTTTGTATTTTTATTTAAATAAGTCTGCGAACCGTTTATTGTGCGTTAATAACGACCAATTTGAGTAAAGTATTTATTTATTTATTTTTTTAACCTGGCACACTGCTTTGTCTTGGTCGGGTTAGTAAATAAATATCTTTGTTGTGGGCGTGTGAAGATAGTAACTGCCAAGGCAGCATTTAAGCGAGCAGAAAGTTTCCGAAGTTGAAGAATACAAGATTTTATTTTTAAAAAATGTTGAAATAGAACCTTATGTTAGTATTACACTTTGTAAAGTATTGTAATAGGTCTATTTATTTTTAGGGTCATATCATATATCTCCTGAATGTGTATTATTTATTTTATTTTCATGATGTGCATATTACTTGAGTATGTGCTATTATACATGTTAAATAATAATCAAATAATGTTGATCACCTTTAAAATTTAAACAAACATCGGTAAATTTAAAAGTTGTGCAACTTATCCGACTACGGACTGTGGTAGTTATGTGAGTGTAGTGATAAGTATGACAATGGATCATATTGAAGTGATTTCCACTAACGTTGTGGGCTTTGGATGAACATTCCAAAATAATGGGTGGTTTACTTAGATCTTGGCAGTAATTTCCACTAACGTTGTGGGCTCGATGATACAGCAGCCGAGGTAGCGCTTTTGTTAGGAAGTGTTAGTGGTGAAGGATTGTCGGGGTACACAGTGGGTAGTTAATCTAGCATTATTTTGGGATTCAAATGTATGTAGTGTTGCGTTTTGGATTCGACCAGCCGGATCTTGGATACATGAACATTTATGAGATTTGAAGTACAAGTATAAGAATATTTACAAGTTATTTGAAGCAAATATTTCTTGGCTTGTACTATACATATTGCATATTTCCTATTATGATTGGCACACTAAGTTCTTTATTTTATTCACCATTAATTGGACAAATTAAAATATAATTTCGATATGTGAAATAAAAATAAGTTAATGAGAAAAATTCATAAATGTGTGGTAATATAGTGTTGCTACATCCTAATGCGATTATCTTAAAATTAAGCGGCCCCAGAAGATGGTTATGTGCTAATAAAATACAAGTAATGAATACCATAATTATTTCAAAACTTGGATTAATCATATAAAGACGTTACGAACTTGATTCGAATAACAACATCGTATGATAATGATTGAGATAATTAAATTTTGATGCGAATCGAAGGTGATGATCTTATGAAGACTAATATAATATTGTTTAGTAACCATACAATTTTTAAATAATTGGTTCAATCTCTTTTATAACTAAATGAGAATACTATTGGATGATTTTGAATGTTGTATCTACATTTGAGCCATGTCATATGTATTTAGTTTCCTGACATGATGATGAACTTTGTTCTGAATTGTGATGAAACATAAGCTTGTCGTTTGAATAACCAAATAAGCAAACATTATACGCTCAATTCGCATCAATTATAAAGTTAAGTATGAATAACTATAATTTGAAGTTAATGATTAGCTTCATTATTTCAAACGTAAAGCCGAAGAAGTTATTACATAACACTGAGAGAAATAGAAAGAGGGTTTATAAAACCTCGTATCTCGAAATGATTTGCTGTGTCGTAATGTCATTATGGCTAAGCATCGATGTCTTAGACGCACTATTTTATTTCATGGTTTTGGATCATGATTAGTAGTAGCCAGCGGACAAGGCACAAAGAAAGATAATTGAGTTGTTATGCAATGTTAGGTGACTACGTTATAAGAACTGATTTAAATCTTCCATAGATAGTTTGAAATTTCATTGTTTTCTTGACTATATGAGTAGAGTGATGTATATTTAATATTGACACTACGCCAACATCTATCAGGTAATTCTGATTTGGGGGCTCATTCTATCCTTCTTCTTAAAAGACATGATATTTTGAATAAGCAAACAATTGATCGCACTTGTGAAAAATAGTTTTCGCAAGACTTGAGTTCAATGTTACAAAGATAAAATAGTCGACTCTTATTAAGCTTAGTAGGAGAATGCGTTAATCTGGTCTAGTTTGTATGTTCACATACAAGAGTTGATTGAGGATATAAAGTCGTTGAGATGATATATCGGAATTGATAAAGGTATGTGGAGGACACGTATAAATACTATCAAGTTTTTTGAATTAAGTATCATAGAACATGAGTAATGTATTGATAGGAATGAGACATCATTCGATCTCAAAAGCGTACTTGATAAGATCGTAAGTAAAATTGTGTTTAATGAAGTTAAAAACACAATGGATAATCTGTCAATTTTGTAGTAATTTTCATTATACTTAGATATTAACCATTGCCGTTAGTGATACAAGTAAAATTATGTTCAATAGTTGAAACACAATGAAATGGAATAAATTCACATATCAATGTTGTTGCAATTATCTTTAAATTAAATTTATTCATACTCAACTGTGAGATAACTTTCGAAGTATGTTTGACAAACAAACTTTAAATATACCGTATGAATGAGTTAGTATTTGTCCTTGAAGTAGACACAATTTAACTCGAGGTCCAGTGTTGATATTATGTCATTAAATACATAATCGGAAAAGCGGTATTTATTTCCATGCCACTATAGAATTATATTTATTATATATAGTATCTTAATTTTATAGATGCATAAATGGTGGAAATAAATATGTCGCGAATGTATTCAAGTAGCTCCTTAGAACAATCGATGTTAGAACCCTTGATTATATCATGAATATTATTTGAAATTCTGATGCATTGATGCTTAATGCAAAGACATGATGATATGAATAAATCATACTTGATAGACTATTTAAAGGTCATCAGTGAAATATGATTGGAATACCTCAATCGATATATACACCGCTCTATTTATATTGTAGATGGTGATTCATCGGAAGTAAGAAAAAGAAATATTTCCATTAAATGAGCATATAGTCATAAATGAATCAAATATTTGGTTTGAACAAGTTGAATGTATTCATTGGTTGACTATGCTCATGTCTATTTCAAACTCATTCCTTATTGATTACCAGTAATGTTGTAAGATGTGTGTTTAAGTAATCCCAAAGAATGTTCCTAAGTAATGATGATGATAGTGATTTTGACATTATTGGGATTCACGCTCAACGAAATAAGAAGGAAGAGCGATTATACTATCGGTATCAAGTTGCAAACTTGAGATAAGTATAATGGAGTTAGAATCTTCATCTTGAAATATTTTTGAGCGGCAAAAAAGGACCAAGAGTGAAGATGAACCTTGAGTTCCTTAAAAGGTTAGTAGAGACACAATTAAAAGCATACTATTTTACAAACCTTCATGAATCCTTATACAACCTTGAAAGGTGGTGCGAATTGATTCTTATACGTTTGTGAGCCGATTCTCTTGTTGACATATGCTATATTAGTCACGAAATATGTGACATATGCTATATTAGTCACGAAATATAAGCTTAGATGACATTTTCTTGTTAAGCTATAATCTTCGTGAAGCTTGAGGTGAATAAAATCTATGATAGATTAAATTCTATGATAGACAGATTCTCTTATTATTGATGCAGAAACTCTACATTAGGATTCGTTCCTTGTTAAGACCTAAAATTGATGGATTTGAATCTCATATTCAGTAATATGATTCGTATACCATATCGGGATCATGAATTCGAACATCGCGAGCTATGACATAGCACGATTCCGTAATAGGAATTGTGAGGTTTACCAAAAAAGATATTCACAGCAGTTCGAAATCACTTTGTAGTAACTTTAAAGAGGTAAGTAGCTATAGTTACAAGAAATGGATCAGTTGTTGGTCTTTCCAGGCCCAGATGTGAGGGCAGTGTCATAGACGGTTGTCCCGTGGAACAACATTAACCGTAATTCATAGATGGGGTTGAGTCTAGTATCTCGGAGTAAATTAAAAAGCTCGAATTGATATTACAACGTACTAGTCAATTTATATTGTTGGTAATGTTATTAAAATATGCATATAATAAGATATACATGTTTGTACACCTTTAGTTGTGTTGTAAACCTACTCGATAATAACTCGAAATGGCTAGCTAATCCTAAAATAGTCTTTATATATACAAAGCTTGAGTTTTGTCTTTGTTACACTAACTAGTGGGGTTCGACCACTAAGTGTAAGTGAGTTTTTGAGAAGAAACTAGACCCATATGGTAATGTCTACAGTTTCAAGACAAAACTTATGGCAAAAGGCTTAAAACCCATTTTGCTACAAGCGTATATGAACTACTCTCGGGATAATCGGTAGCCACCGGCCGATTCCGTAGTTGAAGACCACGTCGGATGGATGTAAAGACTACTTGTAAGTAGCTTTCTGGTTAAGGACATGATTGTCATTTGCCTTCACGCTGCGTGTCTAAGGACTAAATTCATGCAACAGGATCAGCGTGTGGACTTGACGAAGCATCTCGAGGAGTTGATATATTCTTCTATGATTAAATCAAGTTTGATTTCACGAGATCGAGAATAAGAAAGCTGAGCATTAAAGTTCGGTGGAACTAGTTCCTTGCAACCAAATAGTTAAGCAATTGATTGAACAAGGTAGTTCTTGTCTTTACAATCTAATTGTTAACTATATTATATGAATGCGTAATTCATTGATATAGTCATTTATTGTTTCACAGTTGGTTGAAATAATAATAAATTTGAAACGAAGTCTAGGTTTCTAGAGGCAACCTTTGAGGCGTTGAGAGAGAACCTCTTGAGTCTAAAAGTAAGATAGTCATTTTCTGGTCGGAATCTTTGATGGTTTTGAGGCAACTAGCATTTGATGACCAACGTAGTGATTGTTGATGATCAATTTTCTTGAATCATGAGAATTTGTAAATCAAATAAATGCTATGGGTTGTGATTGTATAATAGAAATTTGGTTGACAAAATCATAGAGATATGTATATCGTATGTATGTGATTCTTAGACCTGCGTATATAACTATTTATGTTATATGAGTTGTGTGTTTTGACTATGTCAAACGTCTGCCTTAAGCGGGGATCATAACGGCATATGTTAGGTGACATAGTAAGTATAGCAGTAGATGTTGATATATTATAGGGGATTTGTCCATCCTTGATATACAAGGTAGATCTCAGGCCTCTCGGAGAATCATGGCTGATTATGCGCACCCGACGTTGTCGGTTTATCAGTATGGTTTCATAGTTCGAGTAAAGAAAGTCATGGGTGTTTCATGACACACTTCTTATATAGTTATGTGACTAGAATCGCTTGAGACAAAGTGTAATGTCGACCAAGGGCAAGTGGGAGTGTTGAAATCAATAGTTATTGGTTTCATTTATTATGCCTATTGCGACAATTGTTGTAACAATTCATTTACTAGTTTAGTGAATGTGATTACATAAACGGAACATTCAACCATAGTAATTGTAATTACTAGTCGGGTTCTCATGATAATACCGGGGTTATGTCAGATTGCTAGATCTCATACATAACCGATATAATAATACTAATGGTCTATTACATTGTGCCATTATTATTATACGAGCAAGGTCACACACATACAATAGCGTTAAGTTATATTTAATATGAAATAAAGCGCCTTGCTAAATTGAGGAGTTGATTGTAATCAATAAATATTCTCGTCGGGAATTTTACATTGATAATGAAATATAGATTGGACAAACTGAATTGATTAACTAGTTAGTGGGTATTTAAATAGTTAGATTTAGAGCTCGTTAGTAACTTGTTAGTTATTTATTAATAACTTGTTAATGTTTAATTGCTTAATGGTTAATTAAATTAAGCGAGCCATTCGTGCTTATTCGGTGTAGCTTTGAGGTTACATAATAAAAGCCTATATGAAGAGTAGTTGTATTAGGTTTCACATATGCAAAAACCTAATCACCCTGAGCCAAATTCAATGCTCCACTACGATGTGTGAAAATAGTAAGTGCGAAAACGACTTTTCTTTGATTTTACTAATCCGTCTAAATGTGTTAGCGGTACATCTTGGATTCAACCTCTCTGATGTGCAACCAATTGAGGCATTGCCATTTGTGATGCTAACAAGCCCCGAAATTCAAAGGAGGTTTGAGATTTATTGATGATTAATTCGATTATAAGTTGTGATTAAATGCCATATGCATTATATATTTTTTGTAGTTGATTTTATGCAATTTAAATTATCTGGTATGTTTTTGTTTAGTTTAATTTTACATAATCTTTTCTTCTCATTCATATATATATGTGTAGTCTGTATCGTTGATCGTCCGTGATTAAAGCTTAATTCAAACATCAAGCGATAGAAGCAAATTGCGCTATATAAATGTAACACTATTTACGTATAATGTCTAACTTAATATTATTTCTTCATTTATTACATGATTTTAGTCATGATTGATATTTCAATCAGGGTTATTAATTTGACCATGTTTGTTTCACATATGATAATTACAAATTGCGCATTTATATGTTACCCGTATATAACCGTAAGATCAGGTGCCCATTTGGCCATTTATACACATGAGTACTCATTCACTACTTCTACAGCTAAACATTAATTGAACAGAGTGTTAACCAACTTACATCACCTACTTCTTATACATCCAGCCCCCATACCACCATACCCTCCCTCCTACCACAAAAGAATCAACATTGTCACAATAAAAAAAATGGAAAAAGCTTCAAAATGGTTTCGTGGACTTTTCACAAAAAAGTCCACCAAACCATCTTCATCTTTGTCCAATTCTCCAAAGAAAAAATGGAGCTTCATGAAACCCAAGCATCACCACCATCACAACCTCTACACTACCAATAAACCCACTGAAACCTCCCACCACTACTACCCCCAGCATCAAAAAACTGTTGGTTCCGACGAATATGCCGCCGCGGTGGCTGCTGTTCATGCGGCGGCGGAGATGGTGGGGCTGAGTAGTAGTAGAAGAGCTGTTATTACAACTACTATTGTTACTTCTGAGGCTAAAGTTAGCGAAAATGGCGCAGGTTATGGTATTTTTAATGAGGAGTGGGCTGTTGTCAAAATTCAGTCTCTTTTTCGAGCTTATTTGGTTAGTTTATCATATTTGAGAATTTATTTTTGTTGTTTTAATTTATATTCTTCATAAACCACCCCATGTCTAAATATGTTAGAATGAGGAATAGTTCATAGTATAAATCAATCTTTGTTTACAAGTCTTTTATGGAACATTTTATGTTGCACCATATATATTAAGATTATAATATTTGCTTATTTTTTAATTATTAAATGAATTCATAAAATTGAAAAGGTACAACGTCAATTTTACGGTTTTATTATATAAGTTGATGAATATTAGCCATGATAAGACTAATTTAGTTTAGTGAAACGTATTATCATCGATTGTTTGATCTAATATTAGTATGGAGGGAGTATTGTTTAAAACTTTAAGGTTTGAATCAAGCGTTCTATTTGTAACTTTCTTTTTATTAATTCATCTATCACTAAGATCACCCACACCAATAAATAATTGAATTTGAAATATCCTAATAATTATTAGTTACACTAATAAATAATTGACATAAATATTTGAGAAAAAAGTTTTTGAAAAATTTCAAACAATTATGATACAATTGGAACCCACTATGTATTTTTGAGGTAGAATGTATAAACTTTCTTCTTTTTGTAATCCTTTTATTTTTTAGTTGACTTTTTTAGTTAATAATTTGATAAAATAATATTAATATAAAAGTTCCACCATTATTTATTATTTTAAAAGATTTATAAATAGAGTGTATTTTTATTTTATTTGAATAATAAAAGAATAACTAAAAATTATATGGTGAGGTATGTGTTGGTGATGTGAGGAAAGAGAAAAATTGAATTATTGTATGAAATATTTATTGTTATAGAACGTAAAAGTTATTGGAGATATTTAATGATGTAAGAAAAGAATAATTTGATGTGTTGATAATTATTTGTGTTTTGAATTATCTATTGATGTAGATAGTGTAAGAAGATAGTCCAATTTTTAATTACTTACATATACACCATAGTTACATGATGTTACTTCTATATGAAATTTTTGGCATATAATATTTGTGATTTACTCGGAAGTATCTTGAATTAATTTTTTTTATCAAACGATAGAAATTAAAAATTACATATGATATCATGCAATAATTAAATTTATGCTAAAACTCACAAAGTATGAATTAATCATTTAAGAGAATCGAATGTAGATATCTCGAATAAGCTTGTTCTGACATCGTTAAACTACTACTTTGGTAAGCATTCTAATCATTTACTACATCTATATGGGACAAATTTAATATTTGTTGGTGGACCATTGTTTGTTGGTAATTAAATATGTCGATAACTACTTCGGAACAAACCGTGACTTTATTCATTTCGAAACTCCCATTTCCGAACAATATAAAATGGATAATGTGATATGGTAATTGTGCGCCTTTGACAAGATGTTATTGCATTCATTGACGTATTTTACAAATCATCATATTTTTTGAAATTATGTTTGTTTCCTCACTCACACGCCACTGAACTTCTCAATTGGCCACCATCTCACAATACCCACGCCAAACACACTTTAACTTGTAGCTTCATTTGTCAGCTCGTAAAAGATATACCTTTAAATTATTGATTAAGATTAATCAAATTATATTAAATTTATTACATCACCAATCCTAAAACAGTTGCACAAGCATTCCTAAAAACTCCCTATTTTGTATATAAATAAGTGAATAGGAGAAAGTGTAAAAAATGTGTTCCATCAGCTTCCCTATTGTATGTATCATTGACCCCAAAACATTTTTTCACCAAAGTTCGCCGTGCTTACTCTTCCACTTGCCCTTAACTTTTTTTTTAATCTAAATATTCATTTCTCTCTCCAAATCGATCATCACTCCTCCATCTCTCCATGCCTCTTACTCTATCTCATAAGAGCACTCACTATGAAGTGTTGCACGATGTGTTCTACTATTAAAATATTGAATAAAAATCCTATAATAGATGTTTTATCCTTGTTATAGTTTTAGAAGTGTTGGTATTTGAAACTCACCAGAAACATCATCTCTCCTTCATAAGAACCAATGACATGAGGCCATAATTTTATATTGTTGTTTACTCTTTCATGGTAGTAAAAGTGGGCCTTTTGTAGATTATACTATTTGGTAATGTAATACACCGTCTCTCGTGCATTTTATAGATTATACTTAGTAGATGTCAGTATGTGTGTATTAATTATTTTTAATAAAGTGTTATAAATATTTTAATAAAATAAAATGATAAAAACATTAATGTTAGATATAGTACTCCCTTCATTCCTTAATGTTAGGTTCATTTTTTATTTTAGAAAATCTCTAAACTAAGTCTTACTTGTGAAACAAAGTGTTGGAGGAAAAATTAAAAATGTGAGTGGAGTTTAAATTTTCTTAAAGTTTGTGAAAAAGTAAATGGGTTTTATATTTAGGAATGAAGGGAGTATTATAATGAGATACTGAGTATAAAAATTGTGTATATGAAAAATAAAATAAAACTTTTGATAAATTATAGTTATAGTGGATGAATAGTTAGAATGTGGTGTTATATATGATGTGGAGGGGAGTTGACATATTGAAGGTTATGAAAAACATGGAATATAAAATTTCCCATATTGAGTGCTCTAAATATTCATTATTCCACATGCTTTCAAAGTATGTGACCACAAATTTGAATTGTGAATGAGGAGCTGAATGGCTGTTTTGTAAAAAAAATTCGAAAGCTAAAAGATTAGAGTATGTATATGATGTTATAACTAATTTTATGGGGATCAAAGAGGGGTGGCTATTGTTTAGTAGTCACATTACTCACATACACCAACGTTAATGATTGCTTCTTTACTGTTATTAGATTAATTTTGGCTATTTTTAGGTTGAATAAGAAAATAAATTAGCGTTGAATTGACAATATTTTCAATTCAAATAATATTTTATTGAGGTTAGTGTAAAAATAGAAAATTTAGTTTTGTGCAAAAATTTAAATCAAACTGTTAAAAGTAAAAAAATAATTTAAGAAGTTGAATTTAGGAAAAAATTATAAAAAAAGCTGGTGTAAATATTTTTAGAAGTATGTAAAATATACCTTAGAATTCTTATAGGTTGGATTTTTGAAAAAAAAAAGTATCATGATAGTTAGTTTGATTAGTACTAATCAAATTTATCACATCACATATCTTAGGAATATGTAAAATATACCTACCATTTTGCCAAAAATCATTCCTAAATGATTGACCTATTTTAGATTGTACAAAGTTTAAGTCAAATTAAATGCAACTCACATTATCAAATTTTCCTCATTAAAACTTTCAATTTTAATAAAAGGAATGGATATCTAAATTGGTAAAATGGATCAAACAAATAGAAATAGTGGGAATACCTATTATAACATCATTAGATTTATTGCTAAATTATCTAAATCAAAGACTAACAAGTTTCTCAATGAATTTGGTAGGTAAATTATGAATTTGTTTATATACTTAATCCAATTCATTTAATATATATTTTTGTTTTTTATTTTAACATTTTGTCCATAAGAAATATCTTAATTATATTAAAATTGTTAAAAAACAATACTCCTTATTAGAAAATATCTTTTGTAAAAATGCAATAATACTTTCTCCGTCTATATTTATTTGATTGTTTAAAAAAAATATTTTATTAAAAAAATTGTTGATCAGACACTTTCAAAGAGAAATGTTATTAGCCAATAGAAAGCATTATTAAGACAAACAAACTTCAATGTAAAACAGATTGATAAATCTAAACAATTATTATAATAAGAAGAATTTTTTTGTTAAACGATCACTTAAATGCATTCGGCAGAAAGAATAAATTATACTTCCTTCATTCCTAATTGATAGGGTCATTTTTTATTCATGGAAATCCCTACTTTGATTTCCATTTAGTTCAAAAATATGGATGTAAAATTTAAATTGTGAATTGAATTTAAAATTTTATTAATATTTGTATTAAATTAAATGTTTCTATAAAAAAGGGATGGATGGAATACTTCCTAATTATTGGAATGAAAAGTTAACATTATTCATAGACAACAAAAAACCAATGAAAAGTTGAAAAGTACATAGCATGTAGTTAGTCTTTGTTTTATGGCTAGCCTTCGTTTTATTGACATGATCATGTGCATAGAGTTTGATGGTGGTCCGGTAAATCTAGGAGCAGGATTGGGAATTAGGTATTGTCATTTGTCAATTGTCGTACTTATTTCAAGAAAGAGGGAACCTGTACTTTCTGCAGATATAGATTAGCTGTTCTGAAGGGACCTATCTTTCCCTCTTTTCTACGTTTGCTATTTTTAAGGCATGTTAAATCAATTTCTACCTATATGGTGGGAACAATATACATACATCCAAATAATATTTTTAAGATCAAATAATTATTTTATTTACGAATTCATGTAACTACTATATTTACAAATGTGAGGGTGAATAACAGATAAAATACTATTTCACCTCAATTTCTAATCGCTTGTATGTTGGTATAATACCAAATACATGGTGCTAATTCGGTTTTTTTTCTGGCTGCTTTAACAAATAAACTCGTTTCAAAATAATTGATCGCTTTTAAAGATAATAAATAAAGACTTTATATTTCATATACTTTTTATTACTTTTTATCTTTAAATTAACTACCAACCAATGATATTGTTTCTCATTTTATATTTTCAATATACTTTTTGACTATTTTTTATTTTACTTAATCTATGTACAAATAGCTAAAACGACACCTAAAAATGAATTGATGTTACACTGCTAAAAATGATGTTTATGACTTTAATTGAATTGCACATACTCCCTCCATTCCAAATTATTTCGGTTTTTCCAAATAGAATTCACATAAATGATTCCTATTTTGACTAAATATTGCAACGGAAAGGGTTAAAATATTTTGCAAGAGACATTCAAATTTAAATAAAAAATCGTGTGGAGTCAAATCTCCCAAATAAAATGGAATGGAGAAAGTATCAAAATATAATTTTATTTTCGAGTTGGACGTTCGATCCCGGTAGCATGATAATCAAGTCAAATCAAACTCCATTAAAATCGAATCCTACCTTATTGGAGTTGTTGTTCAACTTTCTGTAATGACTAGTTTGAACACTTCCCTTATACGAGTAATTTTTTTATTTTAATGTGTTGGACTCTCCAATTATCTCTACAATTTATTTGTTCTCTCAATTTGAAGGGAGATAAAACTTGTCTGTAAATTTTAAATACTTGTCTTAAATTGTTAAATACTCCATCCAGTAATTGTTAGTTTATTCAAATTATACGTCCTTTTAGAATTTTAATGTAAAAAATTAACATTCAAAAGTTATATTTGTACTTGTTCAACTCAAACAACATTTTCTATTGGCTTACTTGTATAGAAAATAGTAACTTATACTAACTATTTACACATTTTCAATATTATAATAATTTTCTTAATATATGTGGGACTTAAAATATCTTTTTATTATGAAATGGAAAGAGTATATGTCATTTGTCTCAAACTAATGACATTATTAGTACACATAATATTCTCTCCAATTCATTTTAATTGATATTTTCGTTTTTCTATGTTAAACTTTGATCATCAATTACTTTTTATTTAGAATTTCAATAAATATAAATTTGGTATTATTAGATTTTTTTTAAAGTATTTCATGTTTTTTTTTTAATTTTTCATTATGAAACTAAAAATTTATTGAAGGTCAAAGTTTGGTATGAAAAAACAAAAAAATCAATTAAATTGAGTTGGAAGTAGTACTTATATATAGTACTCCCTCCATTTCAAATTAATATATTTTTTTATTTTTGGAGGCACAATGTTAATCATTAATTACTTATTATATATAATATGAAAAAATATAATAAAATAATATTATGAAAATATTTTTAAAAATGAATCCAATGATATCATTTTTATATTTTTTGAGTTAATGAATAAAAATTAATTTGTGGTTAAAGCTTTGACACGAAATTTCAAAATATCAATTAATTTGAAGTGGTGATAGTATATTGAATGTTCAAACATATTATTAATATATAGTTTATCGAGTAAAAAATTTGAGTTGAAATTTATCGAACCTAAAAATAATACTCAGATATTAAATGTTCAGTTGAAATTTTTAGTCATAGCCATGATTCTACCAAACAGATTGTCAAGTTTGAATTTTTTTCCCCATCATTTGATCTCCTAATTGTTTTATTGCTTGTGTTATGATGATTTAATTTATCACGTTTACAACTTTATACATCTAGGAAAGAAAAATAAGAGAAGATTAACAATGAGTCTTAATGTACAATTTTGAAGGCAAGGAGAGCATTGCGAGCTTTGAAAGCACTAGTCAAGATTCAAGCCCTTGTTAGAGGTTACATTGTGAGGAAGCGAACATCGAACAGCATCCGTAGAGTGCAGGCATTGCTACGCTTGCAAGCTAGAGCTCGTGTAAGGCGGTCCCAGATCCTCGAGTTCCCGTTTTCCCCCTTAAAGAACACTCCATCTGTAAGTTAATTCTTGTTGAAAATAGCCAGTTTGAAGTTAGCAGTCCAGCTCCTACACAATGCTGTTCTTTAGAATGAAAGATAGTAATTGCACATAAATTATCTTTGGGAATTGGAAATAATAGTTTTAGTCATGATATTATCTTTTGATCTAATTCTCAATTTGTTCCTAAATGTGTGCTTTTATATCACAAACAGAGAAAAGGTTCAAGATCAAATGGTAAGAGGACCCCTGGGGATGATGAAGGAAATGCTAAGATACTTGAAATCGACCTTGGGACGAATGGTGTTCATATGAGTAGAAACCTGTTTCACTCATCTCATCCTAGCTTGTCTTCAGACAATGATAGTCACAGCTTCTCAACTTCAATGGACTCGATTGCCCAACAAGCTATTCCAAGCACATCTTCAGAAGTTCAATCGTTCGACCATCATAAGCTTGCCCATGATCTTTTGGAATTAAAGCTTCATCAAAGGGAGAGAGATTTTCACAGCAGCCCACATTTATATAAAGCTTCATCAAAGGGAGGCAGATTTTCACATAGGGGGCCTGTTACGCTGACAAGGAGTGATGGGGCGAAAAGCTGCCTTAGCGGTTCCTCTGACAGCCCGAGTTACATGTCCTACACGGAATCATCCAAAGCTAAGATAAGGTCTGCAAGTGCCCCAAGACAAAGGCCTCAACAATATGAGAGGTCGAGTTCAGCCAAGAGGTACTCGGTTCATAGTTACAATGATTCGAAATTCAATCCGTTAAGAGTTTCTGGGTTGCAATCTAACCTCGCCAACAGAGCTTATCCAGGATCGGGGGGCCTGGATAAGCTAGGAATGCCAATGGAAGGAGGGGATGCTGATGTTTATTGTGGTGGTCGTAGAAGTAGAGTTTAGAGGAATTAGTGCATGGCTTCGTTCAGACTCATGTTATGCCATTTGGGAACTACTTTATCTAATGTAACCTTGCCCTCTTTATTTTTCAATTGACAAATTAAGAAACTTTGTAGCAGTTTGTTGACAAACAATCATAATTATAATATTACTAGTAAAATATTTAAAAATTGGTACTTACTTTTTTATAGTTCTTATTAAATGAAAATTTAAAAAAAGTCGATCATTAAAATTTAAAATTGTAGGATCATTTGAAATGAGGGAGTAATAGGTGTATATCTTATTAATTTTTATCCTTAACAATGTAGTAGTTAACTCCGGTGGTTGCGCCATGAGTAAAATAATATTTCTTTCAAAGGATATTTACTGTCCTTTTGTGAAAGAATACACAAATTAAAAAATAAATAAAAAATACTATAAAGTCAATTTAAAACGAATGACATCAAAGCGATCTAAATTAAATAGTATCTCAGATAGATTTTTTTTCCTCCTCAATTTCCAAAGCGAAGGTTTCCCAAACAAAATTCATTGTTAATTAACAAAAAAAGAAAAGAAAATGTATAATGACAATTAATTGAAACTATATCATTGGTTGGTTGATAATTTAATACGGAGTAACAAAATGTAGTCAAAAAGTAATATTGAAAATGTAAAATATTAATTTTGCGCCGGAATGACAAACATATTCAATTTTTTCAAATTAATGACAAGTAAATGTAATCGAAAGAAATATATTTTCTCTATCTAGTTATTTTCAAGATAGACTGATAAATAAATGTCACAAAAGTATATGGTATGTATCAAGCTAACAAAATGCTTTTGAGGATAATAAGATACTCCCTAATGGATTAAATGAAAGTTGATAATTATATTATATCTTTCCATTCCACCTCCATTAATACCCAGAGCCCTTGAATTTTAGATAATTAATATAATCACGAGCTTATTACTTTTTCCGTTTGTACATTTGATTTTTACTTGAAATAAGTTG
Organism: Lithospermum erythrorhizon; assembly: GCA_019722365.1. NCBI lineage: Eukaryota > Viridiplantae > Streptophyta > Magnoliopsida > Boraginales > Boraginaceae > Lithospermum > Lithospermum erythrorhizon. Next base: position 170,764 of record JADFUC010000006.1, on the reverse strand, counting down.
AATTTGATCAAATATTTTTGTATTGTATAATATTTGGATAAAAATTATATCAATGGAAATAATTTGAAATGTATTATTTATATAGTTTTCATAAACACAAACAACAAAAATATTTACGGTTAGTACCAACTATATAAATAGCATAAAAGTCAAAATGTCTCTACTATTTAGTAGAGGGGGTAGTATAGTTTTAATCATTGACTTGGCCATTTAAGTAGAAATTTGGTCGTAACTTGTCCTCATAAATGGATAATTTGGTCTTTTATATTAATTTTTTAATTTTGTTATGAAACAGTTACACCATTTCTGTTTTGAGCAGTTCTTCATACAATAACAATATGATTTGACGATTTTATCCTTCATAAGCTTATTGTTTAAAAAATAGAATAAGCACGTAAATGAATCTTGATACCATTAGATAATTCTATTACAAATTGAATAAGCATTCCATAAATATGACTGGATTCAACCAAAAAGTTAAGACCATCCATTTCAATTGACATTTGAGAGAGTTTTTTTTAGAGTGTATTTAGCCATAACAAATGATAATTGGTAGCGATTTTAGACATGACAATATCTTGGGAGTTTTTGGAAAACCTCCAATAATTCTGACATAAAGTGTCACATCACATGCTCAATCCTCCATTGATTATGAAAAATTGATCTCGCTAAAGAAATCCAAGCTTTCCAATCAATGTACCACCCGACATTCGATCTCAGCTAAGAAATACAACAAATAAATAAACGACTGTAAAGTAAATAACTCAGATTGGTAACCCGTTTGGTACCGTGAGTTACACCTACGGCTTGGGGGCAAATACTTTTAAAACTCCCACTATAATTTGAAAGAATTACAGTGAGGCCTTTGGCCAAATGCTCCACATTCTATTCCCTAACTAACCTTCAATCTAGTTTCTAATACTAGAATCCATCTATCTTCTTTCTCCTCATAACACTCTCCCAATTGCTTGACTTACACACCTAATGAAAGTCTAGCCATTATTACAACAGAGTGTTATAACAATCATACATTAGTTAGAAGATTAGATATTTCTTCTAACACATGTGACCTACACTAAATACGAATAAACTTTTTCTCTATGAATGCAAGAATGCTTTGTTGTAATAAAAATTATTTCGGTCTTCTTCATTCTTAATATCAATGCCTTTGGCGATAAAGTGTGGTCTCTGTGAAGTTTCGGTTCTTCACATTGGGTAGCGTGTTTGATTTGAGATCCACCGCATTCCATAAACATCCGAGTCCCATTATGACTCTAACACTTGCCTTATCACAACAACTCCAAGGAGTATCTTTTCGAGATCTTCATATATCACCGAATCTTCTATACGCGCATATCTCTAAAACCGATCTATGCAAGTGCGACATCCGACAACCCCTTACTATTTTGACACTTGGTCGTAGATAATGAATAGCAACATGTTGCATGCCAACTATTATGACAACACGAACTTCAGAAAAACTTAATCCAACAATCTACGCATGAACATATTAAAAAGAATGAAATAGACAGTTAAATTTGTTTTGTGGAGTGTGCTTACGCAGGAAACGAAGAAAGTGATTTGGCTTCTCTCTGTTAGAGCATTCACGTCAGTTTCCATATAATTTTCCTAAAATTCACTCTCAACCGCTATTTTTTTATTTTTTTGGTTTACTTTTTATGTATGTCCTTTAGCAGCTTTTCTATTATTCACCCAAAATTGAAAATTAAATATTTCAAATATGTCAATAAAAATTATTATACCAAACAAGTTTTAAGTCTAACTAATAACGTTTCTAGGGATATACATGTAATTTTCTTGTCATCTATAAAATCAGTTTTTGAAAAAGAAAAACTAAGTTGTTTCATAGACAAACTAATTAAAATTGATTACTAATTAAAATCAATTAATTACTTGTTAATTAAATCGTAGACCATTTATCGGCAGGAAGCTTACACAGGCGAAATCGTAAATTCGCAGCATCCCGAAACTTAGGACAAAAAAAAACAAATTAAATGCTAATCACCAACCGATGCTCACTCCCACTACCCACTATCACAAGCTCCAAGTAACCACATTACCACCACCCTCAAAATAAGGAAGTTCAATTGCAAATTCAACATAATCCCGCCTACAAATACCGAAATAAAACAAGAAACTTGAAATTACAGTAACCACACTGAAGCAAAAAACTCAAAAACCTTTGGGAAGAATAACACTTTGAAGCAAAAAATCAAAATTGAAGAAGAATGTCAAACAATATGCAAATACATAAGAACGTAGAGAAACCTGTATTTTTTTTACAAAAATAACCGCCATTTCAAATTGCAAAAAACCGTTAATGCAACGGCATATGATAAAATTAAGATTTTTGATTTATTTTTCAATTAGAAAAGAAAATAAATGTCAAAAATATCCTCATTTTATCATGACCGTCCGATCTAACAAGTCACGTAAATATCAGATCTGACGATTTGGAATGCTATAAGCACTGTGCCCATTGATTATATGTAAGCCTTTAATTAGGGGCTCAAAAGACAATATTTAGTGGTATATATAACAACACAACCATTGAGTAGTTACTTTCCATTTACCCCAAACGGCTCCGTTTTGCCTCTTCTTTTTCCAACCTTTTCGGGTAATGTTCTTCTAATGTATAATTGCCTTCATCCCTAAACTTGAATAATTTATTTTGATATATTCAAAACTAAGAAACCTTGTGGTTTTAATTGATAAAATCTTCATTTTAACACGAAAATAAGTTGAATATGATATATTTTGATATATATTTTTGCAATATTATACAACATATACACAAATATTTGAATACGAAATTAAAAAACTCAACCATGAAATTGCTAACTAAACAATATTATATGGAAAGATGAACAATACATCTAAGGATTATATCATGAGAAGATGATTATAAAATTTATTACTGATATCATATTTATAAAGAAAAATATAAAATTTGTGAGGGATTTATCAATATACTTTCTCTTCATTCCTATATTTGATCATGTAGGTAAAAAAGTACTTTATTAAGGACTTGATTATTACTAATATATCCTAAAAAGGTACTTTATCAAAAATACTTTTAATTAATCATAAAAACAAAAGTAATTTATTAAGGGATAAAAAGTAGAGCATCAAGATAAAGTTGTATTGAATTATATATGATCAAGTAAAAAGGAAAGAGAACATTTTACTACATAATCGTTAAATTGAGAATGTGAGAGAGTAATAAATAATAACTATAGTTTTTAGAAAAATATTTAATAATTAAATTTTTCGAAAAAAATGTAAGGCGACTACTCCCCATGCCCCCTAGTTTCTCCACTGTATATCAGACGCGATAAAATAAATAAACTTAAAAGGTGGATTAGTATACATTTATAAAAGTAACGAGTCAGACGGATATGGCCGCCTGTACCCAAACGCTGCTAAGTCGGTCTCCGATCATATCTAACCTTGGAATCATGGACTCTGAACACTGCTACTACATCGATCCAAACAGTTCTCAATACACGCCAGACTATGCCTATAAATACTGGTACTATTCAACCATTTAAGATAATCACAAAATTCCATCTCTTAGTACTTTTCACCTTATTTAAATAGCTACTAACTTGATCGTCGGAGTGTCTATGGTTGGTCCTCGACCTCACTTTCAAGTCAAACGGCGACTCAAGGAGATCACTCGCTAGTTCGGCAAAGCCTATTAATGATTCGAAGTTCCTATGCCTAAGGCCCAATGAAATATAAGAAAAGTTGTTATTAAGAGAATGTAGATAACTATAGTTATACGTAATGGATCATTGTTGATTTTCACTTCAGATAGTAGCATTATGGACAATAGTACCATATGAAAAGCTATTAGCCAAGAATTTCAATATTAGGGACTAAGTCTAGTATACTGATGAGTAAACTAAACGGAAACTTGAACTCGCAGATACAACTTGACCAATCAATCTGCTTTTCATTTCTGGTGAATGCTGTTGCTAATATGCATTTAATAAGACATGCTTAACACACTTCGAGTCATAAGTAAACCTACCCGATATCCCGAGGCGGTTGAAACCCATTTTGATCATAGTCGCATGACTATGTCGATAATCTTAGTCATCAATGACTCTCACAGAGACGGTTGATGAATGTAGTTGTCGCTTGTGTGCTTGACCACGAGTCCGCATACACCTTGCTTTTATTGATTTACTTTTAAAATTGATTTTCTGATTTACTTCATTCCAATTATGCGCTTAAGTGATTTAATCATAGGTATGTTAGAAAGGCTTGTCGGATTTGAAAAGTTGACATTGATATCAAAACAAGCACAACATTATCAAGGCATTGAAGACAATGAAGAAATGTCACGAAATTTCCCAAGCATTTTGTAATGCCAAAATATGAGTAATAAGTAGATAGAAGCAAGAATCAACCATACAAAGCTTCAAAGTGGTGCTAATGACGATGAAGAAGAAAAATCGTTTCACCCACCGGTCACAGAAGAAACATTTAAGAATCAAGATCGGAAGAGATCAGTCTTGGATGCAAGCCAAAGATTAGGTAAAAGCTATGGCTTGAATCTTTACTTTACTTTCTTTCCTCGATCTCGATCAAGTTCTTATTTGGGGAGATATTTTTCAAATCATTTTGACTAAAAGATCTTAACCGCTTCAATATTTTTAAGAATGTTTGTCAAAAAGAAAATATTTTGAAAATCTTAATGTGTATAAACTGGGGGTTTGTTCATTTTATTGGGGTGGTTTGAAAAGCATTTTCCAACGCTTTTTTGAATCGCCTAAATTCCGAGCTATAAATCTAAGCCGGAAATGCGATTTTAGTTTCCTCGCAATCAAAAGTTTATCGTGATTCCAATCGAGACCTGTGGGGTCTCGAAGGAGGTCTCGGCGATCCAAGCGTTTTTGTCGCTTAGACCCCATCGAGACCTAGGCTCGATTTGTGTCTGGATGGGTGTCAAAAACTAGCCGCTTTTGTCCGCTTTAATCATTTTCTCACCCCTTTAAATACCAAATCTTCCAAACTCTTCCTGAAACTTTTCCCAAACAATTTAAATGTTTTTATACTCATTTCTCATCTTTAAAACACCAAATCTCAAACACATGAGCTTTAATTGCGGATTTATGAAAGAGTGAGTTTGGTTTGTGCTAAACTTTGAAATAGAGAAATGGGAAACTAAAGCATTCAAGGTGTTTGATGAAATGCTCAAATGGGGAGTTCAAGAGCTTAAAGTCTTATTATCTACTCAACAAGGAGTTAGAACAAGCTTCAATGTATTATCTTACTCAATATAAGGAGTTATAAATTGTGCCAAAATTGTAATCCTATCAGAGCTCAATGAGGAGCATTTAGATTGGGAAACAATCTCTATTCTATAAAGAGATGTCCCATTAAGTTGTGATTTGCTCTTCATACTGTAGGCTCGAGTGTCCGAGGTGTTGTGAGGCTTACTCAAGCTAGGAATCGAGTAGATTGCCATAGTGTCGAGGCTAGCAGACATGAGCCAGTGTAGGAGTCAATCTCCCGACTATCAAGAAACTTAGGGCGTGTCCTCGGTTCTTAGTGGTACTAACTAATGCAGTTGTGAGCTAAGAGATGAAACTGTTGAGGCTTGGGTTCCTAATGAGGAGTTATTGAAACTCTTAGGGTGATTCCTCGGGTTCTTAGTGGCGACAACGAGAAGTTACGAGCTAAGAGTTGTTAAAGTTGGTTTGGGTCACCAACATTTGAAGAAGCGCCATCTAGTGGATTCTAGTGAAAGCTCTGGGCGCGGTGAGCCTGGGTCGGAGACGATTACGTAATCCTCCGTGAAAACACCGTGGTCAGTTGCATCTTCTATCCCTACTACTTTATCACATATATTATATATATGCTAATCAAGATTCGATTATATGCTGTTTATACGCTTATTGGAATATGTCGGCATATAATTGAATTATTGTGTTAAATTGATATGTCAAGTTTAATCGAGCTAAAAATAGAATATCCTATGTTGATCTTAATTCAATATTCATGATTGTGGGATAGTTTTGATTTGATTAATGAACTTAATTGTTATATTCGCATCCCATCAAATCTAATTAAACTTGCTATCAAGAATATCTTAAACCTCACCTAGTATATATCTATGTATTGAATTCGCGGTATGCTTAATAGATTGCTAGGATTGATCAATAGCCATGAATGGGACTTAATCAGATTATGTATAGAATGGAGTTTTTATGTTAATATGATCAAAATGGTTTTGATGTTTTATCGCATAATGATTGCTAGATCGTTTTATTGTTTCATCTTTTATCTAGCATTCATTTGAGGGTGTTAATACTACTTTAGCCTATTCCGCATTTGTTTTACAAATTGCTAAAGTCGTATTAACGGTGAAACTTGAATTAAAGTTTGTATAAGTCGAAAAGCGGTCAACGACCTCTTAGTCCTTATTCACCCCCCCTCTAAGGACGTCATATAGGCTAACAAAGAAGTAGTATTCCAATAAAGGATGATTATAATCACTATCCTTTGTTTTACATGTCATGAAATGACCTAAGAAGTCATACATGTTTTTTAAAGGATCCATGTATGGATTTAAGCATACATATCGGAGTCGGTATCCTTCCCCGCGATTCAACAAAGTTTGGCTTTCACTTGAGCTTAACGTAAGAACCGAAGGCAGTTCAAGTGGGGAGCAAGTTTATTCACTTTCTCGAATAGTTATAATCAATTAAAACAAAAGTTCCTTTGTGTTTTAATCTCGATTAGTTATTCAAACTATATGAACGCGTGATTCATTCATATAGTTACTCATTAATTATTTTCACCGGGCCGTTGAAATATATAATTACATGTATTGTAGCTTCAATGAGTGAAAATTTAAATCCCTAGGTTAGTCTATATTTCTAGAGAGGCAACATAAATTGTTGATTACATCTCTTCAAGCCTAGAAACATAGGATGGGCTTCAAAGTCCTTGTTGATGATGATAGTTAGGCGACAAGCACTATATGACTAACATGGTGTTTTGATTATTATCAAGATTGATCACGCATTCTAGACTAGATCACAGACCGCTGGCTCTATGACGGGAGCCGGTACGACCGAAACGGTCATGAAGATAAGGTATATATGTGTCCTATAATATTTTTTAGAATTTTGCCCGACAATTCTTAGACCTACGAGAACGTGTTATACGAGCTCGCAGACTTTGACTATGACCAAACGTGCCTACCTTAAGCTGGATTATAACAAAGATATGTCGGGTCACACAAGGAGTATAACGATAGATGTCGAGCAAGAGGTCAGAGGGATTTATCCGTCTCGACATACAAGGAAGATTCCAAGCCACGCTTGGTACCGATTGGTTTATGGACGCCATAAATGCTTATTCGCCTCATACTGAGTAAAGAAAGTCAGGCGTTTATGACACACTTCTTATAGTTAGCCTATGACTGGGAAAGATCGCAGTTAAATGAATTCAGATGGTAATCGCCTAAGGGCAACGGGAGTGTCGGAAATCAATGAAAATTGATTCCCTTTATTATGCCCGCTGCGACAATTGTGTGTAACACCATTTACCCAAGTTGGTTAATGTGACATCGGAACTTAGTGTTCACCTTAGTAATTGTATATTACTAGTATGGGTGCTCAGATAATTTAAGGGGTTATGAGCGATTACTAGAACTTAGTCATTAACGTTATGGCTTAGTAATTGGTCAAATTATTATTATTATACAACTTACTATTATCTCGAGCTCAAGGTCACACATGGCCAATGATTTGAATTATATTTCATGCATGAAATTAAACTACATTTCATAAATTGAGAGTTGATTGTAATCAACTAATATTCTCAATTGAGAATTTTAAATTGATAAATGTAAAATATAATTGATGAATTAATTAATTAATTAATCAATTGAATTAATTCGATTGTTGTTGAGCTTGTTAGTAACTTGTTAGTTACTATTAACAACTTGTTAGTGTGTTTGATTTTACTTAACGGTTTAATTAAATCAAACGAGTCGGCTCATTAACCTGCCTGGGTTGCTTTTAGACTAAAATGACGGACCACTATATAAGCGATCCTTTATCATTTATGTTTATTTCGTATCATGAAAACCTAGCCTCCTTATCATTTATTTTCATTCAACTCTTTAGTTCTAACAAACTCAGTTGTGGGATTCAACCTTCCTAGTGCGTGTAATTCTGTGAGAACACCTACTTGGTGTCGGGAAAAATAATCAAGAAGGATTTCAAAGGATCAATTTAAGGATTCGACTTCAATGGTGATTTTCATTATCTTCCGCTGCAATGTAAGCACTCTGTATTCATATTGCATATTATGTGTTTTAGATTAATTTATGTCATTTTAAGGATCCAAAATGTATGAATTTGATGTTTAATCACAAATGAAATTCATACTAGATTCTAAATACCTGCACCAACATTGCGCACAAGCTTTAGCGGATTTTGTAATTGAATGCATAGCTCAAAGCCCTCAAATCATCAGCGGATCGAATAATTTTGAACCAGGAATGAATAACCCTAAGTAGGTGATGTTTGTAGACGGGGCCGTGAGACTGAATCTTACTCCGTGGCCTCGCGACATGATCATGGAGTATTATCATGATTCACTTTCCTCACTACTACCACAATCTATGAATATGAGGCCACATTTGTTAGGGCCGATATAGTTAAACTTAATAGACTCCAAATGTGGGTTTTGGGTAAAAGGGAGATTCAAAAATGATCATGAACCAAGTAAAAGGAATACTGGGCGTAGCATGAACCGTCATAAATACCATGCAAAAGCCGGCCCATTCGGCCTAGGTTTCAAGCAAGTTATATTTGAGCATATTCCTCGTGCTCAAACGTTAAGCGTATCTCCTCTCATGACTTGACCACGCATTCGCGAATGAAGCTTCCCAAAGGAGTCTATGTGGAATTCCGTGGAGATGCTCGCCACAAGTCCATGACGCTACCAATATTGTGAGGAGCCCGAAGATCGAGGCTCATAGCTCGATAATACTTGGTCATTGGTCAAATTCCTCAGTATCAAGCTCGAAAGATTAAGAATCGCAGCCATTTGTCATGTACAACGGCAGAAGTCAGCGGATGGTCCGTCACGTTGTCAGTTTCTTAAGAGGATATCAAGGACGGCGGTCATATTGAGGAGATTTTATAATTAAGATCGCCACCTAATTGATACTTTTGGCCCACTTTGGTCAAAGATGCTATGAATTCGTGAAGAGATGTGATGTATGCCAAAGGATGGGATCGGTACAACACCAACCCACCACCTCTATGACTCCAATCTTAAACCCAATACCGTTCACCATGCTGGAATCGACTATAGAAAAATTTCTCAAAGCAAAGACGACCCCTGAGTATGTGGGGTGAATGGGGTCGCGGGATTATTTTAGCAATGGGTTGAAGCGTTTCGCAAGAAAAATAGCAATGACAAATATAACGAGATTCTATGAAAACATGTTATCACCCGCTGGTGTACCTCGTGATACCATTTTCGAGTAACGGACCGTAGTCTGAAAGCAGAAGAATCGAATTCAATTTTGCGAAAAATATAATATTGAGCATCGGTTTTCACCAGTATACTACCCCCAGTGCAATGGACAAGTTGAAGTGATGAATCGCATACTCTTCAAATGTCTAAAAAAGAACATGATCCAGAGCGAATCTAAAAAAAGGGCATGAATTGAAGAACTCATTGCCTTATGGTCCCTCGTGACTGCTCCTCACACGCCACATGAGAACCCTTCTTCGCCTCGTATATGGTTATGAAGCAGCATCGTAGGCCGGGTGAATTAATTTAACGCCAATTGATCTCAATGAGGAAAAACAGAGCAAATAATGAGAGAACACTTAACTTTGTGGAATAGAATTACGATCAAGCCTTTTTACAAAATGTAGAAGTATAAGCATCTCATGGCCCGCACATACAATCGGCGAGTAAAGAACAAGCAGTTCAAAGCTGGAGATTTGGTACTAAGGTTATATATGATCACTCATCCAAAGATAAAGATAAGCTAAGCCCTAAATGGGAAGGACCCTATCGCATTAGCTGAAAGGATCGCCTCTGTGGACCCATGAGTTGAAAGGTTAAATGGAGATGCCAGCTCCCTCAAGGTATGGCACACATCTAACTCGCCAAGTACTATGTTTAATTTAGATTCCCTAAATGTGAGAAATTTCATGGCTTGGTTACATCCAGCACTATTATGAATAAAATTCTTGTGGTTCGGTCAAATCCACTACCTTATATATTACTTATGATTGTCTATAAGATAACAAGGGTGAACTTATCATTCACCTTCAAATCAGTCATAGCATTCGGCCGTTTAACGCCTCTTTGAAACCCTTCTTAAGAAGGTAAATCACGAACATTTTCCTAGCGAATATTCATTGTAATCCTTTATCGCAGGCCAAGTCGCCATAGCGATCATAATAACGAGTAATCATTCTAGAGAAAACAAGTCGTCCTAGCAATTATTATAATAACAATTCGCTCAAGCCTGTTACAACCTTTTACATATAAACAAAGCATTATACTCGCTTAGGTAGGCCGTAGTACTTCAACTAAGAGCTAATACTGAACTTTTGATAGTCCTTTTCGATAATATAAAGCAACAATGAGAAGGGGGCAAAAATACATACATGGCTGTGAGAATTATCGAAAATGAAATAAAAGATTGTCTTTACAAAAAACAAAAAAGGAAAATATCGCTCGCTAATCGTGGTTAAGATAAATCGCGGGGCGCGCTGACGAAGCCCTCGCCTCCATCTTCAACTTCTTCGCCACCCCCTTTAACCTCTGCTTCCTCATTATCCCCCTCTTCCACGGGAGCCGGAGTCTCAACGGTAATATCACCATACCAATAAGATTTCCCAGCCTTTTCTTCGTTAAAAAGAGTGACAAAGGTCGCAAACTCTATCTTTATGATCGGCAGCAAAGCAGAAAATAGGGCAAAGACACTCACTGCGAATCTTAGCTTCGTAATTGGAACTATTCAGGAACTCCCTTATCTTTCTAAATGCGAGGTACGACTAAGCAACAGACGCCAGAGTCGCATCCCTTCCTTTTTGGTTTGCTATGGTCACCGCCTCGAATCAAGCCACCACCTCGCTTGCCTAGCCTCTGGGTGCTGTGCCCTCAGCGAGGCGTCGCTCTTCCGAGAGACCAAACTAACCCTTTCCACGTCACAAGACTTGGAATCTTCTTGGGCAGCCTTCCTTTCCCTTATGTGCCTCTGTGAGACAAATCCTCAACTTGTTTGGCACGCCCGCAGTCGCCTTCAAGGCCTCCAACTCTCGGCAGTGTGGATCCGCTCTATGTCCAAGAAGGTCACCTTGTGAGTAAGGCCTTCTTTTTGCACTCGGAAGTTGATACTCAAGAGCACTATTCACTCGGGCCAAATGATCAGTCCATCTCGCCAAAATATGAGTACCATTCACGGCCTGCGAAATGAAAGATGATAAATTTAAAACTGTGAAGAGAGGTATCAATCGAAGGGTATAGGGAAATATTAGCGAACTAACATGAACAATGTGCTTCATAGACTGAGCGAGAGCCGCATAAGGATCTGTGAGAGGCTTATATTGAGCTGCCATCTTCTTGGAGAAAAGGGGTCGAAAGTAAGGTGATAATGGAATTTCCGAGTATTCCAAGGCGAAGCAAGAGAGACCGATAAGCTAGTGGATCTCGGAGTATCTCAAAGCAAAGACCAAGTCCTCGCCCCAGCCCCTGCTCATGACACATATTCAACTCCAAGTCCCAAGCTCCATACCGAGTCCATATCCAACCAAGTCATATCAGACTTACATCATACGTAGGAGATAACTAAATCCATTACGTAACCCCAATACGTTTGATAAATATTCTTTGTAAATTAAAAGATTTCCCCAAAGTGATTTTATTATTCGGAGCGCAATATAAATAATAATATCTTTCTTCGCGATACATGTAGTTCTAAATGGAAAACCGGTTTTCCCAATCGCTAAAACTCAAAAAATTATATTTTACCCTAGAACTAAGCTGCCTCAAGGAAAATGTTGACATTAATCTGCATGTTAAAATAGACCAAATTTAATCGGTCAGACACCTTGTGACCATTTGGCGCTAATGCCGCTACTACTCCACCACGCAACTTTACTACACCACAGACCAAAATCACCAAATTAACTCTTTTCATTGTCTTATAAATCATTAGTACTTTTTATTTGTTCGTTGACACATTCTGGATGCTCAATGTGTAGAGGGAGAAGGAGGCAGCTCTAAAAAATATACTTGATTTGGAGAGAGATTTAGATGCAAAACAGAAATTGGAAATGGAAATTGCAAAGCTTAAAGGAAAATTAGAGGTGATGAATTATCTGGGGGATGATGCAGCTGTTCAGAAGAAAATCAAGGAATTAAATGAAGAACTGGAGGAGAAAAGTGAAGATATTGCAACCACGCGACCTGCATGTTAAATTACGTAGCATTTAAAATAAAGAACACCAAGATTTTTATATGGTATCCAACGGTTCCAAGCCATCGAAATTTCACTATAAATTGGTAGTTAAATGTATTACAAAGCCTTTAACTCAAATAATAACTACTACTAAGCAGCCTTACGGCATTCATGATTTCGACATGCTAAATAACTTACATACATATCTCATATATATGTTTCAAAGAAATAGTTTTTCAGACCATCGATGTGGTATTTCAAGTCAATTCAACAGAAGAGATGCAAGATGTTGAGGATTTATTCAATGCACTTCTTTCTAAAGAGCGTGAGAGTAATGATGAACTACAAAAGGCTCGAAGAGTATTGATAGAGGTGCAGTTTGTTAACATTGTACTTCACCCACCCACCCACATTCTGCTTGAGTTAATAAAATATTTGATGGCTCATTTGAGTTTTGGCCATGGGGCTGTTATGTTATCACATTATGTGGTCATCTTTGTAGATAAATTTAAGCCATGTCACTTCAATCAGTTATGTACATGAAATATATAATTGAGCTCAATTTTTAACCCCCTTCCTGCACTTTTGTAGGGCTCGAAGGAGGTGTTATGTAGTAGCCAGACACTTGGAATAAAAAGAATGGGAGACATCGATGAGAAGACCTTTCAGAAGGCATGTAAGGCGAGATTCCCCACTGAAGAAGCTCAAATCAAGGCTGCCGAGTTATGCTCATTGTGGCAGGAACAGCTGAAGGTATTATTTGATTTTCCGTCTTTTCCTCGAATGTAGGTTATTTTCCTTGCTGCCTTTTGCTAACTAGGCTTTTGCACATAACTAGGCTTTTGCGCTTGATCTCTGTATATCCTTGTCTTCCCACTTGTTTTCTAGATATTCATACGTTCATTGTATAACGCAGAGAGTGCTAAATCCGGAAGACGAGATGCTTCGAGAGCTCCATATGGAGTGGGGTGATGAAGTATACAACTCAGTGACCAAATCCTTAAAAGAGATTGAAGAGTACAATCCTAGTGGTCGATATCCTGTCCCGGAAATGTGGCATTTGAACGACGATCGCCAGGCTACCTTAAAGGAGGTAATAACCACATATGTTCCTATCTGTCTGAACATGCTTTGAAAGACTAATGTTGATATTCAAATGTCTGAGCATTAGTTATGGACGTTAATCAACAATTAATTTTTGAAAATTTTGCAAATATTTGAACCCACTATCCATCAAAGACGTCCAGAACGTCCAAAGCTTTCCATTAAAGATGTTCATAACGTAAACCAACGACCATTGATGACGTTCAAAGCATAAACGGATATCCATTGTGGATGTTCGTTCATCAAAGACATCCAGAATCTAAACCAACGTCATTACGTAAAACGAACATCCATTGTAGACATTCGAGACACAATCACTTATAAAAGAATACTATTTGGATATGCAAATTAGCAGCTCAACCGCACGCCTACTATGACAAAACTTATTCCACGCCAAATTCGTCCACTCCCACGTGATTGACCATGCATTTTGCACGATCGCTTATTTTTTTATACTAAAAAATAACGACGGGTACGAAATGCACCATCACGTGAAAAATGTTTTGAAGTGAAGATATCTAAGGGAGGGGAGGGAGAAGACTAATAGTGAATGTGTGCCATTCATGATCAAGGGGAGCGGAGAAAGACTAATAATACAGTAACAACAATATGTGAAATGATGATTTTATCCTTAAATAAAACTTCCACAAACATTACACTTACAAATAGCGAGGCTAAAATAGTAATTTTACACCTAAATTTTTAATGTTTGGAGTGAGGGTTAAAGCTCAGTAACCTTATTACCTTAACATCATTGTATCATACATTCACAATCACAGCCACCATCCACCCTGAGCTGTTATACACATTACATATTTTACTGTTCAATAAAAAACCCCAATTCCAAAAATCTTCCACAAACTCTAACCAATTCAAACCAAATACCATCTTCTTCCCCTACCCCCCCCCCCCCCCGGTTAATGGCTCAAGCATCAATGATCTTCAGGCAAAGAGCTAAATCCACTTCACTTTATACCAAATTAATTCGTTCATTTTCAACTTCTGACCCTTCACCTCCACACCCCATACCAAACAGACCCTTAAGAGAAGACAGAAGAAGAAGACCACCTCCACCCCCAAAACCCCAATTCAAGAAACCATTTCAAAATGACCCACATAACCAAATCACCCAAAATGGTCCTGATTTTCTAGAAAGATTCAAACTTGGCTTTCAAAAAACTCGTCAAACTGATCAATTTAGTGTTAAAGGTGACAAATTTAGTGCTAAAGATGATGAATTTAGTGAGAAAAGTGATAAATTTAGTGTTAAAGATGATGAATTTAGTGTTAGAAGTGATAAATTTGGTGTTAAAGGTGGTGAATTAAGTGTTAAAGGTGATAAATTTAGTGTTGAAGGTGATGAATTTAGTATGAAAGGTGATGAATTAAGTGTTAAAGGTAATGGTTTTAGGGTTAAAGGTAATGAATTTGGTGTTGAAAAGGGTGTTAAGGAAGTTGTGGAAGAGTCTGAAGAGGTTTCAGTGCCCGCTGATGCAGATGAAATATTCAAGAAAATGAAGGAGACGGGGCTTATACCTAATGCTGTAGCGATGCTTGATGGGTTATGCAAGGATGGGTTGGTTCAAGAAGCTATGAAGCTTTTTGGGTTGATGAGGGAAAAGGGTAGTATTCCTGAAGTGGTTATTTATACTGGTGTTGTTGAGGGGTTTTGTAAGGCGCATAAATTTGATGATGCGATTAGGGTGTTTGGGAAAATGAAGAATAATGGGATTGAGCCAAATGCGTTTAGTTATGGGGTGTTGGTTAGGGGGCTTTGTAAAGGGGGGAGGTTGGAGGATGGGGTTGAGTTTTGTGTGGAGATGTTGGAGTCGGGGCATTCTCCTAATTTGGCTACGTTTGTAGATTTGGTTGACGGGTTTTGTCGCGAGAGGGGGTTGGAAGATGCTAAGAGCGTTATAGGTACGTTGAAGGAGAAAGGGTTGTTTTATGATGAAAAGGCTGGTAGGGAGTATTTGGATAAGAAAGGTCCGTTTTCGCCTCTTGTTTGGGAAGCAATTGTCGGGAAGAAGCCTTCTCGGAAGTCTTCTTTCTTCGACTAGTTGTTCAAGTTGTGAGAAACTTCACTAAAGGTACTTGTGTAAAGCAGCATGAAATCTTGATGGAGCATTTAGTTTACATTTCGGTTTTGTTCATGGAAACTTTTAGAATTGGCTTATGTTCCCTTGTGCTTGAATTTTGATATGGCTGTTATCTTTAGTGTCTCGATAGTTTAATACATTGCCTGTTTTAATATTCTCAACTCTTAGGGGAGGAGCCTAGCTTGCATCATTTTTGTGCTTGATTTAATTAAACTTGGATTCTTCTTAAGTAAGTACTGAATTGATGTAAGCTTCAGTTTGGCCATGTAAGTGCTAGGCAATACCATACATTATCATATATCCAACTTTCAGAGTTCAGTCTTTCATTCAAAGGTAATTTTGGATCATCCTCCCTCTATCTAAGTTGCGGCTGGTGATTCAGCTGGCTTCGACTAGTTGCGAAAAATTGGAATAAACTTTTTGAAAAAGATTACGGAAGACTGATTAAATAGTTTTATGCTTTATAAGGTTCCCTGCACCCTCGCAAAACCTATAATATTCATGGCAGCCCAATAGGATGTTAAATTTTGAACTCAGGAACCATTCAACAAAATTCTGATACATCATACTGCAGTTTTTACGATAATACTTCGTACTGCTGTTTTTAAAATAATACTACCCATCCCTAAAGACATTCATTGATTCCAATTATTTTTATATCAAAGTTGTCATGTTAGTAGTGTGTTCAACATGAACATCAACATCAACACGTCCTAACGCCCGAATCCATGTATCAGGCTCCCCGCCTTAGTGGATAAAGTAAGCCTTGATATGCAAATTTAACCCTCGTGAAAATAGAATAATAAGCTAAATTGATCCAAGAGTGAAGTATCAACACTATCTACCACTTCACAATAGAAGCTCCATTTTGTTTTATTTCATTATACGGAAGAGCCAGAAAATGTAAAGTCTTTGACGCAATATGACATGAAAAAAATGTTATTAGTGTGTTACTAGTAAAATATGTAGAGAATACTATCTTTTAATATATTTTTCACCAAATATGAAAAGCCGGCTAGGGAGTACTTGGACAAGAAAGTTCTATCTGTGCCTCTTCTTTGATTAGTTGTTTCAAATTGCCTGAAATTTCACTAAAGGTACTTGTGAAAATCAACTTGAAATGTTGAAGGAGCATTTAGTTTCAATTTCAGTTTTGTTAATGGAAAGTGAAGAGTCGGCTTTTAACTTGTCCTCAAACTTCATATAGCTGATATCTGTAGTGTCTTGATATATCTAGGCTTTTGCGTGTGTTGACATTTTCAACTCTTAGGGGAGGATGTTCAGCTAGTATTACTTTTTATGCATGCTAAACTTGGATTATTCCTACGTTTTATCTTGAATTGTCATTGACTAACTATAGTTAATTGTCACTGATTGATCTGTAAGTGCAAGCAATAACATAGTCCATTGATCATCCTTGTCATGTGTATTAGAGAATCTAATAATACGATACGCCTATCACAGATTTAGCCACCAAACACTACCAGTTTTATATACGTAGTATATGATAGATTTAAAAATGCTCCTTCAAGTTTTAAAGTTAATCAGCTTTATTTAATTATTGAAAACAACAACCCCTTTAATCACTCACTCAAATAAAATCCACATTATGCACTACTCACACAACACAAATGACAACTACTAAACCAAACCACAACAAATCAAACCGTATCCCACCAAGTGGGGGTCGGTTAAAATGACATAACTACTTAATGGCGGATATAATTGAACATACAGTTTGGATCAAAGTAAGCACAAGCAAAATGATAGCGGCAATGGTGGAAGCAATCATCCAAGGAGAGCTGCAATAATCGCGTCTAAGTGTCGCCTTCCATCTATTGCGAGGAATGCTGCAGTTTAATGGCATGCTTGGATTTTTTTTAAAAACTAACAAGTGATTTTTCCGGTTTTGTTCTTATTGAATATCAACCATCGAATAAAAAAATAATGATCCAATAGTCAAGATTATAATAAGCACAATGTAAACACACTAAAATAAGCCTCTAATAATTTTCTGTGAAAACAAATGTGTAAACCTGCTGCTTATTAACTGTTTACATGTAAAAGATGTAAAAACAATGATAGATAAGAAACCAATCGCCAGATGATGATACATAAAATGATTCAACACAAAATATTATTGTCACACTCCAAGATTGCTCAAATTACTACATAAACATATATAAAATGCATAAATGAAGTTCTGCATTTATTTTAATAAATACTAATTGGGTATTCTTCACAACCAGAAGCAGCAGCAAATCATCAGAAACAGCAACAGAAGCTGCAATTTAATTAAAGTCAGTTATTAGCTTGATATCAGTGCATAGAATATAGAATATCGAATTAGGATTATTATGAGACTTAAAAGCTTAACAACGGTATTTAAGAGTTTTTAAAGTTTTATATTATTGGTAAGTGGTCATACAATAAATAATATTTAATGGTTGAATATTTATTGGTAAGTTTTATATTATTGGTAAGTTTTGAATATGTAGTTTTATAAAAAATATCATAATGTAGCTGAGAATATTTTGTTCAAATGTGTAAATAACATTGTGGATAGAGTTGCTAGTTGGAGGAAGATTCCTAGAACGAAAGAGAATTGGTTGTTATGCTTAGAGCGAGGATTTTCTCGTGTAAAATTGTTTTTCTGCAATATATTTCAATTTAAAAAAATAAAAATAAAAACACTACAATAAGAGTGGTTGATAGCCTAGGTGCATGGTAGTTTGGTATATTAGTATTATATATGTACCAAGGTTCCTAAAATCAGGTTATGCACATAGAAGATACAAATCTT
Organism: Lithospermum erythrorhizon; assembly: GCA_019722365.1. Classification (NCBI taxonomy): domain Eukaryota; kingdom Viridiplantae; phylum Streptophyta; class Magnoliopsida; order Boraginales; family Boraginaceae; genus Lithospermum; species Lithospermum erythrorhizon. The sequence continues at coordinate 152,277 of JADFUC010000006.1, read as the reverse complement.
GAAAGCCTATGAAGGTTTTTTTCTAAGAAGATAATTCCACTACTAATAAATAAAGAACATAGCATGAAAAGAGAGGAAGTGATGGAAAGTACAACTTACACAGCATGAAAGAATCCCTTATCTGCACGACGTCTTTTGAATTCTTCATAGAACCCCTTTCTTCCAGTTCCATGACCATGTGGTTTTGATTATTTGGGCGAATCTCTGGTTATGATGAGCCATTTTTTGCTTTCTTGTTTTTTGCTTTGGTTTGGATATTGGAATAGTGAATTGATGAATAAAATGATGCTTCTGGTTGGTTAGTTAAGTAATGGAGAGTTGGTAGGTGGATGGAGTTGAAAGATTGGAGGCCAAGCTTCACCTAGTGTTTTATTGGATAACATATAGTAGATAATGAGAATCTACTTCGCTTCATTAATAATATGCTTCATTAATATTTATAATGTATTTAAATTTTAATGTAAAATTGCATATTATTACTAAAATGCACATTCTAAAATTGGGCATAAAGTAAAAAATTCAAAAAAACAGACCAAAATTATTTTATTCACTTAATTAAAATGCGTACTAAAAATTGCTAAACAAGCTGGCCAGACATTTAAAAGTTAAAAAATATGTTTATATAATCATATTAACGATTTTTTTATCGGTAAAACGATACATATTACCTAAACGTAATTAAAAAGTTAAAAGAAAATATATCAAAAAAAAATAGTCTAATTTATATTTTTATTATTAATTTAACCATTAATCTAACAAAAGTTTAATGAACTGCGTATAATACCAAAAATAAGATTGATAGTTTATCAAAATTCAAGACTTAATCTTTAAAATTTTAGGACTAAACATATGTCAATTTGAGTGATTGTTGAAGACACGCTTAGTTAATTTTAGCATTTTAGTGTTATAAAATTGGGTTCGAGATCATATATATTAACAACAATTGTATATGTATAAGTTTAACACTAATTTTCATTAATTAAAATTTTGTTAATTCTTGACTTTTAACAAATTTGGAAACACCGTACATGTCCATTAATGATCTCGGAGAAACCCATACAACATTTTGTTTTCATATGGGTCCAGCACTAATTGTCGTGGGGTTGACTCCATGTCGGTACTAAATAGCTAATCAGGGAAATTTATAAATATCTCACAATAAGTCAGTTGAGAGAGTATACTTTTCATACTAGATTCACATACACATATTAAGATTTTTTGTTGCTACACATATTAATTACTTCCGACATACAATAATAAGTCGATAACAGGATCTAAACGGACGAGTTAGGATGCCGTGCAGAATTTTACAGAATTTTTGTATTTTTGTCTAAATTTATTAATATATTTTGTATGTTTGGACAAATATGATGACATATTTCAATACATAGTAAAACCGAATCGCACAAATATATCATCAAATTTCAGGCAAAAGTTCAAAATATACTAATGATTTAGATAAAAAAGATAAAAAATATATCAACAGATTAAGAAACGTATAAACTGGTACCAGCTATAGGCCCACTTAAACGGCTTCTCCATTTCATGTCGGTAGGATATGTGATCCAGCCAAGAATCTCGGTCAGCAAAGATGCTGACATCTCTAACAGGCCCCAGCTCCTTCGCTAGCTGTGCGCGTGCATATGAAGCTTTTTCCTCACTAGCCATGCTCTTCATGCCATTGCCTTTCCTCAGCTTTACGACGATGCTGAATCATTTAACGTAATCGTTGATATCTATTAAAAAATTAAAAATTAAAAAAAAAAGATATAGATCCAAGTCTTGGACATGAATGGAATTATTCAAGTAAAATCAATACAAACTTATTAACTTAAAACTATAAGTTGAGTTATAGACTTGGAAACATTTGTGAGATGAGGATATTCCGAACATAATTGATGAAGGTAATTGTGGAGAGTTCCTACCATTGGGCGTTGCTCATTAAATTGCTCACACGATTGAAAATATAAATTAAATTATTGTATGATATATTTTCTTTTTCTTTTAAGACATTTTATAATATTTGTCTATTTATAAAAAAAAATCATTAATGTCAATTATATAATCTTATTTTTAACTTTTAGGTAATCTGTACCAATTTGTTTAACAAATTTTAGTACACATTTTTAATTGTGTATAGAATAATTTTGGTATATTTTTTTTTGAATTTTTTCAATTGTACCATTTTAGTAACGTGTCATTTTTAGTAACGTATACCACTTTTTACAGTTGGAAATTTGGTATATGGAGATTTGGTATGCGAAGATTAATGAACATTAATAAAAGATATCATTAATTTAACCGTAATCGCTTCACTCTGCTGGTTCCAGTGAAATTATATTTTGTCCACACAAATAATCATTTTCTAACAATAAAAGTCATAATAATTATAATAATGATAATAGAACACTTGTTTAGTAAGGAGGACATTCTAATTTATTAATAAGATACATGTTATTCGTTTATAATACTCCGTATAATACAACTATTTGTGGGAAATTCTACATAAACATGAGCATTCTTTAAAACTCACTTGATAAACTTTGACAAGGAAAATGACATTATCAACAAAGCACTACCTACTGTCACATAATTATGTATAGTAATCAGATTTCAAAGAGGTGAAAGTGCAATAAGATAGGCATCTCTCCTATGAAAGTCAATAGGAGTTTTTCTCTTCTGCACCATACCTATGAATCTATGATAAGTCTTCATTCAAGCAAATATGGTGTCCACCTGTTACTACTACAATTAGCATCTCCCACTCGCTAAAATGTCGACTGAGGGTGATCAATTTCTGTGCACCTCAGCTTATTAGTGCCTATTTCGTAGGGGATTATAGGGCAAGAACGCTTGTAGCTGGTTCGACTGTAACTACAGTACTACTGGGGGCAATTTGGAAGCTTGCAGAAGTTTCTAAATGTTCCCAGGTCAATTTCCGCCTCTCTGCAGCAAAATCGAGTTTTGAATTTTCCTCCCCTAGCCGGCATTGGCAAGCAAGTGCCAACTCTTCATCCATTTCAGAGAAAACTTTCCTCACATTCTGTGTCAGGTTGAGAACTGCTTTATTCCAGTGGTTCTTGTTGTTCTTTTCTAAAGCTGAGAATATAATAGGCATAATCAAATGCCTATTGTGCATGATGAGATTTACGATATGATCATTATTCCATAAGAAGTGTGCTCGTTCAGCTACCTGATGATATTTAAGAGAGCGTTGTGTTCAGAATGCAGATACAATAATGTACCCGTTATCAGGAAACACAGATAACATTTCCATGGATGAAAACATAAAAATATTAGTACAGAATAAAGAGGATATTATTCTTCTATAAGCTGGAAAACATCTAAGTTGTCTACCGAAGCTCTCAGGCAATTCGCTATCATAACTTGAACAACTAGATTCTCATTCGTTAATAAAGCTCTCACCATATGGCTCATGATTACGCATAATGTTCATAAAGAGAAAGTATATCATGTAAGGTACTTTATATTTGATCTTTCGTCTGCTGAAAAAGTGATGTTGCACAAATAGACTCACACCTAAAGTTCGTCACTTAGGGAACACCTATAGAAGGAAGCCAGGAAGCCACCGTATACCCAGAGAAGTTGAAGCAATCCAATCCTACTGGTTCTACATTGTCTTTATATAGCTTAAAAGTCAGGTAAAGAACAAATGCATCACTTACAAGGTAAGAATATCTGTCCTTTTGGTTATTTCAGTTTAGCATGACCAATTATACACATGGAACGTCCACAAGTACTCCTTTACCAATGAATCATTCTAAGATATATAAGTTATAGGTTAAGGGCCTACATGGCTTATGGCTATACTGGAAATATACTAATCAATGACACTTTCATGTTAACTTCACAAGGATATAGGTATTGTTATATGTTCTGGATATGTTCTGGATACACTAAACCACTTGCAGCATAGATATCATCAATATAACACTTTTAGTAATTGATCCACATGCAATATGGTAATGCATGACCACCACATGAACAATTCTCCATTTTAATCAGGAGAAAAAATAAAAAGAAAGTGAATTTTCTGTTGAAAATTACCTGGAAATGGGAGCTGTTGAGGCAGCCCCCTATACGCCGAAACAGAGGGACTGCGATCTTCTCAAAGTCAGCCATGTTGATCATTTCAAGAAGCTCTTCCATTTCACTGATAAATATGAGCTCCTTCTTGCTGTTAGTCACGGGCCAATATTTCAACAATCCCTTAATGACAACACTGACCAATTTTTGCTCCTTCTCTACAAACTGTACAATACAATATGCTAGCTGTTGGTGATAGACACCCAACGATTTTGGTTTGTGTAGAGGAATCAAAGCCTTGGATAAGAACAGCTTATGCTCTTCCTTCAATGGCAAGGCAAACCCACTAATCACACTCCCGAAAACCTCCAAAAGCTCAGCAATCCCATTGTGGCGGTCAGTCTCAAAAGCAAATCGATAAAGGATATTGCTTACAGCCTGTCTGATAAATGGCCTGTGCACCATGAACTTCCCATATATTCGGTGCAGAATTGATTTTAAACAATCTCTCTCTCTTGGGTCTTCAGAATCAAATAAGTCAAGCAATTGCAAAATGAACCTCTGATCTATGTATTTTTTGGCCATTTTTACATCAAACGAGCCTTGGCCTAAAAGCCGAATGAAAAGTTCATATACCAGTTGAAGATGCCACCATGCAGGATCCAATAACGGTTCATCATCTTCTTCTGTCTCACTACGGGTGGTTCGATAGTTATGTTTAGGAGGGAATTCTCTGAATATATTTTCTGCACACATCTTACATATTGCAGCTATGGCTGTTTCACTGAATTTTGCAGAACCAGATGCAACAAAGTCATTAAGTTCTAGTAGCATCTGATGCTTAAGCTCCTTATCTGAGGAGTTTCTACTGGAATCTCTGAAGTCATATACCAAGCAGCAGAGATTCAACTTACTCACAAGTAAATTTTGCTTCTCCGAATTCGCAACATCTTTAAAGGGAACTTGAGGCTCAACGGGCATTGCTCCAGATGTTACACTTGCTGGAAATATTGCTGAAGACATTCGTTTCACGACATTCAGTCGGGTTGACAAGACAGTACAACTGTTGGTCAATGGAACTCCATTTCCCAGGTTTGCATCATTGTTGCATGAATTCTTTTCAACTGAATCTACCGGACTTGTTTTAGATGACTTTCGAGGGAATTTTGCTAGAATTTGCTTAAGCATGGTAGCAGTAGACCAATATGCACCTGAAACAATTTTTTTGGAGACCTATCAATGAAGAACACAGAACAATGAAATCGTGCAATCAACTAAATTTTATACTATACAATCTATTGATCCATCTAACAAGGCCCCAAGTTTACGTTGTTGCTCAATATCCTTAGGTTGTGTTTGTTTGATACCATGTTAGTAATTAATGATTTCCACAATATAACAAATTTGTAGTAGAGTAGTTCATGACCTTATAAACCATCTTGTATCTTTTACCATAACCAATGTGTACGAGTCCTCCTAAATAGAATCTAAACTGAAGAAAAACCTGCTCCAATTTTCCAAGTTTGTATTGAGAATCCCAATGATTCTAATTCAATTCCAACATTGTATTTCAAATAATCACAGCCTTGGTGTACTAGTTAAAAATGTACATTTCCCTTTATATTCCTACAAATTCATATTAGACTCATTTATTTATTCTTTTTGCTGTATGCAACAGATCTGTTATTATGTATCAATATAAGAGAGGAAAAAGAAGATCCAAGATCAGGAAATGCTTCAAAAAGCATCAATTTTTATCAGAAATTGAAGAATGGTAACTTTAAGTACAACATAGTACTATAGTAGCAATAACAACAAACCCAACAACATCCAGGAAAATTAGCAGAAATTTTGAAGATTACCAACAACATTAACTAATGAAACAAGCTGAAAATCAAGAAAATGAGCAAATGTAGCTGAAAACAAAATCAAGAAAAATAAATTACCAAAATATTAGGTAGATATGAGATAAAAACCAGCTTGTGGGTCTGCTGAGAAAAGATTGAACCTTCCAACTCTGCACTACAAGCACTCACTGATATGGAGGAAATGGAGTAGTTTGTTAATCACTTTATCAAAAATAAAAATATGTTAATTGTTTATTCAATTATTGTCATTTAACCTTTACTGAGGAGTCAATAATGGGGATCAAGAATTTCAGTTATTTCTACAGTTTTTGCTTTCAAGCAATGTTGGGTACCAAGAAAACCAAAGTAAAACATTTTATTGTATTGACTCAATTTTCAGGCATTTTTCTAGTGTTTGTGTTCAACTTTTGTCTCTTTATATTACATTTGTTCATGTCTTAACTCTTGATGAAGGACCAAAGTGGTTAAGGTATGTTAGGAAGTAATTAGATTCTTCTATATGTTGGATTACATTAGTCAATTGTTAACATAATGACACTATTATATTATAAAAAAATAGAATGAAAATGTATTTTTTTAAATAAAACTTAGAATTATATGTTATAGCAAATGTAGTTTACTTAAAGTATCGACATATTATTTTAGTTTCATAAAAACGATCACATTAAAATTACCTTTTGGAAAGGTCCGTTTGATATACAAAAATTATTCATCAACAATTGGACAAATCGATAAGATTTAGTTGAATCAAAACTCTTCAAAAGATGATCAATCAAAATGTATCTAAAATTAAGAGGATGAATCAAAATGTATCATAAATTAAAACATTGTTTTGAGACATCAAAATTACTTTCATTAATCCACTTTTGGAGTTGGAGTGGTGGATATACAATAGATAGGATGAAAAAGGGTACTGAGGTAGACAATAAGTTTATACTAATGGGTAAGCATCACTGCCATCACATAATAAAATGGTCAGAAACTAACATGATAAGTTTCTTTGAGGTAAGTCATAAGACATTAATGTTGATAATATGTGGTATAAAAAGGTTAATAAAGAGTTAATTGTCCCGTGATAAATAGAAAAGGTGAAAGCAAAACAAGATGAGTCACTGATGATGACTAATGATTCATGTGCGTAGGCAAAAAAGGTAAGAAGATTTTTCCGTTTTGGTCCCAATGTCCTATGAGGACCGTTTCATAGACGTTCTGTGTTTAAATAAAAAATGATATAATTTTTATTAAATATTAGTAAAAAGGGATGTACATCGTAAGTAATGGGCTTGCCAGACGCGATAATTTTCATTGCAGTTATTATTATAATTATAAAAAAGCATAAAAAATTGCAATAGAGAAACAAAATTATCTAATAAATAAACTTCTTGTAAATTCTAAGAATAATTTTTCTTAAACTATTAAATTATCAAAATTGAAAATATCCTCTACCTATTTCAAACTTCATTATCTAAAAATTCAATTATCATACTCAAATAATTTAATTAAAATTTTTCTTTCTTCATCTTCTGTTTTTGTATGAAAGTTGCATTATCAACATCGCCATCCTCATCGCCATTAGTTTCATTTCATAATTCGCCTTCTTAATTTTTCCCTTGATTCTTTATTTGTTGGTTGAACCCATTTTTTACTTTGCGTATCCTTCTAATCCTCTCATTTCATATTCATTTGAGTTGGTTTATCACGAAGAATTTTCATATTGTCATGCTTTAGTGATATTTCAAAAACTAAATCTGTACAGTATCACAATACTATGTTAAAGAAACAACAAATATGAAAAATAAGGCATATTAAGGAAAAATAAATAAATAAAATTTGAATTTTGAATATAATGGGATCTAAAATCAAGCCTATTACAGAAAAGAAAAAAGAAGAAGGAAAAATAGCAAAAAGAGGCACAAAATCCGTATGCATTTAATTGCATGTTATTTTCATGGAGCTTTTTAAAAAAACCAACAAACGATCTTAATTTTGCTCTTATTAAATATTGTAAATATATGATCAAAAAAATAAATGCATCTAATGGTCAATATTATAGCACCACATGAAACACCCCTAAAGTAATCCTTCAATAATTTACTCCAGTCCACAAAATACCGTCTAGTTTTGATTATGATAAAGGTTAACATAAATTTATCTAATAACTAATTTTTTTTAAAAATCTAAAGAGTATTATTTTCCTAAAACTATGAACTTATGAAACATCATCTATCTATTTTAAACATCACTATCAAAAATTCAATTGTCATTTTCTAAATAATCAAACTTACTCTTTCTTTATCTTTTGTTCTTCATCAGCCATCCCTACAAGACACTCTATATATTTTTAATTCTATTCTTTATTTTTTTTATTTTTGTTGGTTGACTTTTTTTCGCTCTCTATCATTTTCTTTCTTTCCCTTTATATTAATTTTCGCTTTGACTTATATCTTGACTATCCGAGGAAACTTTCACATTATCATGTTTTAGTTATTTGCCTTGCCCATCTTTGCCTTCACGTGTCAATTTATCGTCATCGGGTTTAAACCAACTCGCTTATTCACGACAGTGAGAGTCAGCTTACAATTTGAGTTTTTCTTTTGAACAAATTTTTCCTATAATGTAAATTTGATCACATCATCATATATGGCATGTATCAGACCTCCAATTCATTGTAATTAAAGTTTGACTTTTCGAGAAAAAATTTGATCATAATTTATTTTTATTTCTTATTCTTTCATTTTATAAGTGCATATATATGATTTAAAAAGGAGAAAATTCTTATAGGCTTAGTAATTATTGTAAGCATCATGCTTAGGCTTTTCTTGGCCATTGGATCATCAATTTTAAATACTCTTTTCATTCCATAAAGATTGTTCATTTTTTTTATAATTATAACTTTTAAATTTTGACCTTAAATATATTTGTTTGTGTTGTATAATATTTGATAAAAAATATATCAATGGAATGAAATGTAATTTTCATCAATTATTATACAATAAAAATAAAAATATCTACGGACAAAATTCAAAAGGTACAATAAAAATTTAAAAATATCTATCTTTATGAAATGAAGAAAATAATTTTTAATCCAACAATTAGAATAAAATAGGATACTCCAATAATTTTACCACAATATTAAATTTGTTTAACCCACGAGCCCCATTCATGCTTATACACCAAAACTTCTTCAACCCCTCACCTTTATTCTCAAAAGCGAGATGATCCGTACGTACTAATTTCCGATTAATCGACACCTGATATACGATCAATTTATGATAAAAATATTTGTCTATTTGATGTAAATGATCCTAATTTTACGAGAATCAGATATTAAAAAACTACATATCATTACATTCTTTTTTGTGACACTTGGCTCCTATTCCTCCCCCAAACGCCACCACTCTCTACTCAACCAGAAGCACACCCATCCTCTGCCTCCATGCATTTTCTCTCCACGAGCCAGTTGACGACGTCGACGAAGAGGCCATCAATTCCAGATGGTAAGTTTCATAACATCTTTTGATTTAAGTGGTTTTGCTGTTTTGGATATGCGAGATTTGGAGACAGCCGGATTGCGCAGTCAATTTTGTTTCTGCTATTAATCATAATCAGCTTATACGCAAGACAAATTGTTTCAGACAAATTATTTTATTATTTTTATAATAAAATTATAATGAAAAAATAAATATATTTTAAAAACCCTAAAAGAAATATTACGATTTAAAAGAACTACTTTTAAGTAAAATAAAGATAGTAGTGACTGTGAAACAACTTTTTATTTTCTCTGGTGATACTCACGGAGCATGAAGAGATAATATTTATAAGTAGCAGCTTTGGCTGGTAATTTATTCAGCTTGCCCACCACAAGAAGCTTATTATGAAATTAAAATAAAAAAATTTATTAAGGATAAAATAGGAAATACATTAATTCGTGGCCACTTAGAATCGCTAATCCACCCTCAAGACATTATATATGTAAGATAGATTAAACCTTAACTGTCTGCTTCATTTCATCTTAAATTGATTTTGTTAGAATTTTTAGAAATCATCGATTTTTGGATTTGAAACACAGTAAACATTTTATTTGTCATGGGACATTGTTACATTTTTTCCGATTTAAAGAACGACAAGGTGGTCTAGGATTTGCACTCAATGTCACTATTATTTTGCATTTTAAAGCTTGTTCTAATTGATTTGTTCTCGGGTTTATTTTGCATGTCGTGGTTGCTATTATATGTGAGATTTATTAATTATTATTGGTGTTAGAAATTGTCCATAATTCAACTATGCAGACTTATGTTATAATGCATGCAAATTGTGATAATAGAATTACGAAAGGAAACATGTAATAAAAGAATAACACTAGAAATTTAACGCCAGATCCCTAACGACGCTAAGTAAGACTAATCCACTCAAGCAAGAGCCACCTAAAATTTCACTATAACGGAAAGAAAACAGATTACAATATTGGATCAAATAACAAGAATGCTATCAAGAGTCTTACAAAAACTGCCTATTCCTAAGATGAATAAAACTTCCATATACTATCGTATATATATAAAAAATAAAGAAGAGAACAAACACTTATGTAGACGATGTGGTACAAGTCAATCTTTAACAAATCTCCACCTTGACTTGAATCCTCCACAGATATAAGAAAAACAAAAAACTTTCCCCAATAGCGCACTTAGATGTATCCAAGCACGTATGTGCTCGATAGTGAATGCGATGCACCGACAAGCCGCTTCGACGCTGCCCAAATTCCACGGGCAACGACAATTAATATTCAGCAGTTCGCATAACGCCGAACTTTAAGCATGGAATCGCTTCTCAGAACATATCACTGGTTATCTATGCATCTACTTTGCTTACCTTAATCCTCTTTTCACCTCTCAAAATGATATCGCACATCAATGTGTTTTGTCCTATCATGATGAACTTGATCCTCGGTTAAATATATTGCACTCAAACTGTCACAATATATCACCGCCTCGATCGGTGGATGCAACCCTGTGATCACTAACTAGTCCTCTCAATCGATACCCTCCTACAGCCTTCTCAGAGTTGCCATATACTCGCCTCAAGAGTGCATACAAAGTCACCGTGGATTGCAACGTAGCCCTCCAACTCACAACAGAACCACCAAGAGTAAAAACATAACCAATCATAGATCTTCTACCATCTATATCTCCAACATAGTCGCACTGTAATATCCAAATTAAACACTCACTATTACCACCATAACAAAGACCAATATCAGAGGTACCTCTGAGATAACGAAAAATCCTCTTCACAAAATTTCGCCATCAAATTTTTTTCCCAGGTCGGCCATGAACCCATCGACAACACTAACAAAGATGCGCAAGATCATGCTCCACAAGCACTATACAGCATAATCAAACTTCCAACCCATTTCAGTGCTGCACGCTGCTTCCATGTAAACTTTCTCAATGCGATCGAGGCAAATGCAAATGCATTAAACGAGCATTTGTAGAACTTGAGTCTCAATTGGTTTAGCAAGAGTTACACAAATCCTGACATGTAATCTTCTCAACATACTTTTCGGTATAAGAAAAAGCTTCTTCTGACTTCTATCCCTAAATATCTCCATTCCCAAAATCTTCTTTGCAGCACCCAAATCCTTCATTTCAAACTCAGCACTGGGCAAACCTTCAAATTTTGAATATCGATTTCAACCAAGTAGCCTATCATCATATCGCCTACATACGTAACTAAGCAGATGAGGAACCATCACTAACCTTGGCCAGAAGAAACACAACTGTCATATGGACTCCTCGAATACCCAATCTCTATCATGTAGCTATCAAATCTCTTTGCATTCACCGCCTCGGAGACTGCTTTAAATCATACAAAGATTTCTTCAATCTGCAAACATAATCTTCCCTTTTCGGTTCCCCTGAAACCATCCTACGGCCATATAAATTTTCATCCAACTCTCCATGTAAGAAATCAGTTTCTCGACATCTAAATGCCGAGTCTGGGTCCCGAGATAAGTAACTACAAAGCAGTTAAGCATCCTCGATAGAAGCAGGTCTCGACTACAAGTGAGAAAATCTCATTGTATTCAACTCCTTCCCTTCGATCAAACCTCTAGCAACCACTCTAGCTTTCTTTATATTTAACCCCCATCCGGTGACAACCCTTCTTTCTTGAAAATCCACTGCAAGAACCAGTTACTGGACCTGACTTAGTACCGCCATGCCTCTCTGTAAGAACCTGCTGCCTACGAGGATCAACTTCCTCTCAGAACCTGTGAAAAGCAAAGCCAACATATCCTCATATTCATACTCAAAGTGAGGTATCTCAGAAGTTTCTCGGCGACAAGAGTTAAATCAGATGTTTCATCCGGGGATGAACTTCGATGTTTCCGCCTCCGATTGTGATCGAGAAAGAGCTACTCTCACCATCACCATTAATTACCTGCACTGCGGCTCCACCCGCTTCCCAACACCACCTTCTCGCTTCAGACCATGTGGGAAAAGGAGAAGGATCTAAACATACCTCATCAAATATTACATTTCAAATGTAATAACTCGTCTCTCAAAGATGACCAACTTTTATACCTTTGCACCATCACCATAGCCTACAAATATACCCTCTTCTTTGCCCTCGGGTTCTAGCTTTCACCTTCCTTCACACAGATAATATCAGTTAGCTGGCAGCCCAAAGTGCCTCAATCCCGTGATAATCGCAGACTTATTGCATTCACACCAATAAGAGTTTCTCAGATTAATAATGGTGCGAGATTCACGGCCATCGATAGGAGGCCGTGGTTAACGCTTCCAGCCCAAAACATTCTCAACTCCAAAGATTTTGAGCATACAACGAGCTCACCGTAAGTGTTTCATTCATAATGCTCGCTACACCATTCTCATTGGGCGTATGCCTAACGCATGATGCCCAAAGAATCCTTCCGCCTTACAAAACTCATCAAACTCACACTCAATGTAATTCCTGCATCATATCGCACGCTAAACCGCTGAATTCTTCCCTATTTGGATTTTCCACTAAAAATCTTCCAACTCTTGAAGCCGCTTGAAAGCATCACTTTCTACTTCATAATAAAACACTCCAAGTCATCCTTGAATAATCATCAATCAACATAGAAAGTAACACCATGACCTCCCAAAGATTCAACTTTGAAGGACCCTAACAATCGGAGTGAATGTAATTCAAAGGTACCTTTTGTTCTATGAGTCGCTTTCGAAATTTGATATGTAATTTCCCAAAGACATGTTGCTCACAAACCCCAAGTCTTTTCAACTTCGCACACCAAGAAGATTATCCCTAGCCAAATCAGATCCTCTCTCACTCACACTGCCTCATATGCCACAACTTAGTCATATTATCATTTTCAACAATGTATGTAATCCGTAAGCGTATCACCTGCGTAAAATACAACGCATCTCTAACACCTTCGCATCACCGTAACCTCTCGCAGACATTTATCACTCCACCTTCACCTTTTAAACCTAACCCTTCCAGCGCATCAAATAAATCAAATTTTCGCCATCGCTGGAACATATCTAACATCTTCTAAGGTACAGAACTTACCATCATGAGTCCTAATTTTTACAGAACCTATCCAACTATTTCTGCAAACGTAACTCAAGCAATATGTAAATATTACCACCATCTACTTGCTCATAAGTCGAAAACCATTCCCTCTTAGGACAAATATGATAAGATGCTCCTGCACAAGATCCACAATATCGGTAAAATGTGTGCTATCAAAGAACAACAATGCTATATCTTCCTCAGATTTTGTACTACTCGCAACAAATAGCTAGCACTGCATTTATTTCAAATCGCTTCCGCTCTTTTTTAGGACAATCGGTTTTCCAATGTCCCTTCTCCTTACAAGAATTTACGTACATCTCTGGCCAACCCCGCTTGAATTGTTTAGAAACTTTTTCCCTTAAAAATCCCCATTACTACGCATGTAATAACCTAATAAATTGGGAGTATCCAAACTGTAACCACTACAAATGGCTGCCTCACTCCTCATGAAGCAGTGTACTCTTAACTTCTTCTGCAGTTATGTAGCCTTTTACCATTAGTCATGTATCTTTAAAATTTCATACGACGGTGAAAGTTAAACCGATGTATTCGCGCAAAGATCCTCATCATCAACATATAAACATCAATATTACGCAAATCTAGTAATATCGTATTTAGTTTTATCTAAGCTTGCCTTTTAAGCGACGTACCTTCCTCGTGATACGCAGTCGAATGCATATCGCTTCAAAGAACAACTTCACAAGTTGCTCTTCTAGTCATATATGCATTCTTCCAGCCCAATTATAATCCAAAGAAATGGCCTCCCTCGTCGTAAACTGTAATAATCTCTATCCTCCAGACAACAAAGAACGCTGAATGTAATTTTCCCCAAGTGAATCCTCTCGCTTCAATAATGCCCTCACTTTGATTTGCCATGCATCAAAACTATTTCTCCCATTAACCCTAACTACTTCCAAACCTTTACCACCCATCGCCTTCGCCTGACACAGATCCGGTACCTCCGATACCGCCGTTATAAATACGTAAACTGTGATAAATGCACCACGTGAAAGCGAAATACGTAAGAAAGTAAATAACACTGGGAATTTAACGCAGATCCCCTAACGACGCTACAGAGACTAATCCATCTACGAGCCCACCGTAAAATTTCACTATAAATTTTGTTAAACAGACACAATATTCGATCGAAATAATGGAAGTAATGCTACCAAGAAATTTTACAAAACTCGCCTATTCCAGACGTAAAATAAACCTATATACTATCGTATATATATAGGCAAAGGAAGAGGAACAAAACACGTATGTAGACGATGTGGTACAAGTCAATCTTTAACAACTTATTACCATTTAAGTACCATTGTTTATGTGCTTCCTCATCAACTTGATGTTGTGAATTTCATTTATGTTGATATTTGTTTGTTTGAGGTTAATTGTTATTCTATTGTTTTGGTTTAGATGTAGTGAATCTTTGGATATATAGGGGTGATTTCTAATGCGCTTTTCTCCTGTTTTTGAGATGCTTTGTGCCGCATTTTTCGAGAACTTGTTGTCCAGATTTTGTTGTGGGATTGTTATGTTTTGGACTGGTTGGTGAGGGGTTTCCAGCATCAATACCTACTGCACTTTTGGTACAGATTTGGAGCATGATTTGAGTGGGTTTTTTAGGATGTTTTCTGCGGTTTTCTGGTGCAGTTCTGCCCAAATTTTGAGCTTGATTTTGGGGAGTTTTGGGACTGGTTTTGTAGGCAGATTTGATTGTAAAGTTACACACCTTCGCGGTGTATGAATCTTGGCAGATTTGGCTGCAATATTACATACCTTGATTTTTTTGTTGCAAAAAAGATATATATATCAAAAAAGATCACTGCATAAAAGATGCAAGCAAGATATTCATTTAAAGATAAATATACCTCTATACTATCTCCTTACACGGAAAGACAAAATCAAATATCGTAAACCACAACCCAGCCCTAAGAACTAGTAACACATCAACATCTAAGAATACATCAAACAAATGCTAAATCAACCAACACTAATATCTGAAAGAAAAAGCGGTAACCACCAAATCATAATTCAAACTCGACCCTCTGAATGTAGGAATCACCTCCAGGAAGGCTAACAAGGTATTCCTTGATGCGCTCCATGATAGGCTTCTCCTTCACATCGATCCGCATCAAAACCCGTAGAAAGTGAAGCATCCTCATCTGCTTAGCCCCTTGGGTGGGGTTCACCTGGCTTTGGTCGAGAGAACAAGTTGAACATTTGCGTTTATGAGCCAGTGTGCTCCAATGGAATATCCAAGAAGCTAACCCAAACCTCACGAACTCATCTCGGCCCAACTCCCTCGAAACCTTAACCTCATCGTCCAGCTCCAACTCCTCCTCTGAGTCCTCAGCCTCTTGAGAAGAATCATCCTCACTATCCCCAACCGGATCAAGGTTGGAGAAGAAAGCCTCAGAATAGGAGAAATCCTCACGCACGAACCTCTCCTCAACCCTGGGGTCCTCCACAACCTCCCCGACGTACTCAACCTCATCCTCTAGCATCCTCGATCATCCTTTGGGTACAACCGGTGAGGTCTAACCTAACATCCATCACAGCGGATCGAAAGAACTCATTACCCAAAGTTAAGTTACAGCCTATACGCCTTGCAATGACAAAAAAAACTCTGGAAACAACTAATATTCCACCTTTTGGCCGATCTTCCTCAGAAGGTCGACATTAAACGGCAATCGCACTCTCGTGAAATAACCACAACAAGCAACAAGATAAGGTCCTCGATCTATCCTAAGTAATCGATCCGACAACAGGATTACTTCAACGCCGGGAGCCAATCTTCCCAAAGCTCGGATGCACCAGACCTCTGAAAGAAGGAACTCAATCTAAAGAGGTAACTTCAAAAAGGCAGCATCATCAGGAGAGAACCCATCTGGCAGAACACGAAGAGAAAGCATCTTCCCATAAACCATATAGGCACCTTCACTACAAGCCCCCTGACCATCCAAAACCCGTTGCCGATCCGTGTCAGAATCAAACCGAAATACAACCCATCTCTTCACGAGTGATAACTCAGACTTCACCTTCCAAGAATCCTTCAACCGGCGAACAAACCCCGAGATCCGCAACCGGCTGCAGGCATCTAAACAAAGATAAAAACCCCTTAGGCTCCCTCTATGTGTGCAACATCCTCCATGCCCAAGGTAACCTCCTCCCCCACCTTCACATACTCCAAGCGTGTAAGCAGAGACCGATTAGGACCAAAAGCCTCAAAAACAGGAGCCCGAAACCCCTTCCTTCCCCTTGCCTCTAGCATCCCCAACACTTACCTTAGAAACACTACAACAACTCCCATTCACTACAAGAGTGGAACAATCCACACTTGAACATTATCCCTTAGTCGAATCTTATTACTTAATGTCTCCTACCACAAACTTGTCAAGCTAGGAGTAGACATAGGAAAAGCATCAAAGACCCAAGATGTTCGTATGTGTCTCGGTTGGGGCTCAAATGGGAAGTGAAATCAGTGGTCGAAGTTGAGCAGAAATCTCGATCATATTGCCTCAATTTGTTTGATAGATGGTTATATTATTAGTCATGTTTGCATTTTGTATCCTCTGTTCCGGGGCGTTGAAATTCTATAGCTTGGAAGCTTTCATCTAGCTGGAAAAAAATACGTTAAGAATAAAAGTTTGTACAAATTTTGGAATGAATCAACCATAATGAAATATCATATTCAAGTGTTTATGGAATGCACCAGAATCAATTATAATGAAATACCATCAAAATGTTATCTTTTATGTGTTTGGTATTCAAGTAAATAATTTAAAAATAACTATTATTCTTATAATATTATATTATTTTTATCTAATATTGTATTCTTAAGCCCGAAACATACCATTTGAAAATGATTTATGGTATTTCTCATTATCACTAAAATACCATTGCTAATATATGCTTGGTATGAAAGTTAATAATTTAAAAATTACTATTATTGATACAATATCATATTATTTTCATATAATATTATATTCTTACATCTGAAAAATATCATTTGACTATGTTTTATGGTATATATCTCGGGAATACTATTTCATTAAGCGAGGATGTTATGTTTCAAAGAATACAAAATACTATCAGTTTTTTAATAAGGTGATGCATTGTGGAATTGCAATTTTAATTTAATTCTACAATAGTAATAGTTTTTATAGTTAAATATGTTAAGAATATCATATTGTTCTCTAAGTATGGTATGTAGAAACATAATTGAAATACCAGAATTATTTGAGAATATTTATGGAAATATTATTTTGTAACGGCATTGCATGCTATTTAAGTAGAAAAATACTGTCTTTAATAACGGTACGGACTATTTGTGGAAATTGTTAGTCGTCTCAATACCATTTGTCTAATGGATATGGTATGTATCGTCACTATTAAAATACCATCATCTCTCTAAAAATGATATGTACTAGTTTAATTAATGATATCAACATGACTATATCGAAATTGACAATAGTACAACACATATCAATTCTTTTTTAACTAACACATACTGAAATTCCCTAATCTAGGTCATTTGTTGAATGATATCATATTTCCAGCGTCTGTTCAATGTTGTCAAACATTCATTGTATGTTTTCGCTTCCGCTTGATCTTTGCAATATGCATCGTATCTTGACACCTATCGTTAACAAAAGTTGGATGTCAACCACTTTGAATATCATTTTTAATCATGCATTGGTATCGCATGCATACACTTGAATACCATTGCTAAGAAAACAAGGGTACGGCAAAAACAACAACCAATTTATGTTACTAGAACAGTAAATTAATACACTTGAACACCATTTGTAGTTATGCATTGGTATCACATTCATACATTGAAATACCATTGCTAACACAACTCACTTTATTTAATATTAAATAACAAATGTAAATTTATGTTACTAGAGTTACAAATTTATACACTTGAATACCATTCGTAGTTAGGCACTCGGGTATCATATCTATCATGGAATACTGTTAAAAAATCACGGTATTTATTATAAATATCAACAAATTTATGTTACTAGATTTATAAATTTATACATCAATATCATTTATAGTTACGCCCGTATCACATTCATATAAATATCACTCATTTCTAATGATACTCTAGCATACCATTATATAGACAATTATGATATTCTATGCAATAAAAGAAATACCATCATATTAACTAACATGTCATTCCTAACACAAAATGGTCAATAATTAGTGCTCGTGGATTTATTTTATTTTGCATAACTTAATTCCATTAACAATTTAACGATGATATATGAAATGTAATAATATATCATCACATACATATTTTCATTATTTATACAAGTTCCTAAATTCATCATAAATTCAAACATCAGAACTCAAAATCCCAATATACCAATTTTAAAATATCAAATTGATTCAAAAAAATATTCATCCAAATTATTCAAAATACCAAATTCATATAAATAATTCAAAAATATCCCAAATTGAATTACTAAAGCATCCTACATTATCAATTCCATTAGTGCGAGAGTGTATCGCTGTGAGGACGCGAGATGCGGCGGGATTTTGTTAGTTTTTATTATGAAATTACTAAAGTATCCTACATTATCAATTCCATTAGGATTCTGGGGCCCCATCTGGTCATGCCCTTAACAATCTTTTGCAATTCATTCACAAGAAAAAGAGTCAAAAATAAGTAATACCAAATCATGACAAATGAAGACTGCATATGTGGGGTATGAAAAATCAAACAACAAGAGGGCCGGAGAAAAGGTAATTTTGTTTTGTTTTTTGTTATTACTAGTTTCTTGTTTGTGTAACTAATGGTTGTTTACGGCGAGAGTCATCTAGAAGTGGCCGCTGAAAACCGGTAGAGATCGTGGATACGGACGCGTCGAGACAAGACAGACGCGATCGAAAGGACGTGGCACAAAAGTACTGTAACGGGAAATATGTCATGTATATCAGGTTTCTTCAAATCGATGAGTATATTGTGAGTTATTATTCATAGGCTAATTGACTATAATAGAAGATATGTAAAAATTATAGATTTAGTTATTCATGTCATACTATGTAATTCTAAAATCATATAATAGAATTAATACTGTGGCTATTAATCCCACTAAAACACACTGTATACTACATCCTACATGACCGAGACCGAATCAAGAAAGACGCATACATTTCAACTCTCAATCACATAGAAGCATCTATCAAAGAATCATGGCCATCATGATTTTTGGCATCTCTAAAAGTTTATGTTAGACTCCGTGAGGCCGACCTTCTTTATCAATGGGTCCAAGCCATGCACTTGGAAATCACCGCTAAGTCAAGTCTACCGACATGTAGTCGGGTTTGATGTCTATAGTCCAATTCATGCATCTCTGGGGAATCGTATAAACACCCTATCGGTAGTGAGCCTAAGTATGATACTTCTACCAACCCTATGCCCTCACATAACGAGACTCTAATCCAACTTGTCAGTAATGGCCAATACTACTTAATTTATATGATTAGTTATATTTTAACTAGTCTTATAATTGCTAAGTATATATACACACAAGCCAGCTTATATATAACATAAATTACAAATATAAAATATAACACTAATAAAGACTCACGATATGACCTAAAATTCAGTTAGTTCTAAACTACACTTAGTATACCAACGATCTCTATCATCCGCTTGGCTACCTGAATGGTCTCCAATTTTTAATTAATTACATTGTAAATAAACAATAATGAATCAAACGAGAACAATTCTAATTCATTTTTAGGTAACTACCTGTGTCAGATTTTCCTAAAATACATCTAAATCATATCACTAATCTCCTTCTTATCTGTTATCATATTATGTAATGCATTTCTAATTATCCAATAATGAAAATAAAGCATATCATAAATAATAGATAAGAACCATATTTTAAAGGCACACAATTAATCTAAACAAATATATGTTATTTTATATATTCATCAAATGAAATATATAATCCAATTGCATAAGTGTAAAATATCCACTTAAACTATTTTAAGTGTTTTAACAATTAATATTAAATAATAAGTATTTCTAAAAATACTATTTATTTAATTTACACTTTTAATAAAATTTAATTTCAGATTATATGTTATTAATAAACTCCAATTATCAAATAATAATGGATTTCTAATTTAATTAAATCAATTCGAATTATTAAATTTAATCAAATTAGAATTAATCAAGTAAAGAGTCTTTATTTTAATTGAATATCAAATATTAATTAAAAAATAACTTCTAATCTAATTAGAATTATTAAAAGTAGTTAAATTAAATTAATTAAACTAATTTTCATCTTGAAATTAAAAATAATTTTAATTAGTATCAAAAATATTAATTTGAACAAAAATTGGACTTAAAACAATTTAAACCCAAGACAATCCAAACAACCCAAAAAGTGGCTATTAGGCCTCGTAGTTGTGCCCAGAGTCATTTAATCGGCCTTACCAGTGAAAGCCACCCAAGAGTCCAAAGAAGAAAGTCTAAACACCGAGCCCATCGATTTGTACCCCAACAAGCCAACGGTCCAAGTCGTTCACTAGTGTCAAACCGGTTCGACCCAAGTCAACCTGTTCATCAACCCGGTCCATCGAAATAACCGTAACCGAAACAACTCGACGGACCGAGCTGGGAAGCGAAGCCTGGGCCATCGCCGACGCAGTTTAACACGCGCGCCCACACCGACGCTAAGCATGCCATTTCGCATGCCACATCATCAAAGCGACGTGGCCCTTTGGCCGATCGACACCACATGGAAGACGCTGTCACGACATGGCACTGTGCATAACGTGCAGCACCCATGTGTCGTTTCCCCGCTGCTTACACAATTTTATTCAATTAATCAAACGACGCTTTATATCGATTCAAAATCAAACTGACATAATTTTCGTCAAAAGTTCCTAAAAAATCAGAGAAATGTGGAAAAATATTTTTGATCTAACTACAATAATAGTTTTTAAAATAATTAATTATATTTAATTAATTAGTTAACATACTACTACATTCTAAACTAAAAATTATCTAATCAAGAATTCAAACATATAAAATTTAGATTCACCAATACAAAAATTGATTTCATGCATTTAATTATGTAATTATGTCAGAGTACGGTTCATGATGCCACCAAGGTTTTTCGGATTAAAAAATAGCAATTACAATAAAGCAAAATCAAGATACTACGAATAATAAAAAATAGTAATATACAAGCAGGTACCTCTTCGCGAATTTGCAAATGAATATATTTCGAGGAGACCGAATAATCAACGTGATTGTCTCTAAGAATAGTCAACACCAACATACGAATTAACCCTCTCGCGAGCTTTATTTCAGAGTTTTAAAATATTAAATCAGATTTGAGGTTGTATAAAAAAATCCAATGGGATTTTTCTCACCTACTAAATTTAATTAACCGGAAAGTAGGAAAGATAGAGTTTTGCCTTTTGCTTTTCACAAAAGCCAAGAAATGAAACAGCCAAGTATTTATCAAACGTAAGTCCTTTATATGGTATGAATGTTCTAACGCCTATTCTTTTGGCGATGTAACATTCTAAGACAGCCAAGAAAAATCACTTTTTTCTTCTTTAGTCTAACCAAAAGTAAAGATCTCTAACATTTCACTTATCCCTAAAACAAGATCTAACGTGTTAACAACATTCCTCGAACTCCTATCCCTTATTCAATTTAGTCGAACACGGGTGTTTTCCAACAATTGAATTTCGCCCAATATTCTCATACAATATATTTTAAACCCCTAAAGTTATAATTAAATTATAGTTCGATCTCAAGAGTCACAGGTGATCTCTTAGGCTCGATCGACAATAACAATATATTAATTATGTTAAACCGAACATCATATTAATATATAGATTATGAGCGGACTCTAGTAAGCTCATCATAACCCCTAATGTCAATCGAGTTACCTAATATATTAATTGTCCAACAATTAACATATATCTGAACTTATAATTATTATTATAATTAAATGTAATAATTGATCAGAGCACCCAATCGTTCAACGGCATATATTTTATGAGATTTTAACATCCTTCATATTTCTAACAACGTAGCCGATATCACTTTAACCCGTCTTCAAGTAACCAAGAGAACCGCAGCGAGAAGTTTCGTGACACATATCTTACCAAAGCTTAATCGCCGGAAATCACGTATCAAGAATCAGGATATTGTATCAAACCTCGTTGATACTATATATAAATCGGCCTGGGCGGCAAGTTGGGAGCGTTGGAAATACGAGATAATCGATCTCATGAAATGCCCGTTGAATAATTTAGATTGTACATCCGATTTTGAAATAACCCGAATTTTTATGATTTAAATAATAATTGAGTATTGTTCTACTTAAAATAAACTCGAACTAGACAAGTGTATAGCTAAATACTACTCATCTTTTTCCTCCTAGCTAAGAAAGGAAACGACACTGCGTTTGGCCGACACCTCCTACTTGCTTAATGCCACTTCAGGTTTACTTTACTTCAAGGTTGCTAAACTTTATTAGATAAATTTTCTTCTCCTTCCTTTCTTCTCATTGTTTATTTCCTCCCTATTCCCAAATTTTTCTTTTCCTTTGATGCGATTCTCCTCTTAAATCATAACCTTAAAGCTGCTTTCAAGTTCAAGAAGTAAAAGTGTGATATCGAATAAAGCGGTCATATGAAAAAGTTGATATTCGGGCTCGACTAGAAAGCAGTACTCATATCACACGTTTATAATCTTTCATACATTATGAATATGTGTATTGTATATTTTGGGTTGTTGTAAGTGAATAACTATTAAAAAGATTATGAGTATGTTGATACGATAATTAATAAGGTGGATACATATAGAAAGTTAATTATTGAGATGAGATTTAATAATAAGGTGATCTTGATTATATTAGAAACGGGGTTGATTGAACTAATCGGTTGTATTGAGAAACTATATTGAATATTAATATATATAAGATATTAGGATATGACTATATGTGTAAAGAGTTAATGTTATATAATAAATATTTTATGAGATTATATGTGTTTATGAATGTAATGAATAGAAAAGGAATAAATCATTTGATGGATAATATTAAAGGATGAGATGAAAAATAATCTAAAATGAATCAGAGTGAGATGATGTGGGCGATAATGATAATGGTAGTTAATAATAATAAGGTGATATTAACATTATCATAAGATGGGTCGATTATACTTTGAAGTCATGATTGATAGTAAGATATGGAAAAGAATGGGGACACGAAGATAATAAATGATGTGATATGTCCGGTATTCTTGAGAATCGACGGTCCCATAAGATCACCGGTATTCACAAATCAACGGCCTGTGTGTCCGGTGTTTGTTAGAATCAATCTTAATTCTATACTCCGGTATTCAATGGAATCAATCTGCCTTTTAGCGTGGTAATTTTGTTTTATGTCAAAGCAATGTATTAAGAAAAATGTGTTGTATATGATTTGTATGATTGATGGAATTGTGAACTGCATTATTTATTGTTGTCTTAGATCACCAATCGGGCATAGTCACATTTCGTATTTTTCCCTTCATTCTTTCGTCTAGGGTCAGATGCGACTCTAATGTTCATGCTGTCGGCGAACCTAACTTACGGCCGGTATACGGGCCGGGTCGTTACAGATTTATACATTCAATCTATATAAGTTCACTATATATTAATTTATTGGACAATTAAATATTTTAGGACTTACCGGCATCGACATTAGGCCAATAATGGCTTGCTATTTGTGGTCTCGTCGTAATCTATATATTAATACAATAGCTGGCTAATATTATTTAATATATTACTATTATCATTCTATTCTAAGAGATCACCCACAAACAAAGAACCGAACTATATAGTAAATAATATTATTAAACTTCCCCGAGTATAAAAGTGAAACGTGAAGGAAACGATCGACGAAAAATTGAATCCCTGACATGCGGGACGGACGCGCAGTAGAAATGAGAAAATGGGAATGTTCGAACATTTTATTTGGATGTAGATGGTTTTAAACATTCTATTTGACGAGATAGATTCGAGGAGTTGTTTTTCTTATCGAACTCTCTCAAACTTTGTCTATATAAGAGACTAATTTGAATTAGAAAGAAAATGCTCATTTTTTATTTGCAAGAAATAAAAAACTCTCCTTTTCTCCTCATCTTTTTCTTCGCCGAATTTCTATTTCTCAAGGAAAGAGAATTGCTTTCTTCCATCTTTTTATTTGGGCCTACCTTTAATCGCCTAAAGAAAACGTATCGAAAGAAAGCCTGACAATTTGTTGGCGTACCATTCAGATACCTTATTTGTAGACACAGCAACTCAATTCCGCCAATCGGGTAATAGTTTCCACTAAAAGGTACACACAACTCGTAGTCCGATGATTTTTTTTGTACAATCCATAGTATTCGATTCGTGATTCAAAGAAATTTAGAACTATTGTTATAATGCTAAGAACACCAACACTAGAAAATACTACAATATCCATGAAACAACAACACAATTCATTCCACATAATTCATTCCATATTACAACTACACCAACCAATACAATTCACTCCAGAATCTAACACCTAATTAAGACACCAAAAGAAGAAAAATAAACCTAGGAAGCGTCTTCGGTTTTTACAATATATATATTTTGTTTCGAGATCGCTTCTCTCCGTGTGGTTCATGGTAGTAATTTCGAATGCAGCAAAGCTGGGTAAAATTAAAAGAGGTAATGTAGACCGACCAAGAATTTCAGAATAGGTCAATTTTCTTTCATTTCAAGGCGGAAAGCGAAAGTCGCTTTCGCTTAGCACGCTCGTCGCGAAATCGATCGCCGCCGCCCAGTCGACCGGGAGCAAGAAAGTGTCGAGAACATATTACCCTACTTCGGGACAATGGACGTTGAGCATCAACTCCGCTCCTGGCTTGAGGAGCCGAGAAATTGTTTGGAATTCTATGAAAGAGTCTCGAGCCGTGACGCATGCCGCTTCATACCACTGTGTGGAATGGCACAAGATCTCGCCTCTGGCTTATGTCGAGATTTGATTCCTTCACACAACAATACAAGACTATCCCACATGCATATTTCTTCAAACACTTTACATTCAACTGCCGACAACTCTTCTTTCAATCTTTCAACCAGTTGTTCAATCTGAAGTCTTGTCTCACAAAGACTTAATTTATCCTCACAAAGAGTTAGTCAAGCCCCTCATAATCAACAAAGCAAGTAAAAGACTCCTCCGAATACCTCTTCCTAGTGAACCCTCAACATCCTCCCATTCCATCCAACCATGGCCCTATGAATTTGTGTGTGAAAACTGACGAAGCTAGTTAAGGGAGAATAAGAAGAACAATTTATGATGAAAGAAAAGCAGGGAAAATCATGAAGCAAAGTATTTTAATTCCTTGACAATAATGAATGGCCCCTTTCCAAACATTGTATATGATCGATATGATAAGTAAGTGATATAACTAGCTATTTTTTTGAAACGTTAGGATGTCCTACCATTAACTCTTGTCTTATGACATATTTTGAAATCAAAAAGAGAAGTATCAAAATTATTAGTACAATTTTGTGATAATATTCCAAGTTAATATAAAGAGGAGCACACACTGATTCAAATACCAAAAGTGTTCCCACCCCGATGCTATTATTAATATGTGCCCAGTTTTACTATCACGCACGAGCCAATCTAGCCGCATACCGTTTCGGCGTTTCCCAACTAATCATATAAAAAATTTGATTAGTAATCATTTGGGATAAACTTTAATTTAATTATTTATTACCCCATGTTTAATTATATTTAATTATATTTGTAGTTTTTTAATCATTTATGAATGAATATCAAATCGTTTTCATTAAAAAAATAATGAATTTAATCCCAAATCGACCATTAACAATAGTTCAATTTTTCACAACTGACTAAAAATTCAAGGAGTAAATTGCTCATTTGCCAATAATTTATGGGGCCAAATGAATTTAACCTTAAGCAAAAACACCAAAATTTCAAAAGTCCAAACTCCAAACCATTCATTCATTTCATTATTACCAACAAAAATAAAGAATAGAAAGAAGACCAAAACTTTTCGATCACTGAGTCAATTGCCACTTTCTTCTACTGGTAAATTCTCTTCACTTTTCTTATCTAAAATCTCTTAATGTTAAAACTAATATATATATATGGGGCCCAAATGGAAATTTATATATATATGTGTTATGTTAATAGTATTTATTTTCAAAGATTCTTAAGACTGTTTCAATTTATGTGACTTGGAAAGAAGGTTTATATTTGTGGTTGCCCAAATGGAAATTTATGTGACAATTTTCATAAAGTTCTTATTTTTTTAGGGGTTTTAGCAATTCCATCTTTAAATTTTTTTTCAAATACTTTTTCTGAATTATTGGGAGGTTTTGAATGTTGGGTTTTCTTGGTATATAATATTTGGTATTATGGTTGACTAATGACTATCTTCAAGAAAACATATTGGGGTTGTATTTATACGACTTTGGGATGATATTATGCTAAACTTGTTGTATAGGTTGTAACCCAAGTATTGCTTTGGACTATTTTGGAGGCTATGTGATTCTCTTTTGTCTTTAAGCATCATTTGTTGTCATGTGCAAGTAATATTTTATTTGTAGTAATTGTATTGCATTTCTTGAAGTATTTGTATTTGTAATAACATCTCAATTTGGATGATTTTACATAGTATTCTTGTTCTGATGTTTGGGAACTCAATTGTGTTTTCTGGTATATTGAAGTGTTTGTATTTGTAAGCACATCTTAATTTGGGTGATTATGCGTGGTACTCTTTTTTGGATGTTTCGGAACTTATTGTGTTTTCTGGTATATTGTTACTAGGCGAAAAGCTTGAAGGTTTGCGAGAAACTCTTTGGGCCATGTCGAGCATTTTTGGAATTTGATATTGATCATGCAAGTCCTGAGTGTGCTTCAATACTGACTGGATTGTTCGAAAAGCTTTCGTCTTTAGTTTGTGGATTTAATGGCTAGTACTTCCCAACAAAAAAACCAAGAGACTCAAACTGATAGATTTCCATTGCTCATGGAACGGGCTGAATATCGTCGAAGTAAGGAACATGTGATTGATATAGAGGGAAGTGGTGCCCCTTCCTCGTCACCCCCATTAGATAATGGCTGTCGTTGTTTAGACGGAGCCCATGATGCGGAGGGACCATCCACCAGCAGTGTGTCACCTGCTACCCGGTCTAAGTCTTCTATATCTAACAGTTCCAGTTCAAGGAGTTCCTCAATCACGAGGAGAGGTGATGGTCCTGTTCGTCGTCATCCCTGGAGCCTGTTAAATACGACATTATGTATTGCGATAGAGCTGGTATTCTCTTTGGGGCTGATTATTGCAGCTGTTGTTGTTTTGTCAGTGTCTAGACATGAAAATCCAGAAGCACCATTGTTTGCTTGGGTCGTGGGTTACGCTACTGGTTGTGTAGCGAGCTTGCCACTCCTTTGTTGGCGTTATCTTCATCGTAATCAAGTTTCTGGGCGAAGGTCAACTCAATTTCGTCAAGGTTCTGCTCATGTTGATTCTCCCACAGAACCAAATTCTTATATGACAATCTCTTTAACTCGGTCCTCCGATGAGGTGGAGGGTCATAATGCATCCACAGGAACTTGGGATAGGCAGGAGTCCGGAATATTAAATACAAGGTACATTCCTTCGTTAAGTTAATGATTCTGCACGAACCATTACTCGTTATTTTCTGGGCTTTAATGATGCGATGTGATGAATATTGAGTAAATGGTCATTAGACTTTAAAATATATTTGCACCTAGAATTGCTGAAAGCTATTAACCAAATGGAGTTATTAGAGTAATTTTTTAGTTATTTGTGTGCAAAGTGCTCTTAGACTATATAGTTACTTAGAATGTACTTAGGGCTGTTGATAACTTCCGATGCTGCTGAACATGTTTATTTTATTAACCTTTAAAGCTGAACTTTTCTTTTGTGAATCTGCTTGTGTGAGAGATCTG
Source organism: Lithospermum erythrorhizon (assembly GCA_019722365.1). Taxonomy (NCBI): domain Eukaryota; kingdom Viridiplantae; phylum Streptophyta; class Magnoliopsida; order Boraginales; family Boraginaceae; genus Lithospermum; species Lithospermum erythrorhizon. The sequence goes on along the minus strand of JADFUC010000006.1, from coordinate 123,767 downwards.
AGTTGAAGGTTGTATGGCTTCTTTTCATCGTAACTTCCAGTTGGAGGTTGTGTTTACATGAACGTAAACCCTCCTTTGGTTGGTCGCTGTGCTGCCCCTATATATATCATTTTTCAGTCGGCTCTAGCCTCTAGCTTAGGTGACTCCACTAGAATGCAAACTAATCTTGTTATGAATAAATGTTACTGTTGTATCGAAGAGAGTGTGTCTTAGCAAAGTTTTACTCCTAGCTGAGCTGAGTTACCTTCTTATATATAAGCATGAAATAGCTTGCTTGAAGTTAATTATAGACAATGATATGATACATATCATATATTTAAATGCTTGAATGCTATCCGGCTCTTGTGCTTGAGCTCTGTTGCATATGAAAAGATGGCATTATCAGTTTATTCAAGTGATAATATTTTCTTCTATGCTTCTTATGCCTTAAATCATTTGAGATTTAACCATATACTCCGTAGTAGAAGTCTTCAAGTTGTTTCTGTGGCAAACTATCGGTTTATACATGCAAGTGCAACTGTTAGTACTTGGTGACCTTATTTTTTTCTTATTGGCTCAGTGCTTTGGTGGAGCACTTCAAAATGGCATTGGATTGCTTCTTTGCTGTTTGGTTTGTAGTTGGAAACGTTTGGATATTTGGAGGGCATACATCCTCATCTGATGCTCCCAATTTGTACAGGTATTTGCTACCTTGCATACAGCTTATGCGTTCGTGCTTTCTATAACAAATCAACGATTGAATTTTTTGCAGGTTGTGTATAGTATATCTTACGTTTAGCTGTATCGGGTATGCCATGCCTTTCATTCTGTGTGCAATGATATGCTGCTGCTTGCCTTGTATTATATCAGTCCTTGGTATTCGCGAGGATATGAATGGTGTGAGGGGTGCCAGTGAAGAATCCATAAACGCACTGCCAGCACACAAATTTAAGTTGAAAAAGACAGAAAGCAGCAGCAATGAAGAGAGTGGTTCAGAAGACACTGATGATGGTGGGGTTGTAGCCGAGGGAACTGAAAAGGAGCGTGCAATCTCAGGAAAAGATGCGGTGAGTTTATAGTTTGATGTGGATTTGCAATACATCTCATATTTTGTTTTGTTGTCCCTTTAAGTCGAGTACTCAAGTCCTTATCATTCTAATGCTGGATTTCCTTTTCTGGAAAAGTAACTGCACCATTTCTTAGTGTCATAGTCCATTCTGTTGCAACTTGCAAGGTTTGCATGCCAGACAAGAAATCGAATTAGACAATATTTTGACATTCGAAGTCTATTCTATTTCATTTGCATTGACTAATTGAAGATACTGAAAACTCATGCAGGCTTGTTGCATCTGTTTAACAAAATATGTGGATGATGACGATTTAAGGGAGCTACCTTGCTCCCATTTCTTCCACACTGAATGTGTGGATAAGTGGCTCAAAATAAATGCTTCTTGTCCCCTCTGCAAATACGAAATTGGAGGTGGCCATGATGATTCACATTCTCCATCAGATCCTACTCCGCAAGTGTGAGGACATTTATTGTCTTTTGGGTTGTCAAGGTTACATAGTTCCGAGTTCATGATCCATCACTGGTATTCTTGATAGAGTTCTGTTCAAGTTCTTTTGAACTTTTGGTAACCGGAATTTTCTATACCTAAGCAGAAAGGCGAAATGGGGCTTCTGTTGAAATCTTATTTAATCAAGAATCATCAAACAGATGTCACATGCCGAGAATTCAACATTTGAGGTAATTTGTGCAATGAGTTTCATAAGTTCTGCTAATTACTACCTCATTGTACAGAATAACAGAGAATGAGTGAAACTTCGAGTGATAAATTTTCTATTTAGTTCATTGAGGACATATATATATGTATATATATAGATCAATCTCAAGGGCACCCTAAGAGGACTAGAAATTTGTCAATGACCTACATTTTGTTCTTCATACTTCTGCCTCTGGATTTTTATTATGTATGTTGTAGATTGAGAATTGAAAAGTTGTCTTTGATATTCTAATCTCAACTATAGTCCTGGAAAGAATATTTGTGACGAAAAATTTCACATTCTCCTATCTTCATATTGAAATTATCCCAGTGGGAGAAACATATGCTAAAACTGAGTCCATTTAAGTTCTCCAAACATAGATCGTAGAGTAACTTGACTGCTTCATATGAAGATCAATTGATGGAAACCGACCCCATAAATACCAAAATGCTTTGTTCTGCTCGTTTGCTTGCCATCCATCGCTGCTTCAGAAGGTGAATTGGCAGGTGGAGGTATTGCGAATGGTGACGATCCTGTTGTACTGGAAGTTGAAAAGGGAGGCGAACTTGTGCTTGAATTTTCATCTGCTTTCAATAAATTTTTATGACGAATATCCTTGTGTAAGATAATATTTTTTGGTGTTGAAATTTCCTGAGAACATGAGAACCTGGAAGGAGACTTGGTATAGCTATATGTGAAAAATGTAAAAGAAGAAAGTGTTAGCTATTTTTTATTTTTTAGTTTAAAATTCACGCACCACTCTTTTACAATGAGAATTGAAATTAGGAGCTCTAAGTAGAGGAATCAATGGGTTGAGGCTTGAATGACTGATGGGTATAGTTAACACCCCCTAAGATTTGTGTGTGTGTCCTTTGTCCCCCTTGAAGTAAATTACTACTTCCAAATACAATTATAGAGTTTCATTGATGTGCATGTCTCAATAAGAAATTGTTCTAGTAACCAATAATAGGCATTCAGAGGGCATTAGAGACTTGCATTCACAATAAAAACTTTAACATCCCTGCAAGGCATTTGGAGAGCCAAAGTGGTGTTAAATGGGGAGACCTAAAAAGGAAGGGGGCATTGCTTTCTTTGCACAATCTAGTAGGTTTTGTTGCAGTGCGACTCACATATGGAATGCAAAAAGCAATAGTTGCAATGAGAAATCAGCATTAAATCCACTCCTACACAACAAATGCACATGCCAAGAAGACGAGCTATATATTCTTTTCAAAATATAAATTCAATAGGTAAAAGGGAATAGGTGAGCCCCTTCCAAAATTAGTTCTTCCAACACAAACCTCCTGTGACAAAGAACAACACTATATGATCACGTCGTCCATCTTCAATTATGAAATAAAACGTCTCCAGCTGGTGGAGGTGTTTTGGAGCATGTAATGTCTACTGAATCTAAAATTTTAAATTGGAGAACATTGTTTTGCTTAACCAAGAGAAACTCAGAAACGTCGGCTCGATCAAACTACATCCTGATGGAAATCCATGCAATGATAACAGAGGTAAAATGTTTCAGGATAAACTTCTCTACCGCAATGGTTGTTGGTTGTAATGGCTTTTCTCCTTTTTCTTTGCTGCAGCGAGCCTTGCATTCCTAGCAGCAGCCTCATTCGCTGCAGCTTTTGCAGCAGCATCCATCTCCTTACCAGACTTTTTCTTTTTAGCAGAAGCCACCTTCTTGAGCTTCTCTTTCACATCACCAGTAGGTGCTTCTTCTGCCTTCTCAGAAGATACAGCCTCATCAGCTGCATTTCCAACCTCATTGCCATTAGGCTTTTCTTGTTGCTCTTTGGCATCCTTTGTTGACTTATCTTTTTTCTTCTTCTTTTTAGCACTTCTGCTCTCTCCAGCAGGAACATTTTCCTTCTTGTCAACCTCTCCATTTAGATTCTCAATCTTCTTCCCTTGGGAGTCACCTAGAAGAAAAATCACAAAAAACTAGTGAGTCAAACAACCATACCACCAGTGAGCGAAAACTAGCCAGATCTTCTAAAAGTGGGAAGTTGATGATTCATCATGAAATATTCGTCATTGGTGAATGCATTTGAAAATCTAGTTGTCAGAATAAAAATCAACATGCCTCCGAAGAGGCTCCCGCCTAAGCGGGGAAAGAGGGGTCGGATAGTACGCAACCCCTGTGATAACACAGGCTGTTTCAGAATTGAAAAAGAGTGAAGTGCAAACACTATCTACAATTTCACAATAGATAAGAAGCCTAGGTAGTGTAATGAGCATGTGGATTTATTCCACTATATATCCAAGAGAAAGAGAATATAAAATCTTTGACTCCACAAAACATGAGAATAAACATCAAAAGATGATTAATCGATTCCTCCATGTTCCACTGTGATAAAATAATTTCAAATAAATTTACCTTGGCCTTCGGTCTTGAGTGCAAATTCAGCAAGCATCGCGTCGAGCTCTTCAAGTTCTTTCTTCTTCAATTCTTTCTTTGAAAGTTGTCTTTCTGACTCTTTAGGAACCACAACCTCGGCGGGTTTCTTAGCAACTGGGGTTACAGGTTCAGGTTCAGCCTCGGGCTCAGGGTCTTGTTCATGCTCATGATCTCCCTCATCGTCCACTTCGTCAAGGCCCTCTTCTTCACTTTCACTTTCCTGTATGATAAGAAATTATCACAAATATTCTTATATGGTCAATATGGATATACAAAAACAATGAAAACTATTAAGAAAATACTAAATTTTGAAGTCACACTGCCTTAAACAGAGACAAGAAATCCATCGAGCTCTATCAATCACCTCTATAACACAATGATATACTTGTTTAGGTTCAGAAGAGTGCACGCTCAAAGAACCTGTCGTACAGAATCTAGATAGCTACTCATAGTTTTAATAAATAAACAAGACTATTTGCACATGAAAAGAAAGAGAACTGCAATCAAACATCGGCATCACGTTGATCGGTTAATTCAATATAGGAGGTAGTACTTTCTTTCTTGGTACCAGACAATTGAATTAGAAATCTCAAGTGTTTATAGGGGGTATTTAAAAAAAAGATTCGTTATCCGATTAGCTACTTTTTAAAATAAAATCTTGATTCCCAATACAACACTTTCATCCACTGATTGGATTTAAATAGTACAAGAAGGTCCCATAATTTTTATTAGAATCACATAATTGCCTGCTCAACCAAATACGATCTCAAAAATCTGGATAACTGCAAATTTCATGTAAACAAGGTCTGCTCGACTTCATTATTTTAGTTGCAAAAACATTCCCAATATATTACAGCATATAAGCAGAACCTGTCACATGCTTTCCAAAAACCAATGAATCATAGTACACCACATCAGTTTCAATGAGATACAGTTTTTACAATAATTGTTTCATTCAGTGGCAATGCAATTGTAAATTATAGACCAATAGAGCAGTCTCAATACACTCACAGTGGTTTATATCCAATTAACAAAACACATGACTCAAATCAATAAAATAAAACCATTTACCAAAAAAAATTCAAATCCAACATTTCAAAAACATCAAACTCTAATTCAACAATACCAAAAAACCACAAACGGTAAAAAAATACCACAATCAATAGCACACTGCACACCTCCTCAGTTTCAGAGGAATCCGTTATTCCTAATAATTGTTTTATTCAGTGAAAATACAATTGTAAATTATAGAGCAGTAGAACAGTCTCAATACACTCAAAGTTGCATATACAATTTACCTAACACATCAAACAGATCTACCATAGAACCATTCACCATGAAATCAATCAATCCAAAATATCAAAAACTTCAGACTCCAATCCAACAAATCAAAAACCATTTAAAGCAAAAAAGACCATAATCAATCAATCGAACATATCAACATCAAACTCCAAATCCAACAATTCAAAAGCCACAAACAAGAAAAAAGACTATGATCAATCAAAATCTAACATAACAAAAACATCACCCTCCAATCCAACAATTCAAAAACCACAAACAGAAAAAAATACCACCATAATCAATCAATCCAACATATCAAAAACATCAAACTCCAATTCAACAATTCAAAAACCACAAACAAACAAAAGAACATAACCAAACCTCAACAAGATTCTCACTCCCCTTAGCCTTGCTATCATCCCCAGCATCCCAAACAGCCTGAGGCGGGGCAGTGGTCTCATAATAATCATCGTCATCCTCATCATCCACATCAGCCCATGATTTCGCATTCAAGGGGGCTGGAGCCCAAAACACCTGAGGGTCAGGCTTCACATCAGACAACTGCTTCTTCCCCAAACCCTTCGAAGCAGACCCTTTGCTCTTCGAAACCTCCTTATCCGAACCCTTCTTCTTCTTCCTCAAACTACCCAAAGCAGCAAAAACATTTGTGCTGTTAATCACAACAGCCTCATCTTTCCTGCTTCCTCCCACCATTTTTTCTCTTTTCTTCAACCAAATATAATTAATTATACAATCTTTTTATCCAAATATCCTTAATAATACAATCTTTTTATCCAAATATACTTTAAAATATAATATTCTTAACCAAATATTCGCAATAATTCAAATCTTCCTAACAAAATATCCTTAAAATACAATATTTCTAACCAAATATCCTTAAAATACAATATTTTAACCAAATATCCTTAAAAATACAATATTTTAACCAAATATCCTTAAAAATACAATCTCTTTAACCAAATATCCTTAATAATTGAGATATTTCTAAGAAAATATTCTCAAAATTCAGTTTATAACAAAATATGCTAAAAAATGTAATACTTAAACCAGATATTGTTCAAAATACAATCTTTTTATTATATGATTATAGCCCTCGACAGGAAATCGAATAAAACGGTCATAAAAGAGGATTTTATTAATTTTAATCAAGATCGAAAAAATACCCTTCAACAGATTTAGACCCTTTATTAAGAAATAAAAACAAAAATAACTATATAAAAATAAAAGCAATTAAACACACACTATAAGATTTGAATAAGAAGAAGTGAGATTTGATAAGGTGATAAAAATTGAGACCAAAACAGTGAAATCTAAAATGGGTATTTATTAAAAATTGATTTAGATAAGAAAAAGTGAGGATTAACACAAAATATGCTTATTGAAATTGATTTATATGAATATGTAGATTTATAGAGATAGTGTTTATAGTTAGGGTTTGTGAGCTGAGAACAAGTGAGAATGTAGAGGATTTTTTTTTATATAGAGGAAATCTAATAATGGATGATGTATTGTTTTGGTTTTTATTATCTGGTTTTTTTTTGTAATGTTTTGTGTCTGCCAAAAGAAAAGAATGTGGTGTGGATTAGGTATTTAGGTGGTTGTACTTGTAGAGTCCAGTGATTTTATTGGATCCGATATATCAAAACAGTACAGACTTGCTCGAAAAGAGTCAACCGATTATCCATCCAATGTTTACTCAACTGCCTGACCTTTTTTCGTGACGAGAACCGAATCGACCTGACCGAAAATCCGTTACGTTAGCCAGTGGTATAAAAGAAATCCCCGACCCCATATTCCACCTCCCTCATCCCCCATTTCTATCCCACTTCTATCTAACTCTCTCTATCTTCGTCTTCTTTCTCGATCTGCATGCATATGAACACTAGTACACTGCATCTCTCTCAATCAATAACGTCTTCTTTCTTGATTTCTCCCTAATCGAAATCGAACACCACATCTTCTTTCTCGATCTCAATTTCGATTTTTATGTTGAATTCAATTTCGATTTATATTTTGAAGGCAATGATGATTTGTTAAATCCAATTTTGAATTCGATTTCGATTTGTATTTGTTTTGATTTTGAATTCGATATCCATTTATATGTTGAATTGTTGATGGATTTCAATTTATATATGTTCTTTATGTTTAGATTTTTATAATATTTATGTTAAAATTAATTTTTATATATTTTGATTTGGGATTTTTGATAGGGTTTTTTATTTGAGTTTTTTTGTCAGACCCACAAGAAATCGGTTCGAAAAATTGGGATCAAATATCCATCCTATACGTAACGGACCAGTCCCGATCCAAAAAATTTCCTGTAGGTTATCAGATCGGTCCGGATATATCTGATACTCTTATCGATGGATAACGGACTTGTCAATATCCAGACCGATCCGAACCATACTAGTAAAATGTAAAATTGTATTGGGATTTGGGGTTGTGACTTATGATGGTTTGGATATGGAAAAGGTAGTAAATAGAATTGGGTTTTGTTAGTTTAGTTTGGTGATTAGTTTATCACATTTACTAAGATTTAATTGGATTTAGATTTAGGGTAGGGTTCCAAAACAAACGAGTAGGGCTTCAAACATCAGATGTCAACGGTTCTATTTTGGGAGAACGGATATCGCTCTATTAACAAGTATTGCTCATTAATTTTCATATATATTCAATTTCATTATAAAATAAGGTATACATTAAATGTATCATTCAAAGCATTTATACAATTTAAAATTAAAAAACGCAGAATTAAACTATTCTCGCCAATAATTAGTATGTGTAACAAAATTGGTAGAACAAATTAGTACAACTTGCCTAAAAAATATAATAGTCTTATATAATTGTCGGGCAGAATGAATTTTTGTTTGAGGAAATTGGTACAATTAAATCACATAAGCCTTGCTTTTAATTGTTTTTGTTAACATAGCTATCGGACACATGTAAGGTGAGTTCGTTATACCAAACAAGCATACACCTTGTACGCCCTGTGTGTATATTGAACACATGTTTGTTTCATGTTACCTTATTTTTATATTAATATTTGACATAAATATTCAATATAATTAATTTACTTAATTAATTTAACAATAATATGGTACATATTAACACAAAATTAATCATGATAAAAATTAACAAAAAAATAACATAATAAAAATAAATTTAACATTATTAACAAAATATTCTTGACATTGGAAACATGTAAACAATAATTTTAACATAATAACATAAAGAATGTTAAATTAATTGAGTAAATTATTTTTATGTTAATATGTAACTCAAATATTTAATCATGTGATTTAGTCATTTTTGTTTAGTAGAAGTTCTTGATTTATGGGTTTAGAATGATGGATATTATTGTTTGCTTGGAATACTATGTTTGTGTGTATGATTGGTTTATATGCAAATTAAGAGCTTAATTATACTAGCACATCACTAAAAGATCATCGAATTTATTTTTTCAATGGTCAAAATTAACACCCGTGGCCTCATGGCCTAGTGGTACCCGGTCTGAGCCTCTATCTAAGAGGTCTCGTTCTGACTCGATGCATGAGTATATTATACATACTTCATAAGTTTCGCGGCACCCACTATGCATGCATCCATCTCGCCTGCCCAGGCCGCCTGAGGCGGTAGTCATTAAAATCCGAACACCGTGAAGTCACAAAACCGACGTAATCCATCAGCTTAAAAAACACAATTGCTTCATCCAAAAATGTGATCACAGTCAAGTTTCCCAAACAAAACAGTTTGTAAAATTTATAATCCATCACCGAGCATCGGAAACGACTAACCCATATATATATATACAACATCTCCCAAATAACAGTAATGCCAGCAAGGCTACAAAAGATGATACATACTCAGATCCCGAATACAAATGACAACAAATGGTATAAGGCTAAAGTTTCAAAAGGAAACTACAAATAATAAAAAATGCTGACAACACATCGTAACCAAATGACCGTGAGGATCCTCTCTCACCCGATGCTCACCTAGCTACTCGAATAAACTCTCAAAACGCCTGGCTCAATCGGCCACCACAACCCGCACAATGAAAATGCCGCCCAATGCGGTGTGGGGCGAAGCCGCTATGCTCAAATGTAGACTTAACAATGTGGGTGAACTTATCATACCTGAATCTAGTCAATCAATATAATAGTAAAATATGAATGAAATACATATACCAGACTACCTAAAAGGTCATACAACATGATTCCACAGAAATCTCTTTATTACAATACATGAAGATATAATAGAAAGTTTCAAGAAACACACAATTCCGAAAGAAATCAAGAGACTCAACAATGACTAAACTCAGAGTCATCAAACCTCCTATCTCTCTCATATCCCCACCAAGATACCAACTCTAACGCGCATATGCTCAACTGCCTACTTTGCGTGAATGGACTAATCATCAATCACCCCCGCACTTATACCGCAAAGATATAGCCAAAACCAAGACTTATACACAAAGAGGCGCACACCGCACTTATACACAAAGTATAAGGCACACGCACTCATACACTACACAATCGCTTTTATACACTAAGTATAAGGCACACCACTCTTATACACCAAGTATAAGGCACACCGCACTTATAATTAAGTATAAGGCACATATCGTCGCATATCCCGCAAGGAAGGAGAGTCACTCTAACCCCTAATCATCCCAACATAGGTGAAATCCTCGACATACTCAAGTCATACATAACTCAACCATCACCTTCAATACCACTTTACCCCAAAGAATATCCAAGCACACAGCCTAAAACATCTCACAATCTGTAAGTCAACACAATCACGACAGCCACGTGAAATCATAAGCGTCGACAAGGCCACGTAAATCAAAATATAAGTTGAGTTCAAGCCTATTACTTACCTCAAGCAATCTTCAACGCCACGTAATATAATCACATTAATCATATCATGGCTCACACAAATGAATCACATAATCATATCATTCTCACGTAATCATAACACAAACGACACGCATATCATTCTCACATAATCATAACACAATAACATGTTCACACAATTTAAGGTAAGTATGTAAAGTAACACCCGCGAGATAAGTAATCACCTCTCAGCTTAGCCACGCAAAACCTTCGCGAAAGACAATCAAGGTAACCGCCCTTTCCACGATCAACTAAACAACACCCGTAAATTATAATCAAGACCTACTACTATACCCCATGCCTCTAGAAGATATAAATCAACTCTTGTTTTAACTATTTCCAAACTAGCCTAACACGACGGATAACTATCGAGTTATAATCCTTACCCAAAATAAACCCAACCGATTCCACTAAATTCTACCTTATCACTTTAACATTTCAAATCAACTTATAAGTCATTCTAATTAACGTATCCTTAATTAACAACCTATAATCTCAAATATCAATTATAACTCAACCTCGAATTAACACTTTTTCGACATAACTCCCTTTTAATCAATTTTAAATCACCACTAACATCACACAATAAGGCCCCAAAATAACCTCCTACACATTTAATGTCTTTAGGAAAAATATCAACCCAAAAAAGTCAACGAAAAACCTAAAGTCAACTCGGCCATATAACGCCCTCAAACGACTTAAATTTAATTAATCATTTATATATCGCTACGTAACCCATAACCAACTAAGATTCATCATAAAATTACCATTAAAAGTCAACTAAAAAGTTCTCAACCATGTCAAAACCCAAGAAATATCTCAAAGACTTGAACTTTCATACCTTTAACCTCAAGAGAACGATGGGAAACGATATTCTGCCAAACGATCTCGAGTCTGGAGCGCTCAATCAAAGAGAAATGGAAAATGAATTTTTTTATGAGGCTTAATCTCGGCCCTAAGGAGGAAAAGTGAAGAAATATTTAACTCAAAAACGATGACAAGATAGTTTCACTCAGATATTTAAAAACCTCGAGTCCCTGCTCGTTTCTAAGCACTTCTCCAACCTAGATTAAAGATAAAATATTCCATGACAAAACTACTAGAATATAAACGTATTCTACTAAAATTTTTACTTAAATAATATTATCATCGAGATTATTTATATTATCCCGTCCCACCGCCGAATCGAAAATTTAATTTTTTTTTTCGTAACGGGTTATCACAACGTAGATATTCAGCGCTGCCAAGAGTTTTTTCAAAGATTTAATCGCTGATTTCCAAAAGTTATGTGGTTCTGTGCAAGACAAAGACAAAATGTTCACAGACTTTGAGAAAACAAAATTGCTTTTTATGCTACTTATTAATATTAAAAATTAATTAGTGTCTGATATCATATGTAATTTGTAACTTCTATCGTTAGAAAAAAAATGGTCAAAATTAACCAAATTTGATTCACAACTTTGATTTGAATCGAACTTACAATATCATTAGTAAAGTAGCTAGAGTGAAAAGAGAGTTTATTAATTTATGGATTATATTTTTTTTATTTTAGGAAGTTTATTAATTTATAGAGATTTTGCTGTATTTCTCTTTTTGCATGTCTAGATTTATAAGGTCAATTAATACATATGTAATTTTTTTCTCTATTATGCCCTTGATAAATAATGCAAAGTATTCTAGTGACAAATAATTAATGCATCTTTCATTCCCTATTAAATATCCATTAAAAGATATGAAAAACTAAATAGTGGACCATCCCATCAAATAAAATAAAGGTAATTTATGACTAATATTATTATTCAACCAATTTCATCAACTCTATCGTCAAAAGTCAAATGTTATCTATAATTCGAGCAGATAAGAGTTTAAAAGATATTTATAAAAACGAAATATTATAAACAAATATAAATATTCAACTTCATTAACTAAAATTAAAAAATAAAATAAATATTTTGAAATAAATGTTATATCAAACTAATAAATAAATTTTTTGAACTTTTAAATAAAATATTTACATAATTAGTACTATTTGAAAAAATATCTAAAAGTTAAATATAAACAAAGATTAATAGACACTGTACGATCTCACACGCATGAAGAGCGAAATAGGGAGTATCAGGTGAATATTAGTTTAATATGTTACTTCATTATTAATGTCTATAAATAAGATACAATATTGTATTTCATATTCAATCAATTTAATACAATTTGTGTTACTCAGCTCTAATTTGCTGTCAGAGTCTATGTGGTTCCATTTAAAACAATTACATATGTGAGGCGACGCAATATCGTATTAATTAGTTCATACTTTAGTAATCCTTCGTTGTGGAACTAGTACTTTACATGAACTTAAGGCTTAAGTTGCCCAATAGTGAAGATATATGGTTATCGTGGCCCAATATCTTATAAACAACTATTTTTTTACTCCTAGACTCAAGTGATTCTATTTAAAAAATACTGAAGGATGAGGAGAGGATACTTCATGACATTTCAACAATGGATTTATTGCGGAAGTTTTATTACAAATCATCACTCTTTGAGCCACTAGAGTACCTAAAAGAAAGAGGTGTGCTTATAGATTATAAACTTCTTGATCCTTTTAGTTGATGTCCACAGTATCTTCTGCATAAACACACAACTAAACGACAACTTGTTGCCAAGATTGAAAACCACGGAACTATCTCTACGATGACAACATATGAAGAGATAATAAATGCCTTCAATACATATGGCATTCTTATGGGTGACTTGTCAATCTTCCAAAGCTTTTGTACATTTAGGGGACAATGATATTTATGAGGGGTGTACGGGCTTGGGTGATAAGTACAAAGAAGGTTAGGCGGTAGTGATGTTATCCTATGGAATAAGAGATGGGGTCTTTTTTTTTCAGATACTCACTAGCTATGGTCGAGAGTGTGCTAATGGTGGAAGAAACTTCGTGAATAGATGGTTATTTACAACAATACACTACATGAACAAACCTTCTAATTATCCTAGGATGGTTGGTCGGGAAACAAATTGATTTGTAATGTTTATAAACTGTTTTGACTTAAAGAGTTGTGTCAAGTATAAGGAGTTACTCAAATGGTTAAATATAGACAGAGGTAAAAAAGAAAAATTAATCAAGATAAATATCAATAAAAAATAATATATAATAACAATAAGTTTAGCATTATTAAGATGAAAGATAAACATTAAACAATTTAAAATTCTTAAAATTAAGATCATAATTTAAAATTCTTAAAATTAAGATGATAATTTAAAATTCATTATTAATCTTATTAGTTCAAAAACTATTTTTAACTCAACTATCACCAAATAGGGTAAAAATTATTACTCCTATATCGCTTTTTTATAGAGGCATTTGATTTGGCACAAATATTTAGACAAATTCAACTCATAACTTAAATTTTTCCTTCACATATTTGAATTAAATGGGAATCAAATTAGAATTTACATAAATAAAAAATGACCCTATCAATTAGGGATGGAGGGAGTATTTTTAAACTATTCAATTGTTAATTTTATTAATATTTTTAATAACATGGTAAAATTTGTAACATTCTTATTATGCATATCGACCATACATGGCACGCGGTTGTTTGAAGTTCTGAAAAGAAATGGCTTTTGATCGATAGTACATCGAACGCATAGGACGCAAGTCTGTTAGCCATTCCATCATACATTCCATGTGTCTGTTAGCCATTCCGACATACACTACGTGTGTTCATCAGGATATCGAACCCATGATCCATATGTTCGGTAATTGTATCGAGTTTTTTAGTATATTACCGACCACATGAAACATTTATTTGTTGTGCTTTTGAGCACACATTCCATGCGATCGATAAGGGTAAAATTGGAAGAATTTGTTGTCTTGAAAATAGATTTTGCCAGATTTTACAGTGATGTATAACACAATGAATGAATACACAATATGGATAAATTATCAGCAAACTAACCTAATACACATACCTCATGACATAATCAATTACAATCACTTCGAGGATAAATCATATGCATGAATTATCCAAATAAGTTGATTGGGATTGATAAATAATTTGTAAGTATAAACTTTATATGAGAATATCATCACTTCAAGGATGTAATGATAATCCTTTAATGGTAATATGAAATTACATGTATGTATTTTTTCAAATCATATGAGTGTTCAAGTCTCATGAATTAGTTCATAGTATTTTATATCACTGCAAAATCAAGGAGAGCACTGTTGGAAATATGAGATATTTGAAATAATGTCTGAACAATCTGGACAAATAACCGACAACTTATTAGAGTTTAAGTTTGTGTATACGTCAATGATATGATAATGTTCGGGATAGACACTCACGCGACTCCCTTGTGTTAGACGACTACTAGGTCCGCTTCATAATCAATATACTATCAAATAATGTCTCGTTACTTATTAGTATATGGCTTAATAATCGGTTTCCAAGAGGTCATTAATACGCAACTAAATCGAGTCATAATTTAATTATAACTCGTGTGGTTTTAAAATAGATCAGATGAGAAAACATCAAGCGAAATTCCATTAGCTGGAAATCACCCATGTCTCGACTAAAAAGGTTAAGGTATGAGATTCCGTAACGTTCTTTTTCTCCATACGAGATACCTTGATTTTAGGGATAGCAAGTGGGCCAGCCTTAACCCCGCCCAGATTGACTAAAGAGAGGAGGAAAGATTTCACCACTTTGATCGCCTAAAAAGTATTTGGATTATTATATAAGCGCCATCTGGAGATGAAAACTTGCTCATTCATTTTTTATCTACTCTCCTTTGAAAAATAGTGAAGGCAAAACCCTCTCCTCCCTTCTTTTGATCGACTAAGAGCAGAGAAAAGTCTCACCGGATTTTTGCCAACCTCTTCTTTAGTTCAATATTTTAACGGAGTTCTAGTAAAACTCCCGATGACTTCGCCATTTGCGCGGATAATTCTACGTATATTCTCGCTTTGGATGCTCGAGGGATCTTCATCATATTATTCAACAAGTTTCTTTTCGATTCCCGGTGAACGGGTAGTATTTTAGAATATTATTTATACGATAGAATCACCAACAATGGTATCAGAGCCGGATTACTAGACTGTATTTATCTAATTAATTATATTTATCAAAGCTTGTATTTTTGTCTCTCTTTAATTATTAGTAATGATCATGATTGCATTCATAAGATTTTTATCATTATTTATACGATGTAATCACCAACAAATAGATAAAGAGTTTAATTACTATATTGTATTTATCTAATTAATAGTATTTTAGAATATTATTTATAAGATAGAATCACCAACAAGCAGTATCGTGAGCCGGATTAATAGATCAGATTTTATGTAATTAATATTTACGCATGCATCTCCCTATAATTAATATATGTTATACATCAGTTTGTTAATCTTTTAACTTCAAGCTTCAGATGAACGCTGACAAATATAATTAATAGTTAGTCAATTTCGAAATTAAAATATTGTAATACTAGAATAATTTTTCGATTAATTGTTATATCCGTAAAATTTTCCGAACATGAATTCCACTCGCCGGGTGTGCAGGCGCCATGACGTAACATGATCTCACCACCACCCTAAAAGCGGCAACGCATTTAACTCGACTCTAAGGTTTTGAACTCCTAGGTTCGAACTTTATCTAGCAAGCTCTTTGGATCGGCCCACATCGCTCGACGGACTTCTAATTGCTAAGATACTCGACATCGATTATATTGATTTTAATCATTTCGATTAGTTTTAATTTGCTAAAAATAAAATAATTAATTAATTAATTTTCGAATATTTATTATATATAAGTATAAAATTATTTGATAATTAAATACTTATATAAATATTATTAAAATTCAAGTCAATTTTTAAATTCAATTAGATTTGATCTCTTGAATAAGCAATTAAAATCATTTATATTATTTGATAATTAGACAATAGTATATATTGATGGAAGTGTACTCGTTCAATTTATTAATCTATGTTATACATGTAAAAATATAACTAAGATAATTAATTTATTAATGTATAACATATGTTTTGATATATTGATGGATGCCATGAGATTGTCCAACAATCGAGTTACTTAATATGACAATTGTCCAACAATCAAACATATATATGAACTTATTATTATTTAAATTTAATAATCGGTTGTACAAACTAATTGTTCAACGGACATATATTTATGAGATCTAAAAAGTAGGGATTTTGATGCATATATAAAGGCCACCTTTTGGAGATGAAAACTTGTTCATTCACTTCTGATATTCACTTCTCCTTTGAAAAATAGTGAAAGATAAAAACTCTCTCTCTCTCTCTCTCTCTCTCTCCTCTCCCTCCCTTCATATTCCACTAGTAGGTAGAAAAGTCCGATTGAATTTTTCCGCCCAACCTCTTCCTTAGTCAATATTTTAAAGGAGTTCTAGTAAAACTTCCGAGGGACTTGTTCTGACGTCAGTGTGGAAAATTCTGTGAGGCATTCCCCGCTTTGATGCCCGAGGGACTTAATCATATTATTCCTGCTGTTTCTTTAATCCCCAAAGAACGGTACATATTTTTGTCTCTTTAATTATTATTTATGTAACTAGTAATGATCACGGTGTAATCTATCTACCTAAGCCGTCACAGGTTAAAGATCATTAATAACTCAGACACCGTGTGAGTCACCAATGGGGATTTGATAACAATAACAAAAACGACCGACATTAACAAAGATAAAACCTCAGAGAGTCCATCGCAAGTTCCAAACACACCCAACAAAACAAATCACAAATCGAATACAAATCCACCCGAATAATACAAACCTGTGAATACACAAGAAATCCAAAATACAACATAGAAAAGTATGACAACCGCATTCCCTATTAAAATACAACACACAAAGTCTAAATATACAAGTCGACAACAAAAGTGGAAATGACTAACGAGACTTCCTATGCCACACCGCTTCACCTAGATCTTCACGAAGCTCAAAGAATGCAAATCCTCACCACCTCAACGATCGCCTCCTAGAGACCTAGGCATAAACGCATCACCACATGTGAGAAAGTGGAGTCACCTATAAAAGTTCTGGTACTGAATACAAATACCATGCATTTTACCCAATCACATATAATCATACTTAAATATATAAATATATGTATACATTAACCAAAGTTACACAATGAATAATCGTCCACAAATCACATGTAATCCTCTTTATACGATATCACATGATACTATACGCATGAGCTTATAACCATCAATAACGATATTCATTTAAGTGGAAATTGCCTCAACACAATAAAAATAATCAAACGAGAATCCACTCATAAATAGTAAACAAAATGAGGAATCCAATTTCACAAACAATAAACAAATGAGGAATCCACCTCCACAAATAATCGACGAGGAATCCACCTCCACAAACACACAAAAACCCAGAATCCACCTCCACAAATAATAAACAAATGAGGAATCCACCTCCACAAATAATCAGATGCAGAACTCATCCTCTCGATCAGGCCAGCCCCTCAATAATATGCATATCACACCAAACCTCCCGAATCCACGGGGCTACCCACTCAATATGCATACCACACCAAACCTCCCGGTCGGGGTCACCACCGCTCCACATATATATACCAAAGCGATCAAAATAAACCTGCACACAGATTTCACACACAGCCACACGCAACACAAGTACACACAGCACACGTGGTATAATCACAGTAACTACCATAATCTCATAACATGAATCATAATCACAACTATCACATAACGTTAATCTCAATAACTCAATACACATGTCAAAATAATCCCATGACAAAACACAAAAACAATATATAAACATAATATATATGAAGGGTTCCATCGTGAGATTTGTACTCACCTCGAGCCAAAAGCAATAATGATAACTCTAGGTAGTCCAATGCGTATAGGTCCGGGGCCCAGTATTCAAAGAAATTATACATTATAACACATTCGTAGGATAACCTCTCTCTTAACATCTATTTAACCCGATTATTATACCACATCTCATTTCACTAACCACCTAGCAATCATCCTATCCCCAAAACTAGTATACTAAAATTCACATTCTAATTAGCAACTTCATAAATTCCAATATTCGGTCATCACTTTATTACCCCAACAATAACACTTTAATCACATTCTAATCAATCCAACAATCAATCGCCAACTAATTAAACCATTAAATACAACCTCCAATTCAAACACTAACTACTATACCAACTTTCCCCAAACTTTCAACCCAATCTCTACCAATCCATATTCAAACTAATACTCATTCAAAGAACTAGATGAAAGCCTCAATCATATTACAATTTAAAGTTAATTTAAGAAAAAATCAACAAAAGTCAACCCTCAACATACACCACTTTCTAATCCCAATAATCACTCAAAGTCATAAACTAAACTTAGATAACATTTCTATACCATAATAAAGTCAAGATCTAAAAGTCACACAAAACTCAAATATATAAAAAGTCAACTCAAGCCTTAAATGATGAGATTTTAAGATTAGAAAGCTTACCTATGATAATCTGGTGATGGAAACAAGATTGAGGGTTGGATTCAACAACTTTCACTCAAGAAAATAAAGAAAAATCAAGCTTAGCCCCCATGGGTTCGGCCACCTTAGGAAGGAAGAAGAGGACACTTTTCCTTTTTTTTTCTTTTTTTTTTGTTAATGAGTTAATGCGGGTAGATGAAAGATATTTAAGTGAGTTTAGGTCTCGCTTGGTTCACAATTCTCGCTTTCTCTTCTGCTTAACAACATAATCTCTAACATACAAATTAAATTCTATATCCTCAAAATATATTATCATCATATTATCATCATTCGATTTAAATTTTGTAACTTTAACCAAGAAAACACTTAACCAGTAACTAAAATCATATTGTAAATAATGCTTATAAGCGAATTTGGGGTTATTTCAGCCTCCCCATCTGGTCAAAAATTTTACACGAAATTTACTCATCACCTACTCGTCCCCATCTCCCATTCCACTTTACTCATCCTCACAGAATTTCATAATAACACATATTATAAAGATAAATTTTAAGAACTAAACTTCTATTTCGAAAAGATGTGGATATTGATTTCATTCTCCTCTCGCTCCCACGTAGCCTCTCCACTCGCCGATTTGCTACAACACCTTTGCATTAAAGCTAAATTTTATTTTCAAAATTCTCGCAACACCTTTGCTTTCGATCAAGAATTTACACCGGTGTCTCTTCATACGTAAGGTCCCTTCCAAGTCTATCAGGATCCAATATATGGGATTCATCCGGAATATAGTTCCTCAAACATGACACGGAAGACGTTATTAATTCTCTCCAATTCGAGTAACGCTAAACGATAGGCCACCGGACCAATCCAAAATCTCATACTGACCGATATATCAGACTCTAACTTCCTCTCTTCTTGAATCTCAAGACACCTTTCCAATGGAGATATTCTCATACATTCTCATACCGCTTCAAACGTTAAATCTACTCGGTGACGATCTACATACATCTTTGTTCTATCTTGTGCCACTTTCAAGTGTTGTTGTATCAATTTTATCCTTTCCAACGACCTTTCTATCAACTCCGAACCATATACTTTCCTATCCCCAACCTCATTCCAACAAACTGGAGTCCTACATTTCCTTCCTCGTGACGCCTAAACGGTGCCATCTCAATACCGGTAATGGAAGCTACATTATATGCAACCCATCTAGGCAACCTATCATCCCACTCGAAAGTTCAACACACAAGCCTCGCAACATATCCTCCAATGTTTGAATTGTTCTCTCCGACTACCCATCTCGACGCTGGGATTTAAATTACATCAAATCAATTCTCACCTATCGCTCTCGAAACCCTTTTCCAAAACTGAGGTGAATCTACATCTCGATCTCATACATGATACCGGCACTCACCGTCAGACTGAAGTCGATGAATTGGTGTTTATTGGCATTCTCATCCACAATACCCAAATACCATCATTCTTTCTTAACGTTCTCGGAAGTCCGAAAACAAAATCCATTTTAATATGTTCCCAAGTCCACTGAATAGAAGGGCCAGAATAGCCTCACCGATGCCTCTGGTGTTCTGTCACCTGTTGATAAGCTCCATTTCATGGCTAAACCAACAATTTCCTCTTCAAGTCTTTATACATCTTGTACCACTGTGATGCATATTATATGGGCATTATGAGCTTCACAAAATCTCCTTGTTTAGCTCTTGTGAGGGCACCTAATAATCTATCCGTGATCGTAAGTGGCTCCATCCTCTCTCTCACCACAAAATCCGATCTGCCTCCACTTTTCACTTCTTCAATTATCTTTCGCAGCTTCTCATCTTTCTCACTGAAAGTGAATCCGATCAAGAAGAACCGGTCGAACTCTTATTTGCGCCAACAAACCGCCATCAACTCCCACTCCAAAATTAACACCAAGTTGCTTCCATTTCATCCAATGGCTCTAACCTTTCCCCACGATTTAATGCATCGCCACTACATTTGTCTTTCCAGATTTATACTCAATGGACACATCATATCCAAGCACAAACTCCATCCACTGCCTGATTCAAATCTCAATGCTGTGAGTATTTAAACTTGCATTAGTAAAAATTTGGCAGCCACACCATACAAATAATGCCTCCAAATCTTAAGCGAACAATCATAGCCTAGTTCCAAATCGTAAGGTCATAATTCTTTCATGATTTCTCACTGTCACATTTACAAGCCACTACCTTACCATGTTGCATTAGCACACATCCCAACCCCCCCTCACGCTAAAGACTATACACCCATATACCCATCCCTGTCTCCGACGGAAGAGTCAATACCAATAGCCACTTTCTTTCCAACTCATCAAGTGACCGCTCACAATCCTCACTAAAGCAACGGAACTCCTTTCCTAGTTAACTTGGTCATGGTGGCTGCAATAATTGAAAAGTCCCAGATAAATTCATAGCATCCCGCTAGACCTTTTTATTTCAAGAACACTCGTAGTTGCTCCCCAATTCATCACGTACCAACTTTTGAGGATCACTTGTACCCCTCTCCAAATCACATGACCCAAAACTTCACTTTTCCCCAACCAAATTCACACTTGAAAAATTTGTATACACCCATTTTTCCTCAAAGTCTCAAGACAATCCTCGTTCTTCTGCGTTCTCCTCACTACCGTAATATATCAAAATGTCAAGCCGATGAACACCACCACAAATTTATTCAAGAAGAGCAGTAACAACCCCATTCATAAGGTCCGACGCCGCAGTATTCGCCAACCAAAACGGCATCACTAAAACTCTCGTAGTGCCCATATCTTGTTCTTAAATGCCGACTTCAATACATTATCCTCCTTAATCCTCAATCACGGTAGCTTGACCTCATGTCAATCTTTAGAAAATACTCCGACATCCTCAATTGATCAACATCATCAATCCTAGCAACTGATATCGATTCTTAATTGTTACTTTGTTCAGATCCATCCTTCTTAACAAACAACACCGAGCACCCCAAGGCGAAATACCTGTCTAATGAATCCCTTATCCAACAATTCTCGCACTCATGCCTTCAACTCCTTCAACTCAAATATCTTATAGCGGCCATAGAAATCGGAGTAGTACTGTGAAGTAATTTATGGAAAATCCACCTCGCACAGAAAGCCTCCTGCAACTCCTCAGAAAACACATCAACATACTCTCTCAAACTATTACGCACCTCTTCTCAGACGACATTTTCTCCTTACTTGTGTTGACAACATGAATAGATGATCCACTTCAACATCTTATGGGCAACCATGCGTAACGTAGACGAGGGAAATAATTTTTCTATCACCTAGAAAAGAGTTTTAGATTTTTCAGACTATATTTCAATTTACATGACAATCTATCATCGCATGATGTCTCCTAACCAATCCATTCCTCAATAAGATCAAATCATTCATCTCGAAAGGAAGTAAATCTATCTCCAAACATCGATTTTCAATACTTATGGACAATTTCTAAGTACCTCATCAATCTTAATGCACTTCCCAACCGAGTTAGAATTAAGGTATAGCAAGAATTTCTCGAGTTATAGGAATATTACTGGTAAATTTCATAGATATAAAGAATGAGTAGCTCTAGAATCAAACAAGATTTTTGCTTCCAACCCACATAAATTTAGAGTACCTCAAGGCCACTCTGGGTGGAATCCCCGAGCTTCCCGCTGGGTAATCAGAAATATCCGACTCACATTAGTTCCAAAGACCAATCACTAGTCCCAGCAACATTACTACCTTGGCTATTTCCAACTACACGCCCAAAGCTTCCTCTACCACTGAATCGACCTGATAACCTCCTCTAATCAGCTGCACTGGAGTGAATGTGCTAGTACTTCCACTAACACCCCGCCTGTGGACACCAACAAAGAATGCTGCCTCCCCCGGGCTTATTATCGATAATGCATCACAACCCTTTCTGGCATTCCACAGCCTCTTAAGGACCCGCTTAATACAACGAAACACCATTGTTACCGTCTCTCCGATAACCTCTCTCGGTATCCCTCTCGGCCGATTAAAAGACCCGGCACGTAAAACAAAGAAAGTACCGAATCAGTAATTGTGGCAAGGGCACCGAATCGACTCGCTATAACGACTGGCCGCAATGGACGCCTCCCCAACCCGAACTCGATCGGCCACCCATCCCGAAGCATCATATCTTCCTTTTCTCCCCACCAACTGACACTCACCAACCATCTCTACTCGTAAGGCATCATTCACTGCTCATGGAAGATTGCATAATTTCGAGTGACAACTCCGTGCGGATCTCCTGGGCTTCATTCCGTCCCTGAATCTCTCGATCCTCTTCCCCGTATTCACCGGAAGTGTACTGCGAGATCAACAATCTTTTCTCGTAGTCATTTATATTTCTCGCCTTGCTTAAGCTGGATCAATTCTCTCTCTAGAGCTGACATATGCACCTTAAGACAAAAGCTCCCTCGAAATAATTCCACGAACTGATCCCACAACACCGGTGTCTGCCCAGCCGCAATCAAAGATCGGTGTACATTCTCCCACCAATCTCGAGCTCCACCATGTAATCTGTAAGCTGCGAATGTGGTCCTCAACTCCCCATTAACTCCCATAGGCTCAAATATGCTCTCCAAGTCTCGAATGAACTCTAATGCCTCGAATAGAGACCGCCTCCAGAACTTTGGCGGGTCCCGCTTCAGGAAACGGTCAAATAACTTACTCTGCAACTCCACTTCCTGCCCTGCGACAGGTACTACGGTCTCTCGATCTCCACCAACATTTACCTCCTGCATCATGTGGTTCACACTAGGCTCATCACTGCCTACAATGCTACACATTTACGCGATTTCAAGACTCTACCACCGCCGGTAAATTCTAGCAACTCCCCCGGCCACCTACGGCTACCACCGACGTAATTCCACGTGGTGGCATCCCCAACAGTCTACGAAATAACAAAGAGGAAGATCGTGATCTCAAGTAAGAAAACCCCAATATCGACAACTCTCTAACAACTATCAACCTAGACACATAACCACACAAGACACCATAAAGACTCGAACTCTAGACTCGATACCAAAATTGTAACACTAATCAAGTCGGCCACTCCGAGGTTAAGATCATTAACAACTTGTACACCGTGAAGTCACTAATCGATGGATAACAATAACAAAAATCCACCTTCCGACATTAACAAAGATAAACTATCCATCGTGGGCGTTCCGCAACACTAATACAACCCAAAGAATACACAAGAAATCCAAATACAACATAGAAAAAGTATGACAACCGCATTCCCCTATTAAAATACAACAAAGTCTAGAAATATACAAGTCGACAACAAAAGAAACGAATAACGAGGACTTCCTATGCCACACCGCTCACCTACGATCTTCACGAAGCTCAAGAATGCGCATCCTCACCACCTCAACGACGCCTCCTATACTCAGCATAAAACGCATCCATGAGAAAAGTTATAGCCGCCTATAAAGCCGAAATTAATACAAATACCACAGATTTTACCCAATCACATATAATCATACTTATATATATAACATATACATATATATTAACCGACTACACACAATGAATAGTCAGTCCGTAAACACATAGAATCCTCTCTATACGACATCACATAATACTATACATGGAGCTTTTATAACCATCAATACCTATATCATTTATGGAAACTATCTCAACACACAAATAATCAAATGAGGAATCACCCAATAAATAAGTAACCAAACGAGGAATTCACCTCAACAAACACAAACAAATGAGGAATCCACCTCCACAAATAATCGATGAGGAATCCATCTTCAAACACAAAACAGAATCCACCTCCACAACACCCGACGAGCGAATCCACCTCCATCCGCCTCCCGACCGAGGCTACCCCCCTCAATATGCATATCACACCAAACCTCCGAATCCACCGGCTACCCACCAATATGCATACCACACCAAACTCCCGACGGGTCACCAACGCCCACATATATATCAAAGTCGATCAAAATAAACTTGTACGTATTTCACACACAAGACACAATCACACGCAAAGACAAATACGTACGTAACACACGTGGTACAATCACAAGAATTACCATAATCCGCACATGAATCATAATCACAACTATCTCATAACGTTAATCTCAATAACTCAATACACATGTCAAAATAATCCCATGACAAAACACATGCAAAATATATAAACATAATATATATGAAGGGTTCCCATCGTGAGATTTGTACTCACCTCGAGCCAAAAGCACACGATAACTCTGTAGTCCACGCATAGTCCGGGGCTCAACTCCTATTCAAAGAAATTATACATTATAACACATTCCGTAGGATAACCTCTCTTAACATCTATTTAAACTCCGAGTATTATACCACATCTCACATTTCAAATTAACCACCCTTAGCAATCATCCTATCCCCAAAACTAGTATACACTTCTAAAATTCCAACGTAACTACATTCTAATTACCAACTTCATAAATCCCAATATTCGGTCATCACTTTATTACCCCAACAATAACACTTTAATCACATTCTAATCAATCCAACAATCAATCGCCAAATCCACTAAACCACAATACAACCTCCAATTCAAACACTAACTAATATACCAACTTTTCCCAAACTTTCAACCAATTCTACTAACTATTCAAACTAATACTTCTATTCCCCAAATAACTATATTAAAGTCCTCTAACCTCATATTACAATTTAAAGACTTAAGAAAAGTCAACAAAAGTCAAACCAACATACACCCACTTTCTAACCCCAATAATCACCTCAAAGTCACCTCTTAATCACCTAAACTAAACTTTTAGATAACATTTCTATACCATAATAAAGTCAAGATCTAAAAAGTCAACAATAAAAACTCAAATATATAAAAAAGTCAACTCCAAGCCTTAAACGATTTAGATTTGAAGATTAGAAAGTTACCTATGATAATCTTAAGATGGAAACAAGATTCGAGTGTCGGATTCAACAACTTTCACCAAGAAAATAAAGAAAAAATCGCTTAGGGGCTCTATGTCTGCCACCTTAGGAAGGAAGAGGACACTTTTCCTTTTTTTTTTTTTTTTTTTTTTTTTTTGTGGAAGATGGAAGAATGAAAGGCAGGTGTATGAAAGATATTTAAGTGAGCTTGCGCCTCTGCCGGCTCACACCGCTTCTTCCTCATAATTTAACATGTGTCAAATTAAATTTATATCCTCAAATATATTATCGCCAACCCATATCATTCGATTAAATTTTAACTTTAACCGCAAAAACACTAACCGGCAACTAAAATCATATTAAAATAATGCTTATAAGGAACGGGTTATTTCGGGGCTTCCCCATTCCACAAAATTTCACATCTAAATTACTTCATCACCTACTCGCCCCATTCCCATTCACTACTCATCTCTCATAGTAATTTCTTACATAATAACACATATTATAGCATAAATTTTAAGAACTAACTTCTATTCTAAAAGATGCGGGGATATTGATTTCCACATTCTCCTCGCTCCCACGTAGCCTTCCTCCACTCGCCGGGACATTTTGCCACAACACCTTTACTAAAGCCACAACTTATTTCCTAACAAGAAAGTTATTCATTTGCAAGACGAAAAACAATTGCTCGAACTAATGCCAATTTTTTAAATTAGCAAG
This sequence comes from Lithospermum erythrorhizon, assembly GCA_019722365.1. Lineage (NCBI taxonomy): Eukaryota > Viridiplantae > Streptophyta > Magnoliopsida > Boraginales > Boraginaceae > Lithospermum > Lithospermum erythrorhizon. Next base: position 97,220 of record JADFUC010000006.1, on the reverse strand, counting down.
TTATTCGCTTGTAAAGACGAAGAAACGAAAATTCAAGCAAATTGCTCGTTTGTTAACACGAAAAAATGCAAAAAAAAAAAAAATAAGTACACGAAAATATTCAAAAAAATGTGGTCGTTATTGATCATATAATCAAAGTACAAATACTTATTTCACATTATAAAATTTCTGGGAACTACTTCTCGACAATTTCATAGTAGCGGCTCCTGAGGTCTGGGCTTGTTTCTAACCGGTCTCAAATGCAGTATTCAACCGGTCGAACACCACTAGATTCGTAGCTGACCATTCTCGTCATGAACTTGTACACGCATTGCCGCTGCATGCTTCAAAATGCTGAATTATGAGACTCGATTTAATTAACTTAGACTACAATACAATAAATTCCTTATTAACATAAAATTAAATACTAATTTCGAAATAATTACATATAAATCCAACACAAATTTCGATCTTAAAGTTGTTAGTTTGATAACGAATTTGTCCCCTATTAATTAACAAACTAACGAACTACATACTTGTTACATTACTAGCTATCATTGAAGCAATTCGTTTATTAAGCAACTAACACAAACATTTTCTGTTTAAGGGAAAATGAAACAAAAAGATAGTTCGCTAGTCTAATTTTGATGGAACACTTGGTTTTGGGAACGTCGATAGAAGAAATTATTTTATATTGGTAATATTCGATATCTCTCAATTTATGAATTAATTCGCGTATTGGTAAATGTTTAAAAACGATCCAAAATCCTTGAAGTCAACACCTAAAAAATAATGAAAATTTCAACTGAATGTGAGTGATCCAAATATTATCAAAATAAAAATGATCGAACGAAAATTAACAACGTTAGCATCTTTCGATACCATTCACCCTTACTTAATTGGTTTTTATCTAATTTACATTTTCATCATTATTTAATTGATTCTTATGTAATTTGCATTTTTCATCATTATTTAATTGATTCTTTTGTAATTTGCATTTTCTTGAAATAAACAAATAACGAAAACGAGCAAACGCATTTGTATGCAGAGTAACAAGCCGAAAACTTGTTTGTGAGCTATCTAACGAATTTGGCTATTGTTTATAGTATAACTAGTATGGAATTTGTTCGTTAGTTGGCCATGAAACATAAAAGCTGTTTGTTAATCCTAAAAGGTAAAACACTAAGTTTACCACATAGTTACTATTTTGGTGTGTGTGTATTGTGATCCCACGAAACCAACCCAGTAATAAAATAGCAAATCAAGATCCATATCCAAATCGAAAAGTGAATTTGTGCCTGAAGTTGTTGTGGAGATCATATCTGTAAGATCAGGCCCGATGTAAATTTCAAAGTTGTGGAGATCATAAAGTGGATAATTTCAAAGTTGTGTAAATTTTCAACTATAATTTTCAGATATAAATTTGTTTCAAAACTGGGTGGTCTGTTTCAGGACACCTATATGTTTTTGTATAAAGTGCTTTTGCAAGAAATGAAACTCATTTCAAACATTTCATTAAATAATTAGAGGACAGTGAGCTTGTTCAAGTGCATCTAATTGGCACTATGTAGTGACAAGTGTTGCAAAGTTGTAGCAAATGGAGGGTGCATAATGATCTGCCTCTTCTAGTTCATTTGGATAGCAGCTAATGGAAATCTGTTCGCCGATTAATGCAGGAGATTGAAGCTCAAATTGTGGAATCATTTGATATTTTGTTACTTATTACTATATGAAAGAAAGAATGACATGCTTTTTTTAATTGAATTAATTAAAATTGATCTAATTAATTATTTATTATTTTAAAAGTCATCCATAAATTATAATATATTTAATTTTCTTATTTTACCTCTTTAAGTTTACCTATTAAAGTAGCACTGGACACAAAAAGATTTTTTCAAAAAGCTAATTACCAAAAATCACTATAAGCAACAAATATTGATATTGAATTATTGCAGTGGTCTACTGAACTTTCATTCTCGTTGATAAGGTCTACTGCCGGATCCTCATTTCTTCTTGGAGTTGGAAGTAAATTAAACTATATGCATCGAAGGGAACAGATAGCAAATCCATGACAAGAGAATAGATTGAGCAGGAAAGAACATAAACTTGAACATGAAGAACGTGTATACAAGTGGGAGAAATTAATTTAAGTACAATAGGAAATCTATTTGTAAATCCTTTACTTGAACTGTCACAAATAGTGGATGACCATTCTTTGACCAGAAAATAAAAATACAGTAGTCTCTCGGACAAATCTAAATGGAGTAATCGTGCTAAAGTGACACACTTAAATGTATGTAGTTATTTACCTACCATAATACTAAACTGACGTTCATGTGTAATATTTAAAAGAGGGCACCTTCCACTAACCCCACTGGTTCCATAAGATGACTTTGGATCCCCAAGGCTTTCCCATTCTCGGAATCTTCATTGTCACTGAGAAGTTCAACACGGTCATCAATTTTATTAACCACATTTGAATCTTCAAAACCACTAATATTCTTACATATCATCATTAGAAAAGAATCCAAACATAAAAGAATAACAATTTACCCTGAACTGTTATACACACCAAAACCGTAGGAAGTTGGAGGTGAAATGACGATTTTGCCCCCTATTTGTAAGTGTAGTAGTTATAAAAATAATGCTCAGGAGTAAAATAGTCATTTCAGTGCTAAAAAAACACTATTTTGGTGTGTGTATATATTGGCGAAGTAACACTAAAGTTCATTATTCACCACTGTCGTCATTCTTTGAATTTATTGTTCCTTCGATTTTACTCTTACAATTTAATGAAAAACATTAGAACTTATATAGGCACACACTTCAAACCTTATGTAAAGTTCATCACATGCAAATCGTCGGCCGGTAGCCACATGTTGGTGCCGAGTATTATCCTCATCTTCAGAATCCAACTCTTCAATTTCATCATCAGAAAAATGCATCACAAAGTCCATCCACTTCCTATTGCTTCCCTGGGAAGTTGGCAATTCCCTACAACACATCCAATAAAATTTATAAATACATTTTCACTCAAGGAAGAGGTGTATATGGAGCAGGATTTGTTGCTCAGGGGGAGTATGGGAAAATGAGGAGGAAAGTATGTACGGTTTGAAACAGAGTCCACGGTAAAGTTTAAGGAAGTTATCAAACGGATCGGGATGTTGACATGTAAGTTTGATGAATATGTGTTCTACAAATGATCTGTTGCCGGTATCATTCTACTTGTGGTTTATGTTGATGATATTGTTATACTGGGAGTGATTCTATTGGTATTGCATCTCTTAAGTCTTTCCTTCAAGACTAGTTTCATACTTTCTGGAGTTGAAGCGAGGCATTTTACTGTCTAAAAAAAAATGTGATATTGCTTACATAAACTGGAAAATTGGGTGCAAAGACATGTAGTGCTCCAATTGTGTTTTATAACAGTAGTTAGAATAAATTTGTATGAAAGAAATTTGATTTTATTGTCAGAGTTTCTAAACTTTTTTCTTCCACGTACATAATGCTCACATACTTATACAACTCCTTTAATTTATTACTAATAAATGTGTCAAGAAACTACAGCATTTAATCGTATTGAAAGACGTTTTTGACTAGATAGATTCATGAATTTGGTTTACTCCAACATTGCCTTTCCTAAACTAAAATTCTTCTGAACTCCTAGTGCAGTAACATTTCGTGAGAATGTAGGACCTCCAAGTGGTTTGGTGAAGATATCAGCAACTTACTCTTCACTTCACACCAAGGCCGATTTCTCCTTTACCGACCTGTGTCTCTTTAGAAAAATGAAATCTAAAACTAATATGCTTCTGCTCAATCCAACACTGGATCCTTCGACACTGAAATAGTAGAACTATTGTCACAATATAGGATCGTAGGACCATTTTCCTTGAAATTCAAGTTCTCCAAAATTCCTCTCAGCCATAAAGCTTGACATCCAGTTAAAGATGCTGCGATGTATTCGGCTTCGGTGGTAGAAAGAGCTACCACGGGTTGCTTCTTTGAACACCAAGATATTATTCCACTTCCGAGGCTAAAGGCATAACCCGAAGTGCTTCGTGAATCATCAATACTTCCACCAAAGTCACTATCCGTATATCCAACAAGTTGCACGGTACACGAGTTTTGTAGAAAATACCATAATCAATGGTTCCTTTTATGTATCGCAAGATTCTTTTTGCAGCTTCCCAATGGCTTGAGTAAGGTTTCTCCATAAACCTGCTAATCAAGCTTACCGCATACATGATATCGGGCCTCGTAGCGGTGAGATACATCAGATTTCCAACAAGGCTGCGAAACAAAGTTTGATCAACTAACTTTCCTTCACCATTCTTGCTCAATTTCAAACCTGTTACACATGGAGTTGAAACAGGATTTGAATTTTTCATGTTAAACTTCTCCAACAATTCTGCTGCATATTTCTCTTGTGAGATAAATATGCCTTCTTTTGATTTTTGCACATTTATGCCAAGAAAATGATGCAACTCTCCCAAATCAGTCATCTCAAATTCATTCATCATTGCACTCTTGAAATCCTATAACATTTCTTCATCATCTCCGGTAAAAATGAGATCATCAACGTAAACGCTAACAATCATAATTCCTCCTTTTGGATTCTTTTTCATGTAAAGAGTATGCTCAAATGGACATCTTTTAAAACCACACTTCAGAAAAAAACATTAATTCGATCATACCATGAGTCTAACCGCATAAGGCTTTTCGCAGCTTATACACCTTTTCTTCTTCACCCTTCTTTACGAAACCAGGAGGTTGCTCAAGATAAATTTCATCTTGAAGAACACCATTTAAGAAGGCTGATTTTACATCCATTTGCAACAATTTCCAACCATTTTGAGCAGCAAGAGAGATTATCAATCTAACAGTATCAAGTCTTGAAACAGGAGCAAATACCTCATTGAAATCCTCGCCTTCTTTTTGCTTGTAACCCTTCGCAACCAATCGTGCTTTGTGCTTGTTGATAGAACCATCAGGATTAGTTTTAGTCTTGAACACCCACTTCACACCAATGGCTGATTTGTGTGAAGGTAGGGATGTAAGTTCCCATGTATCATTCTTTCCAATAGACTTGATTTCTTCGTTCATAGCATGAACCCATTTCTCATCACTTGATGCATCTTCATAAGTGATTGGATCTTCCCGCAAAGAATGCAAAATACACAGAGTCGGTTGTGTCAACTTCTTCGGTTTCATCATAAATATCTCTCAAACATCTAGTTTTTCTTTCAACTGTCGGTGGTGAATTTTGTTGTGTTTCAGCTTCACTGTTAGCAGATTGCAGTTGTTCATCACTAGCATCTACTTGTGGCTCCAAAGAGTTTTCTTCTTCAAAATTGAGACATTCCCATTTGGGAGCTCCTACAGAATCTGAAAGTTATAGCAACCATTTTCATCAAACTTTACATCCCTACTAATCACAATTTTCTTCGTTTGTGGATTGTAAAGCTTATAAGCTTTAGTTGTTTGGTTGTATCCAATGAAAATGCATTTTTCAGATTTATCATCAAGCTTCGATCTCAAAGCATTTGGGATATGAGAATATGCAAGACAACCAAAAGTTTTCAAATGAAAAACATTTGGTTTTTTACCATACCACACCTCATTTGGAGTAGAATCATTTAAGTTCTTCGTAGGTGACCGATTGATTAAGTACACGGCACAAGATACAGCTTCGGCCCAAAATTTTGCTGGCATATTTTTCTTCTTCAGCATGCATCTCACCATGTTCATTATTGTCGGATTTTTACGCTCCGCGACTCCGTTTTGTTGAGGTGAGTACCTAGCTGTCAATTCATGTCGAATTCCATGATTTCGACAAAAGTCTTTGAATTGGGAAGACATGTATTCTCTACCACGATCACTTCTCAAATTTTTTATTTTCAAGCTTGAATATTTTTCAACTTCAAACTTGAAATCTTTAAAACATGAGAAAGTCTTGGATTTTTCTTTAACACAATAAACCCAAATTTTTCTTGTGTAATCATCAACAAACAACAAGAAATACCTACTTCCTCCAAGAGATGATACTTGAATTGGTCCACAAAGATCAGTGTGGACTAGCTCCAGAGGTGATTGAGAACACCAATTTGATTTTGATGGGAATGGCTCACGGTGTTGCTTACCCAATTGGCATTCCTCGCATACTTCATTAATCACATCAATTTTGGGTAATCCTTGAACAATTTCTTTAGTAGACATCTCCTTCAAGCTTCGAAAATTTAGATGTCCAAACCTGTCGTGCCATAACTTGGAAACTTCATCATTAGAAGTAGCAATAAAACACATACCATTGACAACATCAAGTTTGAGAGGGAATAATTTATTTGACTCCATAGCAATCTTTGCTACTTGACGTTTGTTCCTTTTCATGGTACATGTATCTCCAACAAATTGGATATCAAATCCTTTCCGTAGTAAGTGACCAACGCTGAGAAGGTTGCTCTTCAAACCTGGTACGTAAAGTACTTCCGACATTCTCTCGATTTCGCCGGTTTTGGTTTTGAAAGATATTTCACCTACACCTTCAACTTTATAAGCTTTGGCATCTCCAATAGTAACCTGTCCATCGTTAGTTTCCACAAGAGTATAAAACAAATTTTAATTGCCCGTCATATGCCGACTAGCTCCACTGTCCAAGTACCAAATATTTTCAACTTTTCCATCAGATGCAATTAACAAAGTTTCTGATTTTTGACTTTCTTTATGCATAAAACCGGCCACGGGTTTCTTTTCGGGATGTTTTTCCCAACAATCATTTTCTTTATGTCTAGGCTTATGACAAAAATTACACTCAAAGTAAGGTTTTGTACCTTTGTAGGTGCTTCTTCCTTTACCTTTATACAATGATTGTTTTTCCCTTTTCTTTGGTTCATAATTTTTACCGCCACGACCTCTACCGTTTCCATGCGATGAGTTTTGCCTTTTTGAGGATGAAAAATGTGATTTTAGAGCTTGATCTTGTGATGAAACTCCTTGATTACTTCTCTGTAAAATTCTTTCCTCATGAGCTTCCAATCTCCCTTGCAAACCTTCGAGTGACATTACAGAAAGATCATTTGACTCTTCAATAGCAACCACAATATGATCAAATTTAGTTGGCAAGCTTCGCAAAATTTTTTCAACCGATTTTTGAGTTTCGACAACTTCTCCATTTGATGCCATTTGGTTTATGATGGAAGATATACGATAAAAATACTCTGAAATCTTTTCATTTTCTTTCATCTCCAATTTTTCGAATTCAGCCCGCAACGATTGTAATCGAACTTTCTTCACTTTATCTTGCCCGGAATACGTCGTATCCAATATATTCCAAGCCTCTTGAGCATTTGAAACTTTTGAAATTCTCTCATAAACAGGAATTTCTAGTGCTTGATAAATTTGGAAGAGTGCCTTCCTATCCTTTTGCTTTCTGTTCTTTAGAAGATCTTTTTGAGCGACCGTTAGATCAGTTTCGTCTTCCGGCACACCAACTCCTTCTTCAACCACACTCCATAGGTCTTGAGATTCAAGACACAACCTCATTAGGTTGCTCCAATAATCGAACCTTTCACCATTGAACCGAGGAACGAGGGAGACAAGGCTGTTGGACATTTTTTATTTAACCAAAGCTCTCCGATACTGGCCAGGTGTCGATAAACAGAAAGAACAAATTTAGATGAAAGAAACTTGATTTTAATTGATGTAGTTTCTAAACTTTTTTTCCCCCATTTAGAGTCATACCAAGTTCACATACTTATACAACTTGGATGACATGGTAGTAAATAGAAGTGCAAACTACAAGATGACTCTTGGACCAGAATATTGAAAGACGTTTTTGACTAGATAGATTCATGAATTTGGTTTACTCCAACACCAATGTACCCCCAACGCTCGCTTGACGATGATGATAAATTATTTGACAATCCTGAGAAGTGTCGGAGGTTGGTTGGAAAGTTGAATTATCTTAGAGTGACTCGGCCTGATATAACATTTGCTATAATGTTATTAGTAAGGTTAGTCAATTCATGCACAACCCAACCTTGCATCATTGGGAGTCTCTAGAACATATTTTGTGTTACCTCTAAAGAGCACATGGGCGAGGTATTTTGTATGCTAATCATAACCACACCGGGTATCGAGTGTTTCTAATTTAGATTAGGTAGGGCCCAACGTAGATAGAAGATCTAATAACCTGTTATTGTATGTTTGTTGGAGAAAATTTAGTTTCATAGAATACCAAGAAGCAGAATTCGAAGCTACACACAATCAACATGTGTGAGATTATGTGAATATTCTATATCTTAAAAGAGATAGGCATCAAGCCTCACTCCCTAATTTATGGTGTAAAATCAAGTTGCTCTTCATAGCTTTGAATTCGGTATTCCATGAATCTTACTAAACACATCGGCGCAGACATCATTTCGTCTGAAGACAAAATTGTGAGATGTTGATTACTATTGGTTATGCGAACATGAAGATCACTGGAAAATCATCCACAAAGGCTTTGACGGAATAATGGAAAGATTATTTATGTAGCAAGCTTGATATTATTAACATCTATGATACAACTCGGCGAGTGTTAACATTTAACGTATTCCATTTATAAGTTTCCTTTTTCTATAAGGGTTTACATCTATATAAATATAGACTCCTTCATTATTGGATAACACACAAAACAACATACAAAGGTATATATTTTACGCGAAACATTTATTAGAATACTCTATAAAAGAAGAATGAGAATCATATGTTACACTTAGTATGCTTTTCCTTAAGGCTGTCTGCTGTTTGTTTAAGTTTTGGGAACAAACCTGCATGACTTCTGCTGCATTCTCATTGAGGCTAGGGGCCTAGCTTCTGTGGCTTTGGATCAAGTCGAAATTATTTGTTTTGGTTAGTGAGGATGTGCATTAAAGTATATCTTCATTGTTTGTACTCGAGTTATTAAATTTGCAATCCACTTTATAATTCAATGTTCTACTTGATTATATTGATAGTATCAGATTGATGGTAACATTGACTTTTATAGTGCGGAGGCACTTGATAGTCATTAGTGAACCAAAGCTAATAAAAGTTATCTCTCACATGTAGTATGTAGAGAAGGAGCTGACTTCCATTCGAAGTCATGCAACAATCTCACAATAATTTTCGGTATATTGTCCAAGAATATCTAAATTTTTACAGTTTATCTTGTATAATCATTTATATTTCTTTCAATTGAAAGTGTTTGGTATCTTTTAAGACACTTGTCATATGTGCTGGTCATCGTTCTTATGGCTTCTGAATATGAAGTGTTATAGTAGAATGGATTTTTTGTTGTCGTTTATATTTTGTACATATTATTTTCTCTGCTTTGGTCCTTTCCCTTTGTGATATTTTGGTGAAGTTGGAAAATTATAAAAATATAAGAAAGTGAAGGAACTTGAAAAGAATTTGTGTTACTTGTTACTTGAACAAAGTGGATCCTGCCATGCTCTTGGGTTTTCAAAAATTATGAGACCCCCCTTAAGAAAAATAGCATTTGTAGTTTCTAATAGTTTTCCATCTGATTGCTGGTTGCTTATTTGTCAGAGGCTAGCTGAGCTGGAAGCTGAAAAAGTCAAAGAAGAAAACGTAGCAAGAGAGGAAGCGGAGAGAACAGCCGCAAGAGAAGCTGCTGTTAAGAATGCATCAGAGAAATCAGTGGAGGTTGCTTCTCTAGAAAGTAGTGGGCAACCTACTGCATCTCAGTCAAATACAGCTGGCAAGTGTGCTGTTTTCACCTCCATCTCGTTCTCTTATATTTTTATCATTAGTTTTTATCTGATCGACCATTTTTTCCTAGTTGGTTCCTTAGCTTCTATGGAGTTTTACCTGACTGAAAGTGAGCGTGTGATGTATTTTGTTTAACTATGGTGTTTTCTGATTTTCTCTTGGCATAAATATTGAGGTAACCGGTCATGAAGATGGTATGACAATGTTATTAGAGCTGAAGTAAAATATCGTTGGCATATGGCTCCCAGATCATTTGTGGTTGTAAAGGGTAGATATTGTTACAGGGAATACAGTCAGACGTGCAGGAAGTGCCTTAAGATTGGAGGAACAAAGTTTGCAAACTTTCAAGGAATTGACTGCATTTAACGAAACACTGGGCATTGGCACTAATAAGGTAATTGCTAACACCTTTTTAATGTTCGTTTTCTTTTACTTTTGTAGCTTAGACAATTAGTGATGTGGTGATGAAATGAAGAGCTTATAGTTAGGACTATCAAACAAATCTCTGGGACTAGAGTCAGTGTAAGGTTAGTTACGATTACTTAAGATGGTTAGTTCTGTGATATTATATGAGGGGTTTGAGTTTTAAAAGTTCACCTCCTATATAACTTTATATCTCATAATATAGTATTTGTCTACTGGTTTGGATACAACTATTTCATTTTGCAGTAAGACAGCCAGAAGTTTGTTTGAGGCATTACCACATTAAATAACCCATCAACTCCTCAGTCCGCCAGTATGATGACGTTTGCAGAGAAGGTAGCTGTAAAGAGTGAAACCTGTTCTTATATCATACAGCCTTAGCATGCTTAATTGACAGGTTTGCTATCTGAGCACAACATATACCATTGATGACATTCTGTATGGTAGTCAAGTCTTTCTAGATGTAGAACATTTAATCCTTTATTGCTGCTCAGACCATTTTACTTAGAAATAGCAGAAGAGACTATATATTTCTTCTGAAGTATGAACCAACTCCTATTCATGTTGAAATATTAAACATCTAGCTGGTTTGGTTCTAGCTAGAAACAACTCTATTTATGCTGAAATATTAAACATCTTAGCTTAGTTTTAGTTCATAATTGCAGTTTGTCTTGTATTGTGAAAATTTTGGAGATTCTGGATAATTTAAACCCTTACAAGGCACGTATCATTGTCAGCATTACCACAGGTATATTTATCTCTCCTTTCCTTAAACCATGTACTTAAGTGGTGAAGTCAAGCTTTCTTTGATTAATTGATTGAAGAACTACGTAGCACCTCTCTTCTGAAACTATAATTTATCCATACAGGCCCTGTGCGGGAAATTCTCATCCCCAGCTGAATAGAGTTTAACACCTTCACAGTTCCTGTATAGTTACCTGAAGTAATTAATATTTGAGTTTTAGGCTGTTCTGCAATATTTTTTCTATACAAATGGTATTATCTTATAAGGGAATGGTTTACGGCTTGCCCTACTAATCATTATGCTTTTATTATAGTATATCACTTGCTTTGATTGTATCCTAAGTTTATGAACTTATCAGTTCACTTGTGCATTTGTTAGAGTTTCTCGTATTTGGATTTGGCTTCTTTGCCTCTTTGTGGTTCTCTGTAAACCTTTTTGGAAATTCAGTCGGCTTTTGATAGCAGAGAAGCTCACCTCAAAGCCATTGGCTACCAAGAAGAAGATTAGAAGATTGATACTTTTCTGGACCGTGTAAAAACATATATGACATTGTACGGCGCATTAGTCCAGGTTGGTTTGTTAGAATTCCTTATCTGATACTTTTTCTTTTTGTAACCAGAGAAGTCCTCAAGATATTTTCCAAGTTCCTTTTTCATCATCTAATGTAAACTAAATTATCGTTTTCCATCAATGGCAGACTGAAAGCTTTGAAGGCTGCCAGAATTCGCATGGCCTTGCTGAGGGTTGGTCATGGCTTTCGAGGTTCTTGAATGCTCTTTCAGCAAATTTGTAACTGCCAGCCCTGCAAGCATTTCTTCAAGTAAGTTGCTCTCAGAATTGATATCGGACACAAGCCTCAATTAAACAGAATAGTTAACAAATAAAGCATATATATTTGTTTTCAGATGGCAGGATTTGCGCTATATAGAAGATACAAAAATTAGTGGCTCTAGTGTTCATTATGAGTGTCTCTCAAAATTTAATGATATTAATGATGAATTGTTAATGTGTGAATTCTTGAATACAATATTGGGTTAGCAAAAGTATTTATACAATCAGCTAACATCCTAGTGTGATAAGAATACTATCAGAATACTATGTCCTAGTCTGATAAGAGTTGCTACGTCCTAAGTGACTACCTAATACTACTGACCTAATACTCCCCTTCAAGTTGGAGTGAAGCGAACGGCGCCCAATTTAAGATAAAGAAATTTCCTTTTGCCTAACGCCTTCGTAAAGATATTGGCAAGCTGAACATCAAGAAAATACGAGTAGTCTTAAAGTACCATTCAATACATCACGAACATAATGATAATCAACCTGATATGTTTCGTGTGTTCATGGAAAACCGGTTCTCGAGTAATATGCAAAGCGATTGATCAAGAAAATAAAGTGCAAAATGCATACCAAGATCTAAACAACATGTCAGAAATACTTCAACTCTCAAGAAATGAGCTGCCATAGAACGATACTCAACTTCTCCACAAGAGCGGTGATATCAGTTTACTTCTTCGCCTTCCACTTAAATCGAGAGCCACCTGTGAAGACGATCCACCGTGAAGAGAACGACGAAATAAAAGTGGGCAACTAGCTCAAGTAGAATCACACCAACCAACAGACAAATCAAAAAACGGAACGAGGAAAATACCTTTGTCCTGCGGGTAATTTTTAAGTGATAACGGACCACTGTGAGCGCCAAGGCCATAATGTTCCCTGACGAGGTCCCTCAGATAAACAGCAAGAATGTACCAGAGTAGGTTAAACCGCCTAGTAAATGCTATAAATCAACCGACCCACAAGAAGACGATACCGCTCAGGATCAGCAAACTCGGCCCCCTTGGCCAAAGCTAACGAGTGATTTTGTTCAATTGGAAGGGCAGCTGGTTTGGATCCCAAAAGACCGATCTCAGAGATAATATCCAAAGTATATTTATGTTGAGACAAGAAAATACCATCAGGACTCCATGCTACCTCTACACCAAGAAAGTATTTTAGTACGCCCAAATCTTTCATATGAACACAACGACCCAAATAAAGCTTAAATTCTACAAGAGTCGAAGAATTATTGCCAGACAAAATGAGATCATCCACATAAACCAAAAGATGCATTCGGACCATTTCGAAATACAAAGAGAGTGTAATCAGAATAAGCACGAGTAAAACCATAAGAATTCAAACGGCGCCTAACTTAGCAAATAAGCAAATGGTGGGCCCACGAAACTATAAAGAGATTTTTTCAAACGACAAACCATACCCGGACGACGTACATGATAACCGGGAGGAAGCCGCATATAAACCTCCTCATCTAGATCGCCAGAAAGAAGGCGCATGACTTCCATTTGATGTAATTCACCATGTGTCAGAACAACTGCTAAAAATGTTCGTAATCGACTATCTTAGCAATTAAAAGTCATGATAATCAATACCAGCAACCTGATGATTACCCAAAATAACAAGCCAAGCTTTCATCATTCAACACATCAAGATGGGTACTTTTATTTTATATACCCATTTATATAACCCAAAGCCTTTTGTCGTGGTAACGATTCCAGCGACCTGTGCTCTATTAGCCTGCGCAACCAATTTATTTCCATGGGATCCGCTATGCCGAAATTATGAGTTCGACTCCAAGTGATCACCGCAAAGAAAGATAATGGCGGCTAAGGAAAACTATCACAATTTACATAATGAGCTATGGGCGGATAAAGACTGACTGAGTCAAGGGAGACGGCTTAATTTAAGCACCCAAAGTGCTGATAAAGGTGTGTGGCATAGTCTCACAAAACCGAGCGATGCCCAGACGCATGTCCCAACCTGTGACCTCAACTCCAGCTCTTCGGCCTTACCCCAGCTGTGAACTCAACCGTTCAAGCCGAGGCCGGTGCGCACCGGTTTGCCAGTGTAGGTCAGGTCATATTGCTTCTGTCAAGTAGTTATATCAGCACGGCATGGTCATGTGTATGTGCAGACCGGAAGTCAACCACCTCACCATGTGGTTGTCTATTCTCACCATTTGGGTTCCTTAAAAATTAGTCCGTAATTTTATAAAAAATTTACACGCTCAAACACGCTTTTATTAATCCCTAAAGCCATGAGCATGTATTAAAGAACAAACCCATAAGCAACCCGCTAAGTATTAGTTTGACTCGTTAACTCTATTAGTTCGTTAAGACACTAATGAGTTGTTATTGAGTTGAACTATTTAATTAGCTTAATTAAATAGTGTATCGAGTCAATATCAATAATCTTCAAGTTATCATAATATTTCAACCACCCAATAATCATTAATTGATCTCTATTTGTTCAATCGAGCATTCTACATAAAATGTAGAACTCCTTGTAATTGAGAAATACATTTCAATTATACAGCTTCTTTAATTTCATACATGAAATAGAATCAACGTCATCAGACAAGCATAAGTGGACCTTCAGACCATATTAAGAAGTTGTCTAATAATAATAATTGACCAATTACTATTATTATAACATTAATGAGTAAAGATCTAGCCAATCGTCATAACCCCTTAAATTATTTATGAGAACCTCACTAAGAATATACAATTACTAAGTTGAACACTAAGTTCTCGATAATCACATTTAACCCAACCGGTAAATGAATCGATACACAATCTGTCGCAACGGACATAATAAAATGGAATCAATCGATTTCAACAATTTTAAACCATAACATGTCTTGTTTCAATATAACCCATCTATATATATAACAACCCATCGTACTGATCTCCATATTATAATCTAAAGGCGTGAGATCTCAATATATACACATAGCTCAACGTACATCATATTAACATAATGTTCACACATCTCATAGTATACTACATCTCGATCAAGTAACACCACAAGAACACAAAATTAAGGTAGTTCAGAAGACCCTCAGACGCTGAAGTCAAATTTAAATCTTCTAGTGGCGCCTCAATGTCACAACTTGATTCGAAAAAGAAACGACCAAAACAAGAGAACGACTACAACAACACACCCTACAACCCCGAAACCTAAGCACATAAATCAAGACACCAAGAAAAAATGATGTCCTTAGGGCTATGATACTGTAATTGTAACGACTGGCTCTAAAGTGGCCACCCCGAGGTTGGGATCACATCAACTCCTAATAATCGAATACCAACGCATTTTTGATAATCTATAAAAATGACTTCATTTAACGATAAATAATACAACTCGTCCATCTGGGTGAATCCAACCAATACTACAACAACCTAAAACTAATATAACACAACATCAACAACTTGTTTTACAACTCAAGACAACAATAATTATTACGCATAACAAAACTCCAAAAGAAGATAAAGTATGACTATTTCAGGCCCAAGCCACCATCGCCACTGCTGGTACGCAATACTGCCACGCATCTCGGTCATCCCAAGAACAACGTAGGCAAAAACGCCCGCCCATAGGAAAAATAGGGAGTCATCTAGAAACCGAGTACAAATATCACGTGTTTAACCCACCTTTTATCACAAACAAGGATAATTCAAGTCCCTTACCTATTTAAAGACTATATACCTCAAGAGTTATATTTTATATGCTACTCACCACAAGATAAATCTTTCCTTAACATTTCACAACTCAACATTTCACAACTCAACTAATTATCTTTAATTCACCCGAAAGTGTTATTCCAATTATAGTCATACACCTCCTAGGGCTTAATATCCGAATGTTTATCACAAGAACCTCCAAATGATTTCATTATCTTAATACAACTGAGCAACGTATATGTTAAATCAAGATAACTTTAAGTACGGAATTATTCAACAAATTTTCTATTGAAGCCCATTTAAACTTATTCACGCCAATACGAAATAACGTCATAATAGATCATAACTTATATACTAACACATTTCTCCAATCCAACTTTCCACTATATATAAAATATCATCAACATCATCTATAGATTTGCATGAACGCCGGTTTATAATTTTTATACCTAAGTGCCCTCATTCAAAAGATCTTAACTATTAACCAACTCAAATTTTAACCTTTAAAGGATGATAACGACATCACCAACCTAGATCCACAAGAAAAAACTGATAATATTATCAATAATCAATCAAACGAATTCGATACATACTCTCATCAAGGAAGTAAACATCTAGTATAATCAAAGACAATATCCATAACCAATAAATGAGTCATAAAACGATCATAACACCATAGAAAATTTAAACAACATGTCAAGATATAATACAAAGTCTCACAGCACACTATCACCCGTAATAAAATGATGTAGACTCAACAACCACTATAACTCTGTCATCAAACCATCTATCTCTCTCATATTCCAATAACTATACTAACTCTAACGCGCATATGCTCAATCCGCCTACCCGCTAGAACGGACCAATTCCACAACACCGCTCTTATACCAAAGTATAAGTGCCAACCGCATTCTTATACACCAAGATAAGGCCACACCGGGATAATGCACACAACAAAGTGATCATAGAATATACGCCTCTTATAATCAAGTATAAGGCCAAACCGCACTTTATACCGTAGTATAGCCACACCGACAACGCAAGCATAAATGTTGGATCATGTGATAATTTATACCGCTTATACCGAAGATAAGCCGCTAAACCGCACTTATACACTGGGTATAACGCTAACACCAACAATGCACGTTGTTGATCATGTGATAATCATACCGCTCTTATATCAAGTATGGGCCAATAAATACATTGGTTATCCCGCAAGGAATATAGCCACTAACCCCTAATCATCTCCAACTATGTATCATATCCTAATACTCAAGTCACCTCAAAGTCACGTATAACTCCAACAAACACCTCCGAGCAACTAACTACTCTATTCCCAATCAATATCAAAGCACACAGCCAAAACGTCTCACAATCAAAAATCAACCAGAATCGCCGGTAAGTGCCACGTAAATACGGCGCCGACAAGGCCAGTAATTACGTAAATGCCGACAAGGCCACAGAAATCAAGAAACTTAAGTTGAGAGTTCAAGCTATTACTTACCTCAAGCAAATCTTCAACGCCACAGAAATACAATCGCATAATCATATCATGGCTCACACAAATGAATCACACATAATCATACAAAAATGACAAGTATACTATTCTCACATAATCATATCACAATGACATGTTTCATACAATTTAAAGTAAGTGACGACGAAGCACCCAGGATAAAGACTCACCTTGGCCAGCAATAAGAAATCCCAAGTGTCTTTCCCACGTTTCGCCTAATCATAACACCAAAATACAATTAATACTCACAACAATTTTAACTCATCTTAACGATCCTTTTCAACCCATTTTATTATAAATTGATAACTTAAGCATGATGGTACACCATGCTTCAATGACAATTAAAATGGACAACTTCAACTATCCCGACTAAATCCTTAATCGCCAACACCTAACCAAAATACTAACGCTTCAACCAATTTCAATCAACCCAAAATATCAACTTTCCAACTAATTACAATCCATTTAACAACTTTTATCCTCAAACCCACCATTACTCAAACCTACTAAAACTAATTTCAACATAATACCTCCAATATTATAAAAATCCAAACTTAATTCCCAAAAAAACTAAATTCATTCCAAAACAACCATATTAATCTCCAACAACTTACTTTTACATTTTACATTTTTCTTCAAAAAGTCAACGAAAGTCAACTATCCATCCCAACACATTTCAACTCCAAAATCAAGTATTATCACTTCCAATACCACAATCTAAGCTTAGGTGAAAATTCTATACCATTTAAATCCCAGTCAACCCAAATCACAAAAGTCAACATCCTCAAAACATCAAGAAATACTCATCCAAACACCTAATCCTCTTTAACTCGAAAACAACTACTTAAGGCCTAAGAATCATGCATAGCAATAATATTCAAAATCCAAAAAGTCAACTCATAATAAACTCACTAAAATACTCAAAAAGATCCGACCTTTTTTACCTTGAACGAAGAGGATGATGAGGGAGAAATCCTCCAAGGAAATTTGAGGTCCAAAGCTTCATGTAGATGGAAGAGAAATCAAGAAAGAAATTTGCGGAGCGGAGACTTTTGCTCAATGAAGAAGAAGAAGATGAAGGGTGATCTTTTTTCTTTTGGGCTTGGTCGTTTATGCGGTTAATGGGTTGACCTAATAGTTTTATGGTGAAACCCCGATCGCTTTAATTCAATCCATACTGCTTAACTATCTCGACAACCAACTTCCAAACATTAATATTTCACTCAAATTATATTACCACCCAACTAGTATCATTACCATCCGACATAACTTTAAAATTCTAAATACCGAACGCATTTCAATAACCTAATCGACTAGTCAGATTTAAACCATTCAACTGAATTTTTGATTTTTCCTCTAAATATCAACTTAAGCATACTATTTCAATAATATTAGTATGGAACGGGTTATTATAATTTTAACCCCCAAAAAGATATCAAGATGTCCCATATCTTTTATTTGTCATTTAACATGTCTTCGTGTATCAGATCATTTTACGATTGTCAACAATGAGCATGTCATTAACATAGAGGCATAATATGACATATCCATCTCTTGTGGTCTTCACATAGACACATTTATCATACTCATTAATTTTGAAGCCGCCTCCACAACATTGTCAAATTTCTGTTATCAAGTTGGTGCTGTTTAAGTCGTACAAGGATTCTTCAAGTCAACACATCTTTGGCCTCCTTTCTTGGAACTTTAAACCCTCTGGTTGTTCTATATAAATTTCCTCATCTAAATCTCCATTCGAATGTCATTTTTACATCCATTTTGTACTTTCCAAATCATGCAGCAAAGAATTGCCAATATCATATGTATGGATGTAATTCGAAAATGTGTGGAAAAAGATCAAAATAGTCTAGTCTCTCTTTGCCTATTACTATTGTATGCTGTCACCTTTGTACTTAACAATTGTTCCATCGATGTTCATCTTCCTCTTAAAGATCCATTTTGATTTAAGAGGCTTGCACCCAGGTGAAAGATTCCCATGTGTGATTTTGAAGAATCAACTGGCCTCACTTTGAATCGCTTCTTTCCATATGTCCTTCAGCTTGAAGATTCGCTTCATGCTAAGTTCGAGGTTCACTTTATACCAGTTATGGGCTATAAAAGCCAAATCCCATAGTTTCGAATGGCGAATTCATGTCCTGGAGACGAGCTCAAAGTCGCGGCGTGGCGACGCGGCGAGGCGGAAGCCTTGAATACTTTTACAGTTATTATTTTAACAATAATATAGTTAATGAAAAATGTAAAGTACTTAATTAAACATCATCCAATAGTTGTTTTAGTCCCATCCGATGCCATTTTGTAGCTACAAGTAATTAAACATAATATTATTTAATTTAGAAGTCTAAAATAGCCCTAAAACATCCCTAAAACAGCCCTAAAACAAATAAAAAACAGCCCTAAAACAAATAAAACAGCCCTAAAACATCTCTTAAACAGCCCTAAAACAAATAATTAAACATCTCTTAAACAAATAATAAATAATTAACTAAAACAGCCCTAAAACATCCCTTTAATACAATTTCTAAACATCCTTAAAATGTTTCTAAAACAGTAATTAAACAATGAAAAAATAAATAATTAAACATCCCTAAAACAATAATTAAACAAATAAATAATTAAACATCTCTTAAAAGTGATTAAACAACCCTAAAACAACGACAAACAAATAAAAGTAAAAACAACGACAACAAATAAATTAACTAAAATTGATTAACTTAATAATTTTTAATTTACTAAATAAACATCCCTAAAATAATAAATAATTAACTAACCTTAAGGAGTATCCAAATTCCAAACACATGAAATGAGAAGAAAAAAAGAGAAAGAAGTTAGAAGAAAAAGACGGGAAATGTAAGACAAAAAAAGACGGGAAAAGGTCTTAGGTTTCAAATCGATTTTAGGCTTTATACTAATGATTTTAAATCGATTTTCGCTTTTAAATTTAAAAAAAAAAAAATTTTAATAGTAGTCATGGCGCCGCTTACGGCGCTCAAGCAGCTCAAAGGCGCTCAAGGAGAGGCACCATGAGCGCCACCAATTCTCTCGCCGCCATCGAGGTCACTAAGGCCAGCCATTGTCGGCTTAGCCACGGGCGCCCTTTTGCAAACATGGTCTAACCCGGGCGACTTCTCCACTCTTGCCCTTTACTGGCTGAGGTTCAAACTCGCCTCGCTGGACCATCTTCATCTATAGTTTTTCAACTCTAAGAAAGATTATCATCCTCTTCGTCAAATGCTTTAAGAACTTGCTTCATCTCTCAATCTCAAAGGAAAACATCTTTAAAAATGTTGCATTTATGACTCAAGTATGGTGTTTGTGCACTCTTGGATTTTCCGATTTTTGCACTAGTGAACCTATATGCACTACTACTGTACCCAATTTAAGATCGAAGCTCATCGGCCTTAGGTCTCTATATTCACTTGGTTTAGGTAAATGAAACCATGACCTTAGCAAGACAACCCCAAGCCCTCAAATGGTTATAGGTTGGTTTAAATCCTCTCAATAACTCATAGAGTGTCTCATCCTTATGTTAACGAGGTACTCTATTTAGTAGGTAATTAGCTGATAGAATTGCTTTCCCCCACATCTCAAGGCGGGTACTGAACTTATCGGTAGAGAATTAATCATCCCTTTAAAGTTCTATTCTTTCTTTCTGCCTAATTGCCGACTGCGCGAGTACGGGGCCGTGACTCTCATATATTATACCATGTCGGGGAACACAACCGTCAATGGTGCAACATATTCACCACATCGTATCACCTTGATTTTCTTATTGCTGATTCTCAACTTTGTTCTTTGTAAATCGCAAACTTTGTATTGCTTCATCTTTACCTTAAAGGTACATAATAATATAGGCCGTCATTGACAAATGTTATAAAATAACAATTTCCCACCTCTTGATGGTGTTGAACCCACATCACACATCACTATGAATTAGATCAAGACTTTGTATCATTACAACAACTTGAAAAAGTAACTGGCTTTGCTTTAGCTCAATTACGTTTCACATTTGAATTTAGGATCAAAATGAAATTTAGAATTACCGTGATTTAACGAAGCCAGAAAGAATTAAAATTTACGTGTCCTAATCTATGCCAAATATTTGAGACTAATCAAATAAATGTAAGTAGAGCCATTTTATTCATGTTTGAAATGGGCCATTACATTGAGTTTAAAGAGGCCACTGGCGATAGCCTTTGCCTACAAACACTTTACTTATCGCCTTCTATACCATACGAACCCATGTTTGCCGAGCAAATATCCGTAGATGAGATCTGCGCACTTCCTCGGGCATACAACGCATGATCTCGTAGTCACCTCTTGCCCGATGTCATCTTGAACACAATGGTACCTACACCTTCAATTGTAGAAGCCTAACAATTCCTCCATATACATCTTTTCTCCAAGCAGTAAAAGGGTTTGAAATTTTAGAAAAATTCATAAAAGGGATACAATCATGAGAAACCGTCATTAAGGGTTTGAGAATTCATCAAATCACTTTCGTTACAATAGCAAAACTCAAAGTCTTGAGCCATGTTGTGCCTGTTTTGGAAAACTACAAACAAGAATGCTTCTGAAGGGACAGTTTTGACGTTTTTCTGAAAGGAAAAGACCTTCTAAAAATACAGAAGTGTACCAAAAGCCTGGTACCAGGCAAGGCATCACAGTCGGGAGCCTCCCAGGTTTTCATTAGAAGCTTGTTTATTATTTCTTTTATTTATGAGTTTATGAATACCATCTCCTTCATTTGTTCCGTTGTCCATATTTTTCTCATTAGAGTAAAGGAAGAAGTCAAGATAGAATGTGGAAATCTCAAAAGAAGGTTTTCAAGAAGTGTATGCATAGATTTCTAATCAAACTAACACTCTTAATAAATAGAGTAGATCAAGGCTTGCGGAACTAATCCAATCACAGGGAATCGCTGAAATAATTCTAGAAATTGGCTCAGAGGCAGATCTAGGAATTGGAAAAATTGGGCGGTCCTCGATTCATGGCTACACTAGAAATTTTTCTCATTACGACTAAGTAAACAAAGAGAATAAAATTAAGATTTAATGAATAATTTGAAATCGCCAATCTCCGTAACACACCATTTTTAAAAACACACACATATGTATACTAGTAAAGAGACGTATGATGCATTTATTTAATCGATTTTTCTGAATATTCGATACATTTTTTATGCTTAATCAGAATCTAATTCGGCCACAGTCTACGCCTCGAGTGCTAGATCATCATCAACTGAATACCGTGAGTCATCAAGCCGACGGATGACAACCAAAAGAACTCAATTCAATAATAATCATAATATATCAATCCATCTAAAGTAATCCAAGAATAACGCTAAATACATCATCCAAACATATCATCATACCTCAAACCCTAATAATACAACTAAATACTCAAACAATTAATCTCATAAGTCTCTACAACATTTATATCAACCTCCAAACGTATATACATATATACATATGGGATCAAAAATGCACAACAACCACAAATGCTACAAAATGCGGCGATCGCGGGCAAGACCGTGAGGATATCCAGCCACCCGAACTGCACCGAAGATGATAATCACCGCCGCCACAAAGCCATGATGCCTCTCACGAACTTCTCCTTTAACTACAAAAATTCAACCTACAATAACGGGCAGCTGAAAGCTCAATGAATATTTATATAACGAAACAGGACTAGTCACACATATATGCAGATGTAAACATATAGTCTCAACAATTAATATAATCCATCTCTCAAATAATCAATAATCCTGATAATCTAATCATACCAGATAATCCAACGAATAAACTATCACACATACAATCAATAACACCCAGTATAGCACTCAACAACAATAACTCTACTCCGGCCCCCTATTAGAGTCTACACCACCCTAATAGAGGAAAATAACGTCATTCGTTGCCTCTACACCAAGCAAACGAAGACCAATAAAATACAACTCTCCCGCTACCTCTACCCCAAGTAGACGGGAAATACACCACACCTGCAGGAGGGACCAACTAACCAGAATAGAGTCCAACAACAAATCACATCAACAATCCTCATATCATCATATCCCACAACTCAAATATCATAACTGATCATATCACCATACTCAACATCGCAAGTCTCAATATCACATAGCACATATATAACTCATGTAGTAAAACTATACAACTTACATACACACAATATATATGACAGGTTATGTCACGTGATATAAATACTCACCTCACGCCAAGCCGAATATCAACAACTTTTACTACCGGAGCTACTAATTGAGATCTCGCATCAAAGAATATAATAATAACAATTACTTATTGGTAGTAACTTTAACTAACAACAACTACTAATTCAAGGAAGCTAATTTTTAACTTACAAGTTCATCCCATTTTACGATATACTACTATACCCCTTTTTACCTTTTTGTATGTATCCAATTATATTAGTTATATCAAGAATCTAAATTAAATACTACTATCCAACTTCTATTACATAATTAAATTAGGACTAATATATGATCATATCATTTAGTCTACGTATCTTATAAACAATTCCTTGACTACTTACTTCAACAAGAATGGAATTTGATAACTTTGTAGTTCTATAATCAACCTACTTATGTTTAAACCATTAAATATAACCTCTAAATATCATTAGTGAATGAACTTAACTAATTAAAGTAACTTGACATAATTAAACTAGTTATATAACTCTTAAGGTAATATAGTTATACCTTTTCTTCTTAAAACTTGTTAGGAACTTTTTGGAGTATGATTATGAGAGAAAATAATCACCAAAAGAGAGAAGAATTTTTAAATTAAAATGAGGAGTATCAGTCTAAATGAGAAGAAAGAAGAAGCGTTGTCATGTGATAAGAATAAGAATTTTCCCTTTTATTACTAGCAGTAACTTAGCTCTAAGCAACTGCCAAGCACGAGGATTTCCGGAGGCAGGCATGAGGTGTGATTTCTTTGCTTAATTCGGAGGGAAAAAGATGAGTAGTGATTTAAGTACATCCTATTTAGTTCAAATTTATTTTAAGTAGGGCAATATTTAATTATTACTTTAAAAAAAATTCGGTTTATTTCAATCTACCCTACTAACAAAAATTTCGTCCTCGAAATTTAAACATATACATACTACTAACCTTCAACACTAAAGAGGTATGGATACTGAATCTTAACATCTTCTTCTCTTTCCCAAGTAGCCTCTTCTATGCTGATTATTCTATACGCTTCACTAGAGAAACAATCTTATTATGCACACTTCTCTCCGATCTAAGATTTTTACCGGTTGTTCCTCATATGTAAGATAGTCCTCAAGTCAATTAATGACTGAATGAGATTCATCATGAATATTTTCGAAGACAAGATACATGGAAAACATTATGAATTCTCTGGAGTTCGGGAGGTAAAGCTATACGATACGCCACTGATCCAACTTTAGCAATAATCTCATACGGGCCAATATATCGTGGGCTCAATTTTCCCTTCTTGCCAAATCTTAAAACACCTTTCCAAGGAGAAATCCGTAAAAACACTTTATCAATTTCAATTTCTAAAACTCTCAAGTCTCCATCTCGATTTATCATGATATTTCTTTTTGGTTCCGGCCCCCTCAGTTTTTAAGTGTTGTTGTAAGTGGAGTTAATTCTCTTGCTGTATTTTTCAATCAGAACCATATTTTCTTATCTTCACTTCATTCCAAATACAACGGAGTTCGACATCTTCTCCCTATAAAGAGCTTTCCAAAAGGTGACATTTCGATATCGCCACGAAAACCATTATTGGGCAACTCATCTTTGGTAATTCATCATCTCCAATGACAAGAAAAGTCCAATACACGTGCACGCAACATATCTTCTAGTAAGTTTGAATAGTTCTTTCCGATTGTCTGCCCGACAAAGGTAAATGTAATACTGGGATAATTTCAACCTATCGCTTCAAACCTTCCAAACCGTAGTTGAATCTAGCATCTCGACCGACACGATGTTACAGTACTCCATGAAGTCGCATAACTGATCAACATATAACTTGCTAATCGCTCGACTACAGTCGATCTTATTGAAAATAAGACGGAAATGACTCTCGAAGCCTATCAATCCAGCCACCCAAATACCATCGTTCTCTTAAATGTTTTTGGTAATCCCAAACAAAATCCATGGTACGTGTTCCCATGTCCACTGTAGAATTGGAAGCGGGCTATTTATAAGACAAATTACAAGAATTTTACCTAGAAGATCTCTTTCATTTTTAAAATATTTAAAGCATAGGTCTGCAGTAATGGGGATACGTATCGCTTCTGGATTAAATCTACATTTTGAATCCATTTCCATCAAACGTCATCCATCACAATGACAGCAAAGAATTACCGACAGAAATTTCTATGTTTCAATCCTATGTCAAAAATACTAAAGAAAAAAAAAAGTTTTATTTGCCTGGGTATCAATAGTTTCTTGTGTACCACCTCCCCATCGCTATCTTTAATGGTCTTATGACCACCTGCCGCCTAGCAAGACGACCGTTCCCCTTGCACTCTGCACCCGTTTTCCATGATAGAGTACTCTTACAATTTAAACAAGTTGTCGTTTCTTTTCACGATCTCCATGAAAATATTTTCAAATCCATGAAGTTTTTTTCATTTCATTAGTAGTATCCGTAGCACTAGATTGAGAGTTAATACCGGGTAGTTCATCCATACGACATCATCCTCTAAATTAACATAATCATTGTGACATACTAGCACCACGGGCTTGAACAATTTTACCAAGATTATTTTTGATGTCATTAATTTAGAAGGACAAATATCACAATTTATAGAAAGTTGATAGATAATATCGAACCGGAGACGGAGCAAGGTAAGATTGTTGATTGCAACGAACAAGCCCACAACTTGAAAAAGAATCCTTAGACTTCAAAAACCAAACAAGTAATGAATATTGTAATTGCTTAGAAAGTGATTGTTGTTGCTTTGAGATTGCTTAAGAATGATTGTGAGTTGTGAGAAATGAAGGGAGGTGTTGCCCCCTTTTATAGAGCTCTTCATTGTGAGTTGTGAGAAATGAAGGATGGTATTGCAGGGACCAAACGTGGTACCGTTTAGATGAAATGGTACCACTTTAGGTACAATTATATCCGTTTGGAACAAACGGGGTACCGTCTCAACCAAACGGTACCCCGGGTGATCATACAATTTCATAAAAAGTAGCCGTTGAGTCCAGCGTGGTACTGTTTGATCCAACCACGTCTGATCATAAAATTTCATATAAAGTAGCCGTTGAACATTAACGTGGTACCGTTCCATCCAAACGGTACCACGTGTAGGTTGCAGTAGCCGTTAACTATCCGTTATGAATTACCGGGGTACCGTTTCATTTAAAAGGTATACCGTTTGTATCAAAAAATGTGCAGAAATATTTTTTCTTGATCTATAAATAGACCATTTTTCATGTTTAATAATCACAATTCACAAGTTCACAAATCATAAGTATCAACTTAATAACAAGTTCACAAATCACAAGTTCACTATGCCTCCAAGAGAAGAAATTCCAGAGGGAGTGTCATGCAAGAGATTCTTCAAGGTTATCATAGATCCAAACGCCGAAAAAATCAGGCTACCTCCCGCCTTTGTTCGAAGGTGTCAACTTTTTTTGCAAGGTGATTGTAAGCTAGCTGTTGATGACGAGCTGTATGACGTGAAAATCGAAAATGGAAGGTTCGAGGATGGTGACGAAACACACCATGTATACTTCACGGATGGGTGGCCTGAATTTGTTGATAGTCACAACCTAACCGTTGGTGACTTTGTAACTTTCAGGTTTCATCCTGAAAGGACTGAACGTAATCATTGTATTGTATTCGTTGTCCGTTTGTACGGTATGAATGCTTGCGAGAAAAGGCCTATATCTTAAACTAGCTATTTGAAGTATTAATAAAAAGTTATTTCATTAGAAATGTTATTTGTTCAATTTTAACCAAATTTTAAGGTTCAAACGGTACACCGTTAAATACCAACGTGGTACCGTTTAGGCAAAAAAAATATATTATAATAGTTGTAAACGTGGTACCGTTTGACCACGTCGGCCCCCGATACACGGGCCTCGAACCAAATAAAATAATATTTTAACGCCCGGTCCGGCCCGGTTCAAGAACGGGCTCTTGACCCGGCCGAACATGTTGGCCATGTGGGCGGTCCGGTTCGTTAGACTAGACTACTACGATCTATGTATATTATATTAGATCAATCCAAGTGGTCAAACTTAGGGTCCATTTATAAATATCCAAAGGGCCAAATATGGGCCCGTTGTCGCAGGGTCCAAACGTGTGCTGAACAAATGGTCCACTAAGCCTACCCAATTACCCTTATTACTTCTTAATAGACGTATGTTGGCCGAGTCATGAATCGCTCGTTAATCATTTCGGCTCTACCTAATGTCATAAAAGACAAGTCCGCTTGCTGGCCCATTTACTAATACAATGAGAACAAAACGTTTCGTCCCCGAACACGCTCACGATTCGGGTGGACGCTCAATCGCTCAAAGACACGCTCGTTATGGTTCGTTTGAATGTACGACGCCCGCTTAATTAAAACTCTATCGTCCGGTACAAGGCATCTTAGTTGGATTCCCTTAGCCTTATTAGCGGACATCCACTGAAACCGACGTCCGCAACTAGCCGTTATGCAACATTCGCCCGGATAGCGATGTCCGATTTATTCTACCTGACGTCCGCAAGTAGCCATTATGTAAACAATAGCCAAGCCAAAGAAGATATCCGTATTAGCGGATCGCCCGTTTGACTACCGAAGTCCGGTTCGAAAAATAGCCGGTTTTTCTATAAATAAAGAACCACAACTTTCATTCATTACTACATCAAATATCATCATTAATTCATATTACTTCAATTATACAAGCTAGTTCATTCTACACATTAAATATATCATACTTGGTTCTTAGTTTCATCAATTATAAATGTTCTATATTCAATTTCGAGAATAAATAATTTGATCAAGAATTTTAAAGAATTATCTTCATCATCTTCAATCGACATTACGAGTTGCATTGAAATTGGTATAATCTTTCCATCCTACTCATTTTATTATATTACTTGTTTACTTAGAATTTCAACTTATTTAGTATTGCAAGTTTTTTTTTTATTACAATGGTTCTAAAAAGAATTCAATATTAGAATTGAGGCGTGGAACTACAATTGGAATATTAGAATTGAGTTGTTGGATATGTACAAAGGTACGAATGCAATGTATTCTATATTGATTAAATTACATACAACATCATTATTTTTATTGAATATCAAACGTGTAGGTTGAAAATATGCAACTCGAACGCGGAGGATCAAGATCGCTTGATTCCGCTGATCGTCGTGTAACCGAATTGAATGTGATATATGACGGTATCCGCATTCCGTGTATCCACGCTACCTCGATTTTCACACCCAAATCCCTGGCAAGATACGATAGATGTACATCGAAGAATAATGTTCTATGTTTTTTATTTTCTTTTATAAATGAACCTTAGTTTATTTTGTTTTATAGATGGATGAACTTTGCTTAGTTTAATGTTTATGGTTTGTTTTATTCTATGGATGTTAAAACTGTGGTTCGGATGTTTGAAGTTTGTTTTATGATTTTGTTGGATTTCGATTTAGATATTTATGGGTTTTTTATGTATGTGTGTGGTTTTTTTTTTGCACAGCGTAAATATGCGACGGCATGGATAAACTATTCTTCTCGAATCGGACGCCCACTTCGGGCCAACCGGACGCCCGCTGGGGTTCGACTGGCAAGATTTGGTTGTTCGCCGGCACACTAGTTAGTAAAAGATTGGCCGGGAGGGCCTCAATACTCCTCCTGTCGCTCGTGATTCGGCACCAAGCAGCCCACTGCTCGGTGGGAGATGATTACGGGCTCTGTCGTCCGCCCACTCTGCTTGTTAATGCCTACTTCTTAATATCAAAAGACATAGTCTTTTTGGACGAGATCCCCTTAAACTATCACTTAATTTCTGGCGCGGCCTCTAAATTTTGTGTCTATTCGGCACCTCTTGTACTTTTCCCCGAGCAAATCTTTTAACTTTTCTTTTGTCCGACACCCTCTCTCGCGCCTCGACCCCCTAAACCTAATTTTCCACCTTTAAACAGTTAAACTGACTATTTAACCTCTAACACTACAAAAGAATAGGAGGCACATCTTAAAATATTTTAATTAATTAAAATAATCCCCCATCCCTTTCTTCTTTTAACACACCCCACCCTATCCCCATCCATTCATCCATAAACTTTCACGAATATCCCTCCCCTTCCCTCGTAACCACTGCTCCCCACCCCTCCCCACAACCCCCGTCACCCCCAATTCAATTGTAAAGGATATGATATTATCGAATCAGAATCACTGTAATTATATTCCATCACTCAAATCAGCCCACCCAACAAATAAAATCACTAATTAATTCTAAAAATTTACTCAAACCTCAATAAAGCTACAAAAAATATAGTATAAACCAAAACTAAATATCAAAACTACAACAATAACATTCCAACACTAAATCAAAGAAAAAAGATCAAATTTGCGCATCACCCAAAAATGAATCTCATCATGTTTTAGGGATAACATACTCATTTTACTATATGTTTTAGAGATAATATAGTTATTTTACTATGTATTTTAGTGGTAAATTAGTTTAGTGGGGATCTGGGGCTGCCTGTATTACATGAAAGTTCGTGGACCTACCGACAAAGTAATAACCCGCTAATGTACAAAAAAAATTTAATTTTTCGGTCGTATGGGACCCTGATAGTATAAATAATTTTGATAATATTATTTTAGTATTATCGGAGCCGAATTACATTTATAATTTAGTAGTAGTAACCGGGACAATTCGAAAGCAAGCTAGATCGTTAAGTCGCTCTGGAGCACTCGATTCAAGGCGGATTTCGGCACGAACTCCTCAAGAAATTTCCAAGACTTATGTTAAGTCTTCCATCTTCATTCTTATCAAACCAAAACAAAATATCTTCTTTCTTTCTTCTTCATGGCCGACCCCATGAAGCACACAAACAAGAAATTTTTCTTCCATTTCATCACTTTATCGCATATAAAGATCCTCGAAGCCGATTATTAAGGATTCTAACGCTTCCCTACGATTTTTGAGGCTTTGACCGGGAAGGCACGCTCCGTTATCGCTCTTCCCGAGGACTTTTGTGATAGCTAGTAGAGGTGAGTACTTATCTCACGCATACCTACGCACTTACTTTAAATCAGGCGAATACATGTTATCATGTATGATTACGAATGACATAAGCATGTAATTGCTTGTATGATTACGTAGATTCATTTGTGCTAGCCATGATACGATTATGTGATTATATTCCCCGTGGGCGTTGAAGATTGCCGAGGTGCGAATAGCTTGAACTCCCAACTTGTATTTCGATTTCGTGGCCTCATTTCAAGATCAAGCCAGATTCCTCTCGTATCTTTGCTCAAGACTGCCAGGTTCCTAAGGTCTTGTCGACATTTATGTATTTCGTGGCCTTACCTGGCGATTGTGTTTGACTTTATGATCGTGAGATGTTTCAGTCACAAAGGCTGGATACTGCTTTTTGGGAGCAGAGTGTATTGCTATCGGAGAGCGACGTGTTGTGAGTTATGTATGTCTCGAGGTGACTCGAGTAATAGGATACTTAATAATTAATCGATGGTTATGGGTTGGGGGTTTTAAGAGCGTTAGGTACGCCTTTATACCTCGGTATAAGAGCTGCTGTGCACGCCTTTATACGCCGGTATGCGAGCCAGACGTTTTTGTCGCCGGGTATAAGAGCTGCCGCGATAGCTTTATACGCCGGTATAAGACGCTGTGGTATCGCCTTATACATCGGGTATAATAGCGCATGACGCCTTTATACGCCGGTATAAGAGCTGCTAGGTATCGCCTTTATACGCCGGGTATAAGCAGCTGCTACAGACGCCTTATACTGCAGTATAAAGAGTTGCCAAGCACGCCTTATACTTCGGGTATAAGAAATAGATTGGAAGTGGTCGAGCTTATGCGCATCGTGGATTAAAACTGATGGTATCTAGTTGATGAGTGACACGACTGTGAGTATGCTTTTTTGCTCGGGTCAAATGGACTGTAATTTACGTGGTCGCGATTTTTATTCCGTTGATTTGTATTCATTATCGACTATATATTCTATGTTATGCCATGCATGTGTATGAGAATTTTCTAGCATAAATACGGTCTCAGCTAGGTAGTCCCGGTTATATATCTATATATGTACGCCGTATTTGATTCCTATGTTAATTTGTCGGCCGTGGCGCATGGTTTAAGTTTCACCCCGTTAAGTTTCACTAAGCCGCGGCTATTAATCTCTTTCGCTTTGGGCGGCATTTCATTTGTGCCAGTCACGCACCGTCGAGCTGTAGGTCAAGCAGAGAGTCGTTCGAAAGCGGCCAGTGAACATCGCGGCAGATGATCCTCACAAATTCGATTTTGATGCTGCTTGTCAAATATTTTGATCGTTGTACTTTATTTTCAAACATCACTTGCCGCGCTTGTCATTTTGTATTACGAGTACAAGATTTACTTTGTAGCCTTTGGCCGGGCATTATCGCTTATTTGGGATATGTTGTATATATGGTGCTGGGCTTGGTTGATATCACTACGGATTTGTAAAATGTTAAACGGTTATTGTTTTGAGAATATTAATGGAAATAAATTGCTGAAATGAGTAGTTTTTAAACCCAGCCGGGCCCATCGTCTGGGTGATTCTCGCATTCGACATAATGACTCTCACTCAGGCCGACCCGGGCGGTCGTTACAAGTAGGGTGCCCATAAGATAAGTTCACGAATCCATATATAAAATTAATTGATAATTCAGATCTTCGTCAAAAGCCACTTTTCGCTTTAACTTGTAAATTAAGATTACTCAATTTTAACTTCAAAATAATGTCAATAGATAATTATTTAATTGGATTCATATAGGAATAGATAACATTTAATGTTGTACTGAGTATATATATATTAAAATTATTATCATAATATTAAATTATATTGCTATAAAATCCTTTGATCCTCAATCAAAATCGCCATCTAAATATTAAATTAAATTGAAAATATTGGACAATTTTTTTACTACTCTTACTAAATTTGTTCAATTCCAACTGGGGCTCTGTGCTACAGCCTCCTTGCCAAGCCTCATGGTCAGAAGTGAATTAGTACATTAGCAATATATGTTTATATTTTATGACATTTAAATTTTGAAAGATCATTAATGTTCTGTTTTAGGTAAAAAATACTCCCTAATTCATTTTAAATTAATATTTAACTTTTTTAAAATTGAATTTTGATCATCAGTTATTAATTATTCATTATTCTAAAAATATAAAATTTATATAATTTATATAATTGAATTCATTTTTAAATAATTTTACAATATTAATTTTTGAATTTTTTTTAATAATATAATTAAAGTAATAAAAATTTATTTCATATATTTAAAATTCAATTAAAATAAATTAAACTTGTGTATTACTACGGTATCGCTTATTTCGGCAATAAACAAGATAGGTCCTCTACTGCTCATGGTCGGGCCTAAAAGAACTACATTATCATTTTATTGTTTTCCTTGACTTCGCAAATTGATTTATGCATGTTCAATTTATTAGACACACAAATTAGGTTCCAATTTTTTTAATAGAACGTTTTATTAGGATAAAAGGGAAAAAGTCCCAAAAACAAAAAATGCTTCACACAACACAAACTTGTTTTTATACTAATAAAAGATGAAACAAACTCCAAGTTTATTGTGTTTGGAACTATTGGTGTTTTCTTCATTGTCTCATCACCTTCAAAAGGTGAAACCAGAACCATGCAGCTTGTCTTGAGTTGTTTGATCAATCTTCTCCTTCATCTTTTGAGTAAAATGATTCTTCCAATCCCCCACCTCCCCCTTTCTAAAGAAAGCATTATTACCAATCTCAACAGCACTACCTTCTCTATGTATTCCAGTTTTGTTTACCTCAAGATTGCTCAAATTCTCAAAGCTACACATGTTCATGATCTTCTCAGGAACACCCTCCATTTGCTCTTCTTGTGAGAATGGTTCACCCAAGAACTTGGCCAATT
Organism: Lithospermum erythrorhizon; assembly: GCA_019722365.1. Lineage (NCBI taxonomy): Eukaryota > Viridiplantae > Streptophyta > Magnoliopsida > Boraginales > Boraginaceae > Lithospermum > Lithospermum erythrorhizon. The sequence goes on along the minus strand of JADFUC010000006.1, from coordinate 64,133 downwards.
TTTTGATGTGAAAAAGAGTGTTTTCCTTCATGTCTTCATACTTCAAGAACATGACATTTTCAGGCTTTTCTTGACTCATTTTCCAGTACTCTAACACATGGTCCCAATAGGGTCCATAATAACTCCTCCCTTCACAAAAACCTCTCAACAGTTCTTTCAAAGGAAAAATACTGCCAAAAGGGAACTTCTTTGCAAAATGGAACATTGAAACAACCAAGTCTTTTGGGTCCCTACATATATAGACAATCTTGCAATTTTCTATGAATACAGATTTAGGCAATGCATTTAGAGGAAGATGGGTGCCCAATAATTTAAGTTCTTGATCCCTAGAAAATGAACCACTTGCAAAATCAGACTCCAAATGAGGAATACATTCATGGGAAACTGCCTTAAAAAGAGGATTTGAGGACTCGTCGAATTGGTTTCGGGTCATGATGGCAAAGCTCAAGGATTTGAGCCATGTAGTACCAGATTTTGGGGGACTACATATGAGAATATCTGTTGGATCAGCATTGAAGTTTTCTTGAAGGTAAAATACATTTTCCAGGGTGGTGGAAAAATACCAAAACCCTTGGTACAAATGGAGGTTCCATTCAGAATCAATTGACTCATCTTTTGGGAGATTAGCTATTATTTCTTGGTATTTTTGGAGCTTTTGAAAAGCATGTTCTTCATTTCTAGTTTCAAGATTAGCAACATTCTTCTCTATTGACTGAGAAGGATCCATTATAGAAAGCACAAACCTAAGATAGATGGTCAGCAGATATACTTGACAAGGAAATGATCCTGTTAAATAATGTGTTACAACATGTTAAAACATGTGTTAAGCATGAAAAATAGTCCCACCAAATGTACACATAATATAATAATTATTAAATATATTTCCACTAATCAATAAGGAACAAAAGAAAAAAGGAATAAATAAATAACAATAAGGAACGCAATCTAGAAAGATTGTTATAAATATTTATGGTTGTTATTATAACCAAATAAGATACATAATTATATGCATAATAAAGTGTAGATCAAAATAGGAAAGCAATATGGAAAGATAAACAATTAATTATGGTGTTTATTGAATGCCGATATATATAAAAAATTGAAGCTGTGTTATATTTCTATTCAATTAATGCAAAATCAAATACTCTCCATCTTATAAATTAGTGGTGTACAATAATTATTACAAATTTCACTCTTCATACATAAAACGCGAAACCATCACAATTAACACCTCATATCCTCGCGACCGACATCACTGGCGAGCTTAATCGCGAGACGTGTCTCGCCTCACTTTATTATATGTGTACCCATCAAAGTTATAATTCTCTCCATCTAAAGATTGTCTAATTTTAACTTTAAAAATAACTAGTTAAAAGTGGATCGATATACCTCAAAATGCATATATAAAAATTGATCAAATAAAACAAGATACGAGAAATTAAAAAAAAAAGTGTAAAAATGAATAATCTTTATTTGATAGAAGGTGTAGTATCTAAGTATTCAATATTCTAGATATGTTTCCCAAGTTTAATATTATGAATATAAGGATTGATTAGCATAAAGGTTAACGGTCAACATATATAATGTATTACATATAACATGGTGGCATCTAGCTTAATATGCTTAATAATTTAGTGACATCTGACTCAAATTTTCACAATAAAATTTTGAATTCAACTTTTCTTGAAAATATATATATTCTACTTTTTTTTATAGTACTTACTCTAATTATCTTTAGTTAATAATTTATGTATTAGTAATTTACAAATATTCTCATTAATAATTAACGTACCTTTCATTCTCTATTATTCATTAAAAGATATAAAATATTAAATAGTCGACCATCCCATCAAATAAATACAAAGGCTCATTTAGGACTAATATTATTGTTCTAACAAATTTTAGCTCCTACCAAAATAAAATGTTCTCGAATATTTGCCGTTCAAGAAATAATACGTTTCGCTATTACACGATTTTTGAGAAACTTTTTTGAGAGAATATTGCATTCATTCAAAAGAAAAAAGCAAGTTTATAGAGGAATTTTCATAAAATGATCATTAAAATTTTAAAGATACAACTTATTCATATAAAATTGGTCCAAAACTATTATTGTTGCAAATGGCGTCAGATCACATGTACGCTATCATGTCAGAATTTATGACATGAAAATATGTATCAATTTATAATAAATAATTTGCAAAGTGGACCCCTTCTATTTTTTAAAATGTGTTACTAAAATACCACATTTAATGATGTATTCAGATTTTCCTGACAAGAAACATGCTTAATACTTCTTAAACCGGAACTACTGAGATATATTGCCGGGCGAAGAGATACCCTTTCGCCTTTGAAATTGATTCAACTCCGTCAAATACCACGGATTCAATGTCGGATCACTTGTCAAGGCGAACTCTTTTAGCGGACGGTTCTATAAGTCAGCGGCAATGCATTCGAAAGCTCGGGTCGGCCACCTACCACATACACTCGATACTTAAGTCAGTAACGATAATGTTGTATTTAGACGCGAGTAAATACACAAAGATTATCTCGAGCATGTAGCTGCGAGAATATATATATAAGGCAAGGGGCGACTGCATTGTAGAAGAAAGAGTACCGCCACGTGTTCAGATTCCAATTAGTGGAGAGTCGGACTGAAAATTTTCCTTGGGCCTCTGACCCTAGACATCATGAGATTAGGCTACCTAATACTTCCTTCAATTCAAAACAATTACCGTTTGATTTTTTTGAAATTGAACTTTGACCATCAATTATTAATTATTCATTATTTCAAAATATAAATTTATATAATTTATTTCGCCTTTTAAAAATACTTTATAATATTAATTTTTTAATTTTATAATAATATAATTAAAAAATAATTGAAGATTCAAGATTTACCTTGATATGTGAGAAACTCTATTGTTTTTGGATTGTAGGAGTAGATCAGACATCGAAAATTTATCAAAAATAATAATTAAATTTATTAAGACGAATTAATCAAATTAATTAAAAATGAGCCCACTAAAAGACGCCACTCTACTAATTGTAGTTCTCAATCAAACCCTAATTCAAATCAAACCTCGATCGAATGCGGTTCCCCGAAATTAAGCCCCGGAATTAATCGAAGTAAAAATAAGGTTTACATTAATTAACCCTAAATTAGAAATCGAATAGGATTCCTCAAGGAAGTGTACCGCATTAAATGACAATAAAAATTGGTTCAAAATTTCAATTTTATTGATTAAAATCGGCTATAAGAACATTCCTAAGCTACGGGCTCAAAAAATGAAGAATCTAAAATTACTAGGGTTCAAAATAAAGTCTCCGGTTGGTGTGGTTCAAAAATCAAGGCCCAAAAAGCGGCCCTGGTCAAATGAAAAATCAAATTCCTAACCTTTCGTGATTATAGCGCTATAATGATTTCTTGGAGGAGAATTACTTCCTAAATCTCCGACGGTCCAGATCTTGCCTCAAAAATCAATGGTTAAGATCATAATCCAGCTGAAAATGAACCAACCAATCAGAAGCAAGCATTCAAGCTCTGGCTTCATATAAACCCCCTCCTATTTTTGGAAAAATTCCATCTCAAACACCACAAAACACACACCACATCCAAAATACCGAGAAAAATATGAGAAAACCTCCGGGAAGTTAAATCTTCTAAACCGCCACCAAAACACCACGCGGGTGGCCGGAACACCACTGTGTGGCCCAAAACAGCACTGAATCAAGATTACCGCACGACGCTAAAGAATCCTTAAGTTTGAAGCAAAAACTGGATGAGAATCGACAAAAATTTCTCAAGAACGCCGAATATTCGTGAATAAGCTAAATAACCCCTCATTATTCATAAATCTTGTACAACACTGAAAACCTCAGTTTGATTCATCAAGTTCCGTATATAGTAATATAATCGAAATGGCTCAGCCCCTATATAGCCGGATTCTAAGGCACGAAACACGTTAAAGTTCTCTGCCTGCCGATCAAGATCATCATCAAAGTGCTCAAGGCTCCACCTTCATACCGATCATCACTACAACAACAAGTCGCTACATACCGATGTAAGAAAAGCTGTAAGTAATGCTACTTGAAAAGCTTAAATCAAGTCCAAGTGAGGCCAAATCTCACTAAGTCCCACGTGGGACATATCTTACTAAGTTCCACTTACAACAACAGTTCTGCTATGTCACAGAATAGTGTTTCAAGAATGCTAATTCAAAGCTTAAATCAAGTCCAAGTGAGGCCAAATCTCACTAAGTCCCACTCTACAACAACACGCTAAGGTCGTCAGAGTACAAGCAGCAAGCACAGCTCAACACTTGCTTGCTATCACTCCATACAACTCAAATCTCGGAGTCCTATCTCAAATCAAGTGTCATATCAAGGCACTAAGTCCCACTCAAAGACAAGTGGCCTCTCTGTTAGAATCTAGTATGAATTTTAATTGTGATAAAACACCAAATTCATACATCCCGGATCCTCAAAATGACATATATTAATCTAACACACATAATATGCAATATGAATACGAGAGTTCTTACATTGCAGCGGAAGACGAATGAAATCACCCACTTCTGCTGCCCTTTACGCAGGTCCTTTCTCAAATAGCCCTCCATGCCCAATTACTTGACTAACACAAAAAGAGTGTCCTCTGTGATTGTACACACCCAGAGGGAATCAATCTCGCTAATTTTGAACTTCAAGTAGAGTTTTTTGAGGAACAAATGAAGTGAAAACTCTTCCAAATGGGAGTGGGGGCGCCGTTTTCAAGAGAGGAGGCAAGGGTTTTTGATTTCATGAAATGAAAAACCCTTGTCTCTTTAAATACCATTTGCCAATTTTCAATTCAAGCAACTCGTTAAGAAATCGCTTTAACTTAACTTAATCGCATCGTTATGTGCTTCCAATCAAATAATGAGTCACTAGTGAGTTTTTTTTATTTTTAATTAACTTAACAAGTCCATTGAAATACTAACGAGTCATCATCAAATAATTATCGTTATTAATTGATTTCACTGTTTAATTGATTAAACTTGCAAGTTTAACCAATTGATGTTCATCAATATATATTTGAGAAATATATATATATTGAGAGTATATATCTCTCAATTTACATGTCTCGCTTAATTTCATGCATGAAATATAATTTAATATCATCAGATGCTACAATAATTTTTAGGCTCGTATAATAGTAAGTTTCAGATAATAATAATAATAATAATCGACCAATTAGTATTATTATAACGACTAAATGAAAGTAAGATCTAGCAATCACTCATAACCCCTTAAATTATCATGAGAACCCACACTAGTAATATAATAACACAAGGTGAACACTAAGTTCTAGTAATCACATTTAACAAACCCGTAAACGACCGATACACAATCACGTAACTAAGAGAATAAAAAGAATCAATTTTCATTGATTTCAACACTCGCCTCAAGTTTATAAAGTCCCATCAAGATAAGGTTGTAGCTTATCCACATATAGTCCTACCACAAGCAAGACTTACGCTATAAACCCAAAGTCTCACCCAGAGTACTCAAACAAAGTCCCACATCGCAAACGCTTGCGCAAGTCTATCAAGTCTAACATGATCGGACATCAAGTCTAAGACCGAAATCAAGTCCATACAACCAACATGGAATACCAAGCCATGCTCCCCCTTGGCCGAATCATATCTAAGTCCGCACTGGGCCTCAAGTCCATCAAGACCAGATTACCTATTCAAATTTCAGAGCTTCTATCCAAATCCAAGTCAAATCAAGCTCAAGCTCAAATCAAGTCAAATCAAGTTCAAGCTCATACCAAGCTCTTATCAAGACCAAATCAAATCAAGTCGCTAGTGCTGTATTATCTCACAAATCGCCAAAGAACGCTAAGGACTTATAGTTCACAATCGATCCTCTTCGATTCGATAAAACCCGTATAATCGAGAAATTTTCCTATAGTGAGTTTTATTTTGTACCTCTAAGATAAATAATAAAAATTCTTCTTTGCATTACATAGGTCATAACCGGTCACATCACTTAATAATTTCATATTTGTATTAAAAAGGAGAGTTATTTTAAATTGTTTTGAACTGTAAAAAGGAGAGTTATTTTAAATTGTTTTGCCACCAAAGTTGATTAAATTATGGAATGAAATACAAAAAAAAGGAAAGGAGAAAAAAAAAAAAACGAAAACATGTTTTGTGCATTTATATATTACGGAATGAAATATAAAAACAGAAAAAGAAAAAGTCAACATGTTTTGTGCATTTATTATGCTCTAATTACGGAATGAAATAAGAAAAGGAAAAAAAGAAAACATATTTTGCGCATGGATTATGCCTGGATATCATTTCTGGCGAAAGTTCTGCAGTGTTCTTGGATTTCCAGGACATTCTTTACCAGCAGCAAACTACGCATTTTAGGGAGTAACTTTGAGGAATTGCCGGTATGATATTAGAAACTGATTGAGACATAATTCAATTGGCTTCAATGGTTGAGCTTAGCTTTTCCTCGATTCGGAGGTCACAAGAATTTTACGTATATGTTTTAATTATTATAATATTAACTATAAAAAAAAGTGGGATTAAATTGTATTTTGATCCTTATTAGTAATAATATATTCATAATTCCTAATACGGACACAAATGTTTCATTTTGGTTTCCATTTTAACAAAAACATTAAATTTTGACACGTTGGGACAATTGTATAATTTTATAATACATTTGTGATTGTGTATTGAAAAGTTATTTTTTTCATAATAGTTGATTGTTTCGAACTAATACTTTTGAACTCATTTTCTCATTTTATCCTCTAATAATTGTTTTTGATTTAGAGTTTGCTTTTACTTTTGATTTTGGGAGTAATTATATATATTATACATGGTATGATAATAATTTTTTCTAACTCCTTAATAAAGTACTTTTTGGTTAAATAATTACATAATATGAAACGGAGGGAGTAATACACTATTATTGGGACATAGTATAACTTAACAATATTTCCCCCACTTCCTTATTCCCTTCATAACTTCCATTCCAAGAATGATATGGGAAGGGGGTGTTGATTTATTTATTTTTGTGCTATTTTATTATTTAGGAAATGACAAAAAATGACCTCCTAAAATTTGGAAAAAATTGATTTAATGTTTAAAATACACGGAATGACCAACTTTGGTCTCTTCAAGAAACATCAGTCATCGAAAACGACCTAAGTTGAACTAGGGTGATGAATGAGAACTTTTAACAAACGTTAGTGATCTTTGATGTCAATTGCCCTCAAATATTTCATTAGTTACATCCTAGTGTTTAATCTAAAGTCCCCCAACTATTGAAAAATTCAAATCATACCCCAAAGAGATATTTGGGATACATAGAGAGATAAAATGCAAATTTTAACAATGTAATTTTATGTTATTTTTCAGTGTAATTTACTTTACATTTTCTTTGACATTTATAGGAACGAACGACCAACGTCCATCAAGCAAACAAATGGCCACGCACGAGATACATCCAACAATCAATTGAAATTTCTAATAGATTTGCATGTATTTTGACGTCCATGGTAGGCATAACGTTCAAAATCACATTGCACGTCTTCCATGGTAGTTCATGCATAATTAATCTATGAATTTTACTCTCTTTTTTCAAAAATATTAAAAATATGAAATTTGTTGAGCTTCATAGATTTGTTTTACATTAAACAATGGTCTGAGCCTCGCAATATAAATGGGTTGTATAGAATTGATCATTAACCTATTAATGTTGGAGATACTATTTTCAGTTTGGGCATGCCTCAATTGATATATATTTTAGTTTTTTTAACATAGAAAAATAAATCCTGGTTAATCATCCAAGCCTGAAGCCACAATTTCATTTGTTTGTTATATTGCATGTGAGACAAACTGATAAATTATCATAAGCCACTGTAATCTTTTTTCGGATAAAGTTTATATCGATAATATTTGTTTTAACTGGATAAATTTTATAGTTCAATAAAGTAACAAGTATCAACTTAATATTAGTTTTTAAGCCAGAATATGTTTTCAAGTATTTTATTTTATTTATATTACATAAAGCGGTACGGGTACCATATTTTATTTGAATAATGATCGATGGACTATAAAGGTATAGTCATACTGTCAAATCACGTCACCAACTTTTGTGAACTTCATTATCACGAATTGCCGTTCTTTTTATTTTTTTTGTCGGATGTCCCCGAAGGGACCACGAATTGCCGTTCTGCATTCAGAATCATGGAATGCATTAAACTCAATTATTGTTTTCTTGATTGTCTCTTGGCCTTGAAAATGTCAAACCAGAACCATACAGCTTCTCATCCATAATTTGATCAATCTGCTCTTTCATCTCTTGAGTTACATGATTCTTCCAATCTCCCACCTGCCCTTTCCTGAAATAAAGATTATTATCCATTTCAAGAGGGGTACCTCCCCTGTGCTTCCCACTTTTATTCACCTCAAGATTGCTCAAATTCTCAAAGCTACACATGTTCATGATCTTCTCAGGGACACCTTGAATCTCTTCCTCTTTCGAAAATGGTTGATCGAAGAAATCCGCCATTTTCTTGATGTGCAAAAGGGTGTCCTCCTTCATATCTTCATACTTCAAGAACAAGACATTTTCAGGCCTTTCTTCACTTGCTTTCCAGTAGCCTAAAACATGGTCCCAATAGGGTCCATAAATATGAAATAACCCGTCTGTGAGGCAAAGAATTTATTTTAATACGATTTTACTGTCCTGGCTGAGCGTTTTGTGGCGGTTAAAGTTAAAATTTGAACTTAATAACGAGCACATTGGACGATAATATATTTTGGGTATAAAATTTAATTGACCTGCTCAATTCATGCTGTTAAACCGGTAATATGAAACAAATCATGAACCAAACGAGACTTAAAATCCACTTAAAGGTCCCACCTACCACCACTAACTTCTTAACCTTATCCTCACCTCAACCTTATCATCAAAAAAAAACCATTCTTCTTCCCTAAGCAAAGGGGTCGAACCCCTCTCAACCTTCCCTTTGATTTTTTTCATTTCTCGCAAAATCTTGTGGAATCTAGGTTTCAATCTGCCTCTATCTTTGTTCATCAAAGATACATGAGTTTTAATCCTCCAATCTCCTCATTTGAAGTTATAGTTGACTAATTGACGGTTTGACTTTTATGTTGCCTTTTAGATCTTACCTATTATTGATAGAAATATTATCTATGTATATGAGATTTAAGGTGACTGAGTGATTATCGTTAGAAAGTGGTATATGTTGAGGTTTGACTTTGTTGACTTTTCTTAAGTTAACTTTAAGTTGTAGTAGGAGATTGTGAGGACTTAATATAGTTATTTTCTGGGAATAGAATTATTGGTTTGGATATGGATAGTAGAGATTGGGCCGAGAAAGTTCGGGGAAAAGTTCAGATAGTATTTAGTTTGAATTTAATGATTTAATTAGTTGGCACCGATTGTTGGATTCATTAGAACGTGATTAAAGTGTTATTGTCGGTACAAGCGGCGACCCTAATATTGAGATTTTATGAAGTTGACAATTAGGAATGTAGTTACGCTTGGAATTTTAGAAGTGTATACTAATCTGGGGGATGGGGATGACGATAAGCAGTGAGTAAATTTGAATCATGTAGACGCGTATAATACTCGGGTTTATATGGGACGAAGAGAGCCTTATCCTAAACGTGTTATAATGTATAATTTCTTTGAATAGGAGCCGAGCCTCGACCTAGCACCTAAGACTACCTGTAGTTATCATTAATGGTTTCTGGGCTCGAGAAGTAGTACAAATCTCACTTACGGGAACCATGTATATTATGTTCTTTATTTTTCATGTATTTCATTGCCGACTATTTTGACATGCGTATTCCGTGATTATGATTTATATTACGATAATTGTGATTATGATTTATATTATGAGATAATTGTGGATTATGATTCATATTACGAGATAGCTGCGATTAAGCGATCCATGTTACAGGTATTGCGGATTATGATTCATGCTACGAGATCAAGGTGATCATCGCGGGTTATACCACGTGGTGTCAGGTGTACTTGCGCCGCGGTGGATGTGTGTCAGGTGTAACTGTGCGCAGTGTATTTTGATCGCTTTGTTTGTTATTTGGCTGAAATAAGGTGACTCGACCGGGAGGTTTCAAGGTGCATATTGAGCGGGTACTCGTGGATTCGGGAGGTTCAAGCGATATGCATATGAACGGTGTAGCCTCGGTCGAGGATGATGGAGGCCTCATCCTCGATTATTCGAGTGATTCCTCATTTGTTTGTTATCATGATGGATTCTCATTTGTTGCTATTTGTGGAGGTGGATTCTTGATTGTTTGTTATCAGGAGCATTTAATTCCCTATTTGTTGGTTATTTGTGGAGGACCTCATTTGTTTACTTTCATTCGCGAGGTGGATTCTATTTGTTTACTATTTGTGGGGAGTGATTCCTCATTTAATGACTTTGTGTGTCAATCGTTTTAAACGAATATGCATTGCTGATGGTTATAAGCTCCCCGCGTATAGTATTATGTGATTTGCATCAATTATTACTCCGGTGTAATTTTTGTTTAATGTATATACATATGTTATATATATATAACATTATATGTGACTGGCAATATTCAGATATTGTATTCACTACCTAACATGACTCCCTTTTCTCTATGGGCGGGCTGCTTATGCCTAGGTCTCTTAGGAGCGACGCTGTTGGCCGGTGATCTCAGACAAGAGCCACAAGACATAAAGCAGGCGGTGGTGGCATAGGAAGTCTCTACTCTACCATTTCTTGTTGTCGACCAGATATTCTAGACTTCAGGTGTTGTATTTCATCGAGGGGTCTAGTTGTCAGTAATTTTCCTACGTTTGTATTTTGGATTTCGTGATATCCTGGGCTGTATTATTCAGTGGATTTGTATTCTTTTGTCTTTGTTTTGTTGGATGTGTTGTTGAACACCACACACGTGAATGAGTTTTGTCTTTGTTAGTGTCGTTGTGTCATATTTGTTATTGTATCCATCGATCAGCGACTGTACAAGTGCTTGTTAATTTATCTTAACTCTGGCCGACTCGTAAGGGTCGTTACAATTTTGCATTTGTTTTATGTTCGTGGTCTTTGCGGTCTGTGTGTTATGTGCCTAGCTCTGATAGTTGTTGTAGAGTTGTCGATATCATGTTTTCTCAAGGCCCATCTTTCCTTTCTTTTGCTATTTCTGTGGACTGCCGGGATAACACCACGAGGTCTGCTCGGGTCATGCCGTAGGTACAGCAGTGGGTGCAACAGGAGTCATGGTGAGGCGCTAGACGCAGAAATGTCCGAGCCAGAAAAGCTGAATGCAGCCTAACGCGGGACCGTGACTCGCAAATGTCAGGAGATCGAGACCGTAGTACCCGTCAAGGCGGCTCGGGAGTTGCTGCAGTTATTTGACCGCTTCCCCTCGAAGCTGACCCGCCAAGCCTCCGGAGCCGATTCTATTTCAGCGTTAGGGAGTTCATCTGTGACTGAGAGTATATTTGAGCCTACGGGAGTTAATGGGAGTTGAGGACCATATTCGCAGCCTACGTAGTACACAGAAAATGAGATCATGGGAGAATGTACACCGATCTTTGATCAAGGGCCAAGTGCATACCGGTGTTATACTATCGGGCTAGGAATTATTTCGAGGGAGCTTTTGTCCAAGGTATATGTCGCTCTAGAGAGAATTGATCCACCAAGCTAGTGGGCAGTAAATATAAATGACTACGAGAAAAGTCTCAAGTGATCTCTCGCCGGTTTACTCTGCAGTGAATACTACTGCGGGAAAGAGGATCGGTAGATCTGCTGATTTGAATGAACCGAGATCCGCACTGTGTTGTCACCAAGAACTATACAAGTTTCCATGAACTAGCTGGAATGACGCCCATGTGTAGAGATGGATTTGGCTCATGTCCAGCTTGTATAAAAAGAGAAGATATGACGCCCAACAGCCTCCTAGGTTCCAGACGCCCATCACAGCCAAGGCCGTTATATCCGTAGCGCCGCCTGGGCCTCGCTACTAATTTCAATTCAAAGACTATCAAGCTTATGCCCATGTCTTTAATCGTCCTGGATGTCGGTAGGTCATCGGGAGTGAGTAACAATGGGTGTTTCCAAACGGTCACAGAGCCGCGGGAATGCCGGTAGATAGGTTATGGTCTGCTATCGATGTCGCTGTGAAGCGGCACACGTCAGTTTCATTGTCCCTGTGAGGCAGAAGATGGAAAGTAGCACATTTACTCTAGTGCAAATTTAGCAGAGGCTATCAAGGAGGTCGTGGAGGCCCATTCAAGCAGAGGAAGCTTTTGGGCGTAGAGTCGGAAATAGATCGTGGCAAGTAGTGTCGCCGACTAGTCGTGGTGGCGCCGAACTAGTCGGGCAGATATTTGCAAAGCATTCAAAACAGAAGCTCGATTTCCCTGCAGTAATGTGTACTAAATTTATGTGGGTTGGAAGCAAAGTCTTGTTTGATTCCTCGAGCTACTCATTCCTTCACATTCTCCGAAATTTTCCCAAATGTATTCCTAAACTCGAGAAATTCTTATTATACCACTTCTAATTCTAACTCCGGGTGGAAAGTCTATTAAGATTGATGAGGTACTTAGAAATTATCCCTGAAGTATTGAAAATCAATGTTTGAAGATAGATTTACTACCTTTTGAGATGAATGATTTTGATCTTATTCTAGGAATGGATTGGTTGGGGAGACATCAGCAAGGCGATATATCATTATCTTAAAAAGATCAAATATCTAGTCCCGTAAATCTAAGATTTCCTTCTAGCGATAGAAAAATTTTTCCTCTTGTCTCATTTCTGCCTTAGTTGCCTATAAGATGTTGAGAAGTGGATGTGTTGGTTATCTTGTCTATGTTGTCGACACAAGTAAGGAGAAGATCGACCGGTGGTGCATGTCGCGAGTATGTCGATGTTTCGAGGAGCGTCGACTTCCTTGGCGCGGTAGAGGTGGAGTTTTCCATATAATTACTTCCCGTACTACTCATTTCTATGGCACCTACGTAATGGCTCCCGCCGAGCTAAAGGAGTTGAAAACGCAATTGCGTGAAATTGCTGGATGGGCGGATTCATTCACCAACTAGTTCACCTGGGTGCTCCGGTGTTATTTGTAAAGAAGAAGATTGTTGTCATAGACGATTATATACCGAACAAAGTAACAATTAAGAATCGATATCTGCTGCCTAGGATTACGATATGTTTGATCAATTGAAGGAGGCTCGTATTTTCTAAGAATGACTTGAGGTCAGCACCATCGCTTGAGGATTAAGGAGGACGAGCAAAATGTTTCCATTTAGAACAAGAGATGGCACTTACGAGTTTTTGGTGATGCCGCTTAAGCCGACGAATGCCCCTCATAGCCGCTTATGGACCTTGGTGAATCGTGTTCCGCCTTACTTGGATAAATTTTGTGGTGGTGTTCATTGACTACATTCCGATATATTCGCATGTAGGAGAGCATTTAAGAACACTCGAGAATCATACTGAGAATTTGAGAAAATGAATTGTATGCCAAATTTCAAGTGTGAATTCTCGTCAGAAAAGTGCAGCTGGTCATGTGATTTTAGGGTACAAGTGTTGATCCTCAAAAGCAGCTGTGTTGGATTTAATTGGGACCACCCAATTTGTGTTACCGAAATACAAAGTTTTACATGTGGTCTGGGGCCGATACTATCGAAGATTTATACAGACTTTTTCACTATTGCAACACCCATGACCAAAGTTGGACTGAAGTGGAAAGTTCCATTTGTTTGAGTGAGAATTGTGAACGGTGTCAATGAGTTGAAAGAGAAATTGACTACCGCTACAAGATAACTCTTCCGCCAGATGATGGCTATGTTCCTTGTATAAATGACAAGGCCACATCATGGTCGGGACGCTAAGCACGCAACATGGTAAGGTAAGAGTCTTATGCACGCGCGACAAATGGGAAATCATGAGAAGAATTACCAACGCATCGCATTTGGAACTAGCCGCAATTGTGCTTGCACTAAGGATTGGAGGCATTATTTGTACAATAAATTTTTACTAATCACAAAAGTTTGAAATACCTCCCGACGCAGAGATTTGAATCTCGAAATGTAAGGTAGATGGATTTTATCAAATGACAGGATGTTTCCATTGAGCATCATCCCGAAAGGCGAATGTGGTGGTTGATGATTAAGTCGTAGTGAAAGGTTATGAGCCATTAAATGAAATGAAGAATTTGGTGTTAATTTTGGAGCGGAGCTGACATGGCTCATGGCGCAAATAAGAGTTCTGACTGTTCTTCTTGATCGAATACTCGAGTGGCAACAGAAAGATGAGAAATTGCAAAAGATAATTGGGAAAGTGAAAAGCGAAGCAGACGTACTTCATAATGTGAGACGATGGAGCTCTTACAATGCATGGTAGATTATTCGTGCCTCAATTTCTCGTGAGTCAAAAGGAGATTTTGGACGAAGCTCATAATGCTCCATATAGTACGCATCCCGTGGTACAAAGATGTATGTGAGACTTAAGAGCAAAGGTATCGTGGCTCAAATACGTACAGGGAAATTATCAATTTGTATCAAATGTCTGATTTCATCAGTGAAGACGAACACCGACATTCGGGGCCGGGGCTATCAGAACCCCTTCCTATTCCGTAGAAAGTGACTTGGGAGCATGATGGATTTTGTTTTCGGACTCCCAAGGACATTGAGAAACAATGACGGTATTGCATGATAGTGGGATGCACTGCCTAAATCACTATTTCTTACCACTAAGTCAACTCACTATCTCCCGAAAATAAGAATATGTTGATCAAATTGTGCGATTGCATGGAGGCCGTATCCATCAGACGTATCGAGATGATAGATTCTACCCCTTCTCAGATTTTGGAAAGACATGAAGCTTATTGGGGACGAAAATAATTTGAGTACATCATAACGGAAAACCTATGGATATATGAGTATAAATATAACCATGTATCCGTGGATCTAAAGTGCTTACTACATTATTAAACAAATACACATAATTACACATGTAATGACAGTAGTACTTACAATGCAAATGGGAGTAAATTCCACCAAAATTCATTATCAAATTCACAACGTGAATTTGACTTCTCTTCAGCTCCTTGTTGTAATATCAATCGTATGATATTCTAGTTGATCCACACCTGTAAGAGGCCGAATCAAGAACTCGATTTATGCTAGTAAACAAGGTTGAACAAAACCAAAATCCCAAGAATTTTTATTGTACCCGCCAAAGCGGGGGGCTATTGTGGTTTTCACGAAAGATTTTATTTTCTTATTCTTTCATGAAAAACCCTAAAGCTGCTTTTATATAGGCCAGTTAAAACAACCCTCATAAGCAACCCGCTATATTAGTTGACTCGTTAACTCTATTAGTTCGTTAAGACACTAATGAGTTGCTATCGAGTTGAACCATTTAATTAGCTTAATTAAATAGTAATGCAGTCAATATCAATAATCTTTCGCCATTTGAGCAATACTAATTACTTCCAACCAATTAAATAACTATTTAATTGATTCTATTTTGTTCAATAGATATTCTACATAAATGGAACTTTGTAATGAGAAATACATTTCTCAATTATACAATTCTCTTTAATTTCATACATTTAAATATAACTCAACGTCATCAGATGCTACATGACCTTCTGTGCCTCGATATTAGTAGCCAGAGCAATAATAATAATTGACCAATTACTATTATTATAACGACAATGAGTAAGATCTAGCAATCGTCATAACCCCTTAAATTATCATGAACTCACTAGTAATATATATCACGCTTGAACACTAAGTTCTCGATAATCCACATTTAACCCAACTGCAAATGAATTTGCTACACAATTATCACAACGGGCATAATAAATGGAATCAATTCTCATTGATTTCCAACACATCATTTCATCCATGCCGACGTGGGAGAAGCCGAGAGAAAATCAAACATCGAGGATATGCTGCTGGCCTGTGGTCAATTTTCCGAAATCGGGATGACGAATTGCCTAAAATGGAGTTTGTATAATAATAGCTTCCACGCCAAGATTGGATGGCACCATTTGAGGCATTCTAATGGAAGGAAACGTAGAACTCCAGCTTGTTGGAACGAAGTATGGGCATAGAAAAGTGTACTACTCGGAGTCGCGGAAAGCGTCGGTGGAGCAGTAATAAAATTGGATGCAAAGACTAAAGTGGCGCAAGATAGACAAAAAGATGTGCGCGCATCGCGTGGATTTAACGCTTGAAATTGGTGATAAAGTATTCTTAAGAATATCCTCGCGAGTGTGTGTATTTCAGAGATTCGGGAAGAGAGGGAAGCCGAGTCCACGATATATCGGTCCGCATGTAGATTTTGGGCAGAGTTGTCCGGTAGCCTATCGCTGTCAGCCCATAATTGACACATAATTCATTTTCATGTGTCATGTTTGAGGAAGTATATCCTGCATTTTAATCTCTCATATCTAGAAGTCACAACTAACTAGTTTTATAGAGAATCTTTACGCATGGGTTGTAAACCGTGAAAATTCTTGATCGTAAGGAAAGAGGTTACAAATAAATTTGTGGCTTTGAAGTTATGTGTCAGAGCTTAAATCACGAGTGGAGGAAGCACAGGAACGAGAGGAGGATGTCAGAAATCAGTATCCACATCTTTTCGAAGTAGAAGGTTAGTTCTTAAACTTGTGCTATAATATGTAATATGAATGCCCATGAGGCCGAAAAGTTGAAGCCGGGAACGGGCCGTTGGTAAGCTGAAAATTTCGAGGACGAATTTTTATTAGGGTGGGGAGATCGAATACCAACCCGTCTGATAAACAATTTATTTTAATGTGATTTTAGTTGTCCGTTGAGTGTTTGCGTTAAAGTTAAAACTTGAACTGAATAATGATACGGGCTGGACGTATAGTTATATTTTGGGTATATAGAAATTTAATTTGATAATTATGTTGTTAAACCGAGAAGAGAAGCGAAATTGTGAACCAAACGAGACTCTAAACTCCACTTAAAGGTCCCACCTACCACCACTAACTTCTTATACCCTTATCCTCACCTCAACCTTATCATCAAAAACCATTCTCTTCTTCCCTAAGCAAAGGGCCGAACCACCCCTCTCAACCTTCCCTTGATTTTTTTCATTTTCTTGGCAAAATCTTGTGGAATCTAGCTTCATAATCTCGCTCCTATCTTGTTCATCAAAGATATGAGTTTTAAACCTCCAATCTCATTTTAGGCTATAGTCGATTAACTTCGATTATTTGACTTTTATGTTGCCTTTATCTTGAGTTTATTATGTGACGTAAATATTATCTAAGTGTAGTTAAGAGATTTAAGATGAGTTTGAGTGATTATTAGTTTAGAAAGTGTGTATGTTGAGGTTTGATTTTAAATTGTGAGGGAGATTAGAGAATTTAATATAGTTATTTCTGGGAATAATTATTTGCCGGAGGCTGACAGTAGATTGGCCGAGAAAGTTTAAAAAGTTCAGATAGTATTTAGTGTTTGAATTGGAGGTTGTATTTAATGGTCTAATTGGGTTTGTAATTGATTGTTGATTCATTAGTGACAAAGTGTTATTGTCAGTAATAAGGTGATGACCGATTATTGAGATTTTAAGAAGTTGGCAATTAGAGCCGTAGTTACGCTGGAATTTTAGAAGTGTATACTAATCTGGGGGATGTGATGATCAAGTAAGAGTAATAAATTTGAATTGTGAGACGTACAATACTCGGCTCAGATAGATGTTAAGAGAGCTTATCCTACGTAACGGGTTATAATGGCGTACTTTGAATAGGAGTCGAGCCCGGACCCAGTACCTAAGACTACCTGTATTAACACACGCTGGGGCTCGAGGTGAGTACAAATCTCACGATGGGAACCCTTCATATATTATGTCTTTATTTTGCATGTGTTTTGTCATGGGACTATTTTGACATGCTTATCTCAAGGATTATGATTATATTAAGCGAGATAATTATGATTATGATTTATTATATAATTTGTGATTTATGATTCATATTATGAGATAGTTGTGATTATGATCCATGCTATGAGTAGCTTTGATTATGATCCACAGAGACGTGGTCATCAGGGTTATACCAATGCAGGATGTGTGTACCAGGCTGCCAGGGCTTGACGGCGTGTAACTGTGGTGCGTGTGTATTTTGATTGCTGGTTTGTTATTTGTGGAGTCAGCGGTGACCCCGACCGGGAGGTTTGGTGTGGTATGCATATTGAGGGTAAACAGGATTCGGAGGCTCAGCATATGCATATTGCGAGCTCTGTCAAGGATTGGTGGAGGCCTCATCTCGATTATTTGGAGGTGGAATCATTTGTTTGTTATCATGAGACGGATTCCTCATTTAATGACTTCTGTGTGTCGGTGACTTTTTCTCTTTAAAACGAATATGCATTGTCAAGCGGTTATAAGCTCCTAGATAGTATTATGTGATTGTGACAATTATTATCTGTAATGTTATGTATATACATATGTTATATATGCTAATGATTATATGTGACTAAAGATCGTATTTCAGATTCACTGCCTAAATTGACTCTCTTTTCTATGGGCGGGCTGCTTTTATGCCCGGGTCTCTAGGGGAGCGATCAGTTGAGGTGGTCGAGATCTCAGATGTAGTCATGAAAGATCATAGCGAGGCGGTGCATATGTGAAGTCCTCATCACCATTTCCTTGTTGTCGATCAGAGTATTCTAGACTTGTGTTGTATTTCATTGAGGGGTCTGATTGTCATAATTTTCCTACGTTGTATTTGGATTTCTTGTATATCCTTGGGTTGTATTATTCGTGGATTTTTATTTATGTCTTTTGTTTTGTTGAATATGTTGTTGAACACCACGACGAATAGAGAGTTTCATAATTCACAGGCCATATTTGTTATTGTGACCATTGCACTAAATATGTTGTTAATGATTCAACTCTCAAGGCGGCCGATTGGGATTATCAGTTACAAAATATCCCCGCTTCCACAAAATACTCAATGTATTCTAGAGTCACAGCCCTGTACAAACCGAAAATTTAGGAAGGAATGACGAATAAAATAATATTAAACAAATGATCGAAAACATAAAAATTTAATGGAAGCGAACAACATAATATTCTAATAATTGAATGACAAAATTGTATTTTTTTAATGATAAGAATTTACTTTTAAAAAATTTAGGGGTAACGATAGCCCCTTTAATTCCTCCACTCACCTCAACTTCATTCAAAGATATTAACTTCTTCAAAAAATGTCACATGGAAACAACCATGTCCTTTGGATCCCTGCATATGTAAATGATCTTGCAATTTTGTGTGATTACAGATTCAGGCATATGTATAAAGAAAAAAAAATATATGGAAGGTGTGTGGAAATCAAGAGAATATTGGACACCTAACGCTGAACATGTATAATATCAATAGAGAATTTTTGATAGAAAATTAAATACAAACATCAACCGCCATAAGAACACAATTTCCTTTAAATCGATTTCGTTTCCTCTACCAAGATGCTTAGGAATCTCGAAAAACAACCGATTCCCATGATACAATGGTTAGAATGCATATTGCCTTTAGAACTACTTGCCAAAGTGTTCAATGAACTCGAGATCGAGCAAGACTATCACCAAGAAAAGATAGTTTGTTTGTGTTTGTAAAAGTGATTTCTGCTTCTCGACAATTCAAGGAAGTAGCTGTTCGCTCAACTTAAAAAGAGAGGCTGCGGGTGTGATCAGTCACTTCTTTACTCCACTAATCAATTGCTACTTAACTCTGTAGTAGTTAATAGCATAACATCCAACTCAATGCCATTTAACTCCAAAACGGAAGAAACCAAAGGTCTCCAAACCTTTGAGGTGCAAAAATGAATGTGAAGATAATAGTGGGTAACCAGAACTCGAGTTCAAGGAAGTGACTCCCAAGGCCCCGCTCCCGGACTAATGTTTTATATTATACCGGATATAGAGTTTCATACTACTCAGACCTCTCCCCGCACCCGCATGGAATTTAAAGCAATTTCATGACTAAATATTTACTCATGACTAAAATGACCAACTATATAAAATGGTCCATGTTCCATCTATCTTCCAATATGGTACACTTAAGTACCAAATTTTGCATTCATTTTTCCAACAATCCACCACATGAATCAAAATTAAACGAATAGTTGTAACATATGTTTGGTGATAACTACAACGACCAACACCTACATAGGATAGGTAGGCCTGAGACCCTTGAAACTTTCCTCGTGGTTTGCATGTGTACTATGTAAATCAAAGCTGCAGCCTACAACCCTTGAACCATTCTTTTTACTGGAGCACAACGACATACTACACACAGGTATTGACTAATACTTTACTCAGTTCTCATGAGTGTGTCCGGTTTGGCCATGGACACCTACCTGGTTCTATGAGATTCCTCGAGAAATGCGCCCTCTTATTTCTCCACTAAAGCGGCCTCTACTTGAGCTCACATAGGTGACTTCTCCAACTTATAACGTAACCCACGATATGCTTTTACTAGATCTATTGATCTTTTCCAAGAAAGTCATTAAAAACAAAGCTCATCCTGTTCCTACGGGTATCACTGTTCTCATCCGAGAAATTGGTGAAGGGTGAAAAACTCCCACGGTGATTTAACTATGATTAGAATTAGGTTGTCCCATTGAACCTAGTTCTTGGGATCTCCAGTCATCTAGGTTGGATTTTCCTTCATAACCATATTATCTAATGGGCTTCAGTCCCATTCCTTTTGATGATTTGTCAACTAGTTCTTTATTTAACCTTTGGTTAGCGGATCCGCAATGTTATCCTTTGATCTCATCTAATCAATAGTGTTAACTCCAGTTGAGATTAGTTGTCTAATGGTATTATGTCGACGGCGTATGTGTCGTGACTTACCATTATACATATGACTTTGTACCCGTCCAATTGCTGATTGACTATCACAATGTATGCAAACTGATAGCACCGGTCTTTCCCACTCATGAATGTCCTCAAGAAATAGGCGTAACCATTCAGCCTTTTCACTACACTTTTCCAATGCTATGAACTTAGATTTCATAGTGGATCTAGTGATCATAGTTTGTTTTGAGGACTTCCAAGATATGGCTGCACTCGCTAAAGTGAAAACATATCCACTTGTGGATTTGGAATCCTTCATATCGGATATCCAATTGGCATCGTTGTATCCTTCAAGGACAGCTGGATATTTGGTATAGTGCAACCCATAATCTCTAGTATATCTCAAGTATCTATGTATTCGTATTATGGCTTTCCAATGATCATGACTAGGATTACTAGTATATCGACTTTTAATTTTGCCTACAATGTAGTTAAATATCAGACGAGTGCAACTCATTAGATATATGAGACTACCTATTATTTGAGCATACTCAACTTAAGTAATAATAATTTTCCTTTTTATTCCTTGTTAGGTGCCGACTTATGTCCATTAGAGTTTTTGGATATTTTTGCATCACTTTTACCGAATTTTTCTTAGTATCGTGTCAACATAAAGCGAGTCCGCTCAATACTACCCTTGTTGATTTTTCATGATTTTAACCTCCAAAATGATATCAACATGTCCCATATCTTTCATATCAAATTTATCATTTAACATGTCTTTGATTGATTGTATCATTTTGTGATTAGCTCTAACAATGAGCATACACACATGTAGGCATAATATGACATAATATCCATCTCTTGTTGTCTTCACATAGACACATTTATCATATTCATTAATTTTGAAGCCAAATAAAATAATGTTTTATTAAATTTTCTATAAGCATTGCTATGATTGTTTTGTCGCATAAGGACTTTACAAGTCTACACACTTTAGCCTCCTTTCTTGGAACTTTAAACCCTTCTGGTTGTTCCATATAAATTTCCTCATCTAAATCTCCATTCAGAAATGTCATTTTTGGATGTAACTTCGAGTAATGCGTGAGTTAGGTATCAAAATAGTCTAGTCTCTCTTTCTGTCTATTACCACAAATGACTAGCCTACCTTTGTACTTATCAATTGTTCCATCGGTCTTCATCTTCCTCTTAAAGATCCATTTTGATTTAAGAGGCTTGCACCAAGGTGGAAGATCCACCAATTCCTATGTGTGATTTTGAAGAATTGAATCAATCTCACTTTGAATTGCTTCTTTCCATAAGGGTCCTTCAGTTGAAGATACCGCTTCATGATAAGTTCGAGGTTCACTTTGTACCATATAAGTCATAAAGTCTGACCCGAAGGACTTCTCCACTATTGCCCTTTTACTTCGTCGAGGTTCAAACTCAGTTTCCTCGCTTGGACTATCTTCATCTATAGTCTCTTCAACTCTCGCAAAGATTATCATCCTCTTCGGGGTCAAATGCTCCTAAGAACTTGCTTCTTCTCCTCAATCTCAAAGGAAAAACATTCTTTAAAATGTTGCATTTATAGACTCAAGTATGGTTTTTTTGTGCACTCTTGATTTTCGATTTATGCACTAGGAACTTATATGCATTACTATTGTGTGCATACCAATGAAGATCACCGCCTTTAGGTCCTATACTCAATTTGCTTAGTATGCAGTCCAAGACCTTAGCAAGACAACCCCAAGCCCTCAAATGGTTATAGGTTGGTTTAAATCCTCTAAACAACTCATAGACTGTCTCATCCTTATGTTAACGAGGTACTCTATTTAGTAGGTAATTAGCTGATAGAATTGCTTCCTCCCACATTTGTGGTGGTAGTCCTGAACTTATCAAGAGAGAATTCATCATCTCCTTTAAAGTTCTATTCTTTCTTCCAGCTACTCCGTTTGACTGCGGTGAGTACAGTGTTATGACTTCATGTATTATACCATGTTCGAACACAACCGCATCGGCAACATATTCACCACCTCTATCACTTCGTATCACCTTGATTTTCTTATTAAGTTGATTCTCAACTTCATCTTTGTAAATTGCAAACTTTTGTATTGCTTCTAGTTTACCTTTTAAAAGGTACACATAATAATATTTTGTGTTGTCATCGACAAATGTTATAAAATAACAATTTTCACCTCTTGATGGTGTTGAAATTACATCACACACATCACTACGAATTAGGATCGTTGACTTGTATTTTACAAAAACCTTTGAAAGAATTGCTTGCTTAGCTTCAACACAGTTCCACATTTGAATTTAGATCAAAATGAAATTTAGAATGCTCTCATATTTAACGAAGCCAAGAAAGAATTAAAATTTACATGTCCTAATCTAGCATGCCAAATATTTTGAGACTCAATCAAATAAGCAGAAGTAGTAGCCATTTTATTCATGTTTGAAACAGTCATTACATTGAGTTTAAAGAGGCCATCAAGGACATAGCCTTTGCCTACAAACATTCCTACTTATCGCCTTTTATAACCATACGAAACCCGTGTTTCGGCTGAGCAAATGATCTAGAAACGAGATTCTTGCGGACTTCGACACATACAACACATGATTCAGAGTCACCTCCTTGCCTGATGTCATATTGAGCACAATGGTACCTTCATCTTCAATTGTAGAAATCGAAAAATTCCCCATATACATCTTTTCTCCAGTGGCAAGTGGCTGGAAATTTATGAAAAATTCATAAAAGGGATACAATCATGAGAAACCGCCAAGGGCTCGAGGATTCATCAAAATCACTTTCGGGTTACAATAGCAAAACTCAAGGCCTTGAGCCATGTTGTGCCTGTTTTTGGAGAGCTACAAACAAGAATATCTGAAGGGTCAGCTTCGAAGTTTTCCTGAAGGGAAAAGATCTTCTCTAAAAAACCTGGAGTGTACCAAAAGCCTTGGTACTCATGAAGGTACCAACTGGAGGCTCCCAGTTTCTCCTTAGGAAGCTTGTCTATTATTTCTTTGTATTTCTGAGTTTTGTGAATACCATCTTCATTTGTTACAAAATTGTTAGTCCATATTTTTCTCATTAGAGAAGGAAGAAGTCATGATATCATGATAGGAAATCGTGGAAATCTCAAAAGAAGGTTTTCAAGAAGTGTGTATGCACAGATTTAATCAAACTAACACTCTTAATAAATAGAGCTAGATCAAGGCTTGCGGAACTAATCCAATCACAGGAATCGCTGAAATAATTCTAGAAATTGGCCTTTAGGCGGATCTAGGAATTTGAAATTAAAGGTCTCATTCATGGCTAATTTGAAAATTTTTCATTAATAATTAAGTAAACAAAGAGAATAAAATTAAGATTTCACCGAATAATTTGAAATCGGCCAACTCTAGAACACACCATTTTTAACACACACACATATGTATACTAGTAAAAGAGACGTGCATGACATGCACCGATTTTTTCAAATATTTGATACATTTTTTATGTTTAATTCGAAATCATTCTAAAATTGTGTCTATACTCAGAACGAATTCGCTTCCTGTGTGGGCCCCCCCGTGTCAATCGGCCATCAACCTCAATAATCGTAGCCACCAACAACAATGATAACTACATAAAAATAACCTCATTTAACATCAACAAACAATACAACTCACATCGGGTGAATCATCACAACAACCGAAAAGTAATAATATAAATACAACATCAATTTGTTTTTCAACCTTTGACAACAATAATTATTACATACAAAGAAAAACTCCAAAGAAGATTAGCATGACTCGTTTGAACTCTCTGGGCCACCACGGCCACTCAAGGGTACTATATATTCGACCACGTGTCTCTGGGTCATCCCAAGAACAACCTAGGCATAAAACGCCGCCTGCTTGTGGAAAATAAGTGAGTCAGCTTGAGTGAATACAAATACTAATGTATAACCCACCTTATCATACAAAACAAGGATAATTCAAGTCCCTTACCTATTAAAGACTATATACCACAGTTATATTTATATGCTACCACCACAAGATAAATTTTCCTTAATGAAGCCTTCAGCCTAATGACACCGATAAACCCACACCATGTCAACAACTTACTCCACAAGCATTCCCATAATCACAAGAGATATCTCTATTTGTTATCTTTCTGAAGTATAGTTAATTCCCGATATAATATACAACTCAAACATACTACAACTCAACCAATTATCTTTAGTTCACCCGAAAGTTGCTACTCCCAATTATAGTTATACACCTCCTATGACATCTGAATGTTTATCATAAGAACCTCCAAATCGTCACTATCTTAATACAACCGAGCAACGTAGATATCTTAAATCAAGATAACTTAAGTACGGAATTATCTCAATTAAATTTTATTTAGTCTACTAACTATGCACCTCAACGGCATCAACTTTGCTAGGATCATAACTTATATACTAACACGCTTGAATCCAACTTTCCACTATATATAAAATATCATCAACATCTATAGATTAGCATGATTTGTCTATAATTTTATAATTAATGTTCTCTCATTCAAAAGTTATCGCAACCATTAACCAACTCAACTTTTTAACCTGTAAAGGATGTAAACTAATAATACCAACCTACGATCCATGTTAATATCCGATAATATTATCAATAATCAACCTAAAACCTAATTCGACATAATTTCATCAAGGCAACATCTAGTATAATCAGCTAATATCCATAACCAATAAAATGAGTCATAAAATGTATCATACAACACCATAGAAAATTTAAACAATATGTCAAGATATAATACAAAGTCTCAATAAAGCACACCATCACCTTAATAAAATCATACGCACTCAACAATCCACTCATAACTCTGGGCCATCAAACCATATATCTCTCTATATTCCACAACTATACACCAACCTCTAACGCGCACATGCTCAACTGGCCTACCCGCCAATGGACCAATCGCTAATAAACACCGCTCTTATACCGTAGTATAAGGCCAACACCAACAATGCACACAGCAAAGTGATCATAGATAATCATACCGCACTTATACCGAAGTATAAGGCCAACACCGACAATGCACACAGCAAAGTGATAATAGATCTCACACCGCACTTATACCGAAGATAAAGTGCACACCGATAATGCACACAAAGAAAGTGATAATAGATTCATTAATCGCACTTTATACTGGAAAGATAAGGCCAACACCGACAATGCACACAAGAAAAGTGATAATAGATCTCACACCGCATCTTTATACCGAAGTGATAATAGGATCTCACACCGCACTTATACCGAAGTAAGGCCAACACCGACAATGCACACAAAGAAAGGATAATAGATCTCACACCGCACTTATAATCAAGTATAAGGCCAACACCGACAATGCACAATAACAAAGTGATAATGGATCTCAAACCATTTATATCGAAGATAAGGCCAACACCGACAATGCACACAACAAAGTGATAATAGATCTCACACCGCACTTATACCGAAGTATAAGGCCAACAGCGTCACATATCCTGCAAGGAAGGAGAGTCACCTAACCCCTAATCATCCCAACTATAGGATCATATCCTAATACTCGCTCACCTAAAGCGTCACGTATAACTCCAACCAACACCTCCCAAAGAACTAACTACTCTATTCCCAAACAATATCAAAGCACACAGCCTAAAAACGCTTCACAATCAAAATCAATCGAATCGCCGGCAAAGCGCCACGTAAATACGTAAGGCCGACAAGGCCACGGAACATAGAAATGCCGACAAGGCCACAAAACACAAGAAACGTAAGTTGAGAGTTCAAGCTATTACTTACCTCAAGCAAATCTTCAACGCCACAGAAATACAATCACATAATCATATCATGGCTCACACAAATGAATCACACATCATCATACAACAATGACAAGTATACTATTCTCACATAATCATACCACAATGACATGTTTCACACCATTTAAAGTAAGTACGTAATGTAGCAAATTTTGGCATAAGTACTCACCTTGGTTAGCAATAAGAAACGTCCCGTCTAATCGATCCAAGTGCCTTTCCCACGTTCCGCGTCTAATCAAAACACCCGAAAATACAATTACTACTCACAACAATTTTAACCCTATCTTAATTCAATTCCTACTTTTCAACCCATTTATAACTTTATCCTCAAACCCACTACTACGCAAACCTACTAAAACTAATTTCAACATAATACCTCCAATATTATAAAATTCAAACTTAATTCTCAAACAACTAAATTCATTCCAAAACAACTATATAATCTCCAAATCCATTATTTTACATTTTTCCTCAAAAGTCAACGAAGCCAACTATTCCTCAACACATTTCATTCCAAATCAAGTATTATCACTTCCAATACCACAATCTAAGTTTAAGTGATAATTCTATACCATTTTAAATCCCAAAACTCAAAGTCAACCCAAATCTCAAAAAGTCAACATCCTCAAAACATCAAGAAATACTCATCCAAACTCTTAACTTTAACTCAAAAACAACTAATTTAAGGCCTAAGAATCGTTTATAGCAATAAAATTCAAAATCCAAAAAGTCAACAAAAAGTCAACTCATAAGAAACTCTCAATAAATACCAAAAGATCCGACCTTTTTACCTTTGAATCGCAGAGGATGACGAGGAGAAACTCTCCAAGAAATTTGAGGTCCAAAGCTTACAGATGGAAGAGAAATCAAGAAAAAATCAAAGGAGGAACCGGTTCGGTGGACAAGGCGAAGGAGTTGGGTTTGCTTGGGCCTTGTCGTTTACGGGGTTAACGGGTTGGCTCAATAGTTTTATGTAAGTAAACACGATCGCTTTAATTCAATCGATACTTCGCTTTAACTTATCTCAACAACCAACTTCCAAACATTAACATTTCCATCTTCGACTACAACTTTAAAATTTTAAATGCCGAATGTACTACCAACCGACCGACTTGTATTTTCAACTATTCAACTTCGAAATTTTGATTTCTCCTCGAAATAATCCAATCGAGCAACTAGTATGGCTTATTACAATAATATTAGTACCTGAACGGGTTATGACTTTATAATTATTTGTTAATTATCGAGAAATAATTTATCGAATCCTCGATACTCATATATGACTCTATAATTATTTGTTAAGTGAACAAATTATTAGTAGTTAACATCTATTGTGATTCAAATGGATAATTAATAGTAATCATAATAATAATAATAACACAACAATAATTCTACCAAAAGTATATAAAGATATGTTACATATGAATTTGTCAAGCAAATTGCGCCAAATATCCATTTAATGTGATATTTTGCATCATATCCACGACGTGACATTTGTAATCGTGATTTCAAAGAAAGATATATCAACTATACGAATCGAGGTATCCATAAAGAGATACAAATATTAATTTAACAATTTAATGTTCTCTGACTAAATATATTGATGAATTGATCATTAATATTGTATCATCGAATTATTTGTTTTTATGTCTATTAAATCGTATATAATTTAAAAAAATATAATTTAAATTTTTGTGATCTCACATATAAAATTCATATTCAGAGAAAATTAAATACTCCAATAATAATAATAATAATAATAATTCTATACCAAGCATATGATTATTTAACTAATACATATTATAATAATAATATTCATAATAAAAAATAAATAATTCTACATAAAATATATTATTATTTAATAGTAGTTAATTTCATTATAACTCATGAGTTATCACTCAAGAGGTGAAATTATTAATTAAAAAGATAATATTTTGACTAACTTTTAGATTTTTAAAGAGAATGACAATTTAAGAATTAATAATGCGAATGGAAGTTAAAACTAAAAACAACATCCTTATTCATTTTTATATATATTATTGATTATTGATATATATATATATATATATATATAAAAGGTTTTTCTAATATGAACCTTAAAAATCACAAGTTAAACGATAAAGTTCTCAAAAATTCTGTCAAGATATAAACTAATTTAGCTAAGTACTGAACAAAATATAAACCAATACATATAAACTCAATTGTATAAGTATTAATATTTTTATGATAAGATATTAGCTAATTTAGCTGCTAAAGAGTACAAACAATGACATTGTATATAAATAAAATTTTATAACTACACTTCACTAATAACCTCAAAAAAGTAATATTGTATGAAGTAATATTCTAAATGAAAACAAGAAAGAACAAGTAAATGGTATTTATACTGGCTCAGACACTCGGGAGGGGGACATTGGGTGAATAACATAGCTGATGTGAGGAGCAAAATTTGATTCCCTAAGATTCGAACTTGGGTCAAACAAATGTCTAAATCCATATGCTCGATCAAGGCCTTTTATTGTCTATAATATTTTTCAAACATGATTGAATTGCTTTGAACTAATATAAGCCGATCAAGATTGATCACGTTAGCTCAAGTGGCATCATTAGATCACGGTCCCGTGATCGAAAGCTCGTATGACCAAAACGAATTCAGAAGATATGTATATATGTGTCCAATGATATTTGTTTAGAATTTTAGGTTCGACAATTCTTAGACCTAATGATATATAACTATCCAGGTCATATAAGCTTTTATTTTGACTATGACCAAACTCTCCGCCTTTAAGCGATTATAACGGCATATGTCGTCACACAAATGAAGATAACGATGGGATATACGATGGATTTATCCGCCCCCATACAAGGAAGACCTCGTGCTCTCACACAAATTGGTACCGATTGGTTTACGGGATTTGCAATGCTTATTCACCATACTGAGTAAAGAAAGTTGTGTGTTTCATGACACACTTCTTACGGTTAACTCCACGACTAGAGATCGCGTGATAAAGGAATCGAAGGTAATCTTCCAAGTAAGTGCTCGGGAGCGCCGGAAACTCAATCGATTCTCTTTATTATGCCCGCTAAGTAACAATTGTGTATCAATTCATTTACCCGGGTTTGGCTAAATGAGATTACTAGAACTTAGTGTTCACCTTAAGAATCAGATAATACTAGTGTGGGTTCTTATGATAATTTCTGTTGGGTTATGAAATATCATGATCTAATTATTATCCGTTATAATAATAGTAATTATTATTATACAACTTATTATCTAAGCCTAAAAGGTCACAATACAGATCGCTCAATTTATATTTCATGTATAAAATTAAACTACATTTGTTAAATCGGCAGTCGATTGAATCAACGATATTCTCAATCAGGGATTTTACATTGATAATGTAAAATACAATTGATGAACCCGAATTAATTAATTAGTCAACTCAATTAATTCGATAGTTTAAGTTGAGCTTGTTGGCACCCTGTTATTACTATTAACAACTTGTTAGTGTTTTGATTTTACTTAACGGTTTAATTAAATCAAACGAGTCGGCTCATTAACCGTTCGGTTGGGCTTTAGACTAAATGATGGACCACTATATAAGTGATCCTTATCATTTAGGTTTCATAACATCATGAAACAAAAGAAATACCTCCACATTTTCTCTCTAATGGACGAAATGTAATAACCCGCTACGTTGAAAAAATTAAATTTTTCTCACGGGCGCGGACCCGTGATGGTATAAATAATTTCGATGATAATATTATTTCGTAAATTTTTTAGCCGAATTACATTTATAATTTAGTAGTTTTTGCCATGGAAAATTTTATCTTTGGAATTGGGTTCGTTGAGATTTAAGTACGATAAGCGGAGAAATTAACCGAAACCGAACGGGACTCGAGTTTTTAAATATCTATCCATACTTATCCAACACATTGGCCATAAAGTGCATCTCTATCTTCTTTCCTTCATGGTGCCGAGATTCATACCCCCTCCCCTTGAAATTCTTCTTCCATTTCTCTCTTCGTTTTGTCGCCAAACTCAAGATCGCTTGTAGAATATCGTTTCTCCCCATCCTTCTTCGAAAGGCGTATGAAAGCTCAAGTCTGAGATATTTCTTGCTTACATAGCTGATTTTCCATAATTCAATTTTATGATGAATCTTAGTCGGTTATGGGTTCTATGGTGTATATGTCGATGAATTCGTGATTTTATATCTTGAGGGATGTTATGGTCGAGTTGACTTTTCTAGGTTTCTCGTTAACTTTGGGGTGATATTTTTTATAAGACTTTAAATGCGGTAGTGAGTTTAATTGAAACCTATCGTAGTTGTGTGATGTTAAATTGGTTATTAAAAATTGATTAAAGGGAGTTAGTTGAAAAGCAAGCAATTCCAAGTTGAGTTGTAATTGATATTTTAACATATGTTGTTAATTAGGACCTCACGATTAACTAGAATGACTTATGTTGATTTATAATGATAAAGTGATAAGATGGAATTTTTAGCGGATCGATTTGGTTGTGTCCGATGGGGATTATAATTCGATAGTTTACCCGCCATGTTAGACTGCTTAGAAATCGCTCCATTAGAGTTGGTAATGTTTATTCTAGAACGTAATTTTGGTATTAGTTCCCGAGTATACTTTCTGGCGTTATAGGCCTTGACCGCTGGGAAGGCACGCTCCGCTATCGCTCTTCGTGAGGACTTTTGTGATAGCTAAGTAGAGGCGAGTACTTATCTCACGGGCGTTACCTTACGACTTACTTTAAATTGTGTGAACATGTTATCGTGTGGTAATGACATGAGAACGATGTACATGTCATTGTGTTACGACTACGCGAGAATGATATACATGTAATTGTTGTATGATTATGTGATCTATTTGTGTGAGCCATGATATGATTATGTGATTATATTCTGTGGGCGTTGAAGATTGCTTCGAGGTAAGTAATAGCTTTCGAACTCCCAACTTGTATTTTTGATTTATGTGACCGTGTCGAACTGCGTATTCCCCGTGGCCTTAATGGCACTTATGTATTTCGTATCTTTATCGGCGATTGTGTTTGACTTACTTACTTGTGAGAGATGTTTTAGTCAGGTGCTTGGATATTGTTTGGGAGCAGAGTAGATGGTTATTAAGAGGTGATGGTTAGATGGCGTATGTAAGCTGGTGACTTTGAGTATTAGGATATGACCCTAGAATCAATATGTGTCGTGGCTCTTTAAGAACGTTATGTGACGCCTTTATACGCCGGGTATAAGAGCGTTAGGTATCGCTTTATACGCCGGTATAAGAGCGTTGTACGCCTTTATACGCCGGTACGCCGGTATAAGAGCGTAGTATCGCCTTTATACGTATAAGCAGCTGCTGTTATCGCCTTTATACTTCGCATAAGAGCTGCTGCTATCGCTTTATACTTCGATATAAGAGCGTTGTAGATTGACGGGTCGAGCTTATGTGCATCGTGATTAGAACTGACGGGTATCGCAGCGGATGCAGTGATTGATGATCAGAGTATAGTTTTGTTGGGTCTCAGCCGATCAGAATTTCTGGCGATTCCGTGTGATTTTATTTAGTGAGTTGTATTCATTATCAGACCCTATATTCTATGTTATGCCATGCGATGGAGAATTTTCTTTGAAAGTATAAATATGGCCTCGCTAGGGTAGCTGTCCCGGTTATATCTATATGTATACGCATTTGACTCCTATGTTAATTTGTCAAGGCTGTATGAAGGGGTTTAAGTTTCACCCCGCGCAGTTTCACTAAGCTTTCGCGCTTACACCCCTTTTCATTTTGGGCGGCATTTCATTTGTGCCAGTCGATGTGACGGCTATTTGGAGCGAGGTCAGTTGGAGAGTTTGCTCGAGTGGCTAAAGCGAGCATCGGGGCGTAGGATCCTCACAACATTTTGACGGGTTGTCAAATGTTTTGATTTGTACTTTATTTTCAAACTTTAGCCTTGTCGGCAGCTTGTCATTTTGTATTATGAGTACAAGATTTACTCTCTTTGTAGCCTTGCCGCATTACTATTTATCTCGATATGTCAGATATATGGCGTTAGTTGGTCAGATATCACCGATGGATTTGTAAAATGTTAAACGGTTATTGTTTTGAGAATATTAATGGAAATAAATTTTTGGTTGAAATGAGTAGTTTTAAACCGAGTCGCCCATCGGTTGGGTGACTCGTGTTCGACATGATGATTCTCACTGGCGCCTTAATTGGGCGGTCGTTATATCTAATACTGGGCAAGTTAATTGAGAATTCTTCTCTTGATTTTTTTTCATCCAATTCAATCCATGTTCTAGGAGACGCAAATGTAGGATTCAACATCTCCCCAAGCAAGGAAAGAACTAGACGCACTACACTAAGCGCCTCAACGATGGAATCGGAAGGAGGCTCGTGGAATCCATTTGGAGATGTAATTTACCGGCATCTCCGTAGTACTCGTATCGATATAAGTCATTATATGAATTTTAGATTAATTTATACTATTTTGAGAATCAGAGATGTATGAATTCTGTGTTTTATCACAATGAAATTCATACTAGATTCTAACAAGCCGCCTTCTCCCCATAGAATTTGAAGAGTTTTCTTCCAATTTTATTCATCTTCAAACTCTAAAGCATAGTTCAAGTACTGTCTGCTTTCCTTTGTGTGTGCAATCTAGAGGACATCATTTCGTGTTGAACAAACTCGAGAGGACTTTAGCGGGCTTTCATAATGGGGGCGGATCAGAGGATTTGGGTTCATTCGTTCTTTCAAATGTAAGAATTGTTGTATTCATATACGTAATTTTGTGTTTAGATTAATATACATTAATTTGAGTTGGGTGAAAGTTTTATAAGATTTTGAAAATGGACATTTTGGAATAGTTCCATTACATGCTATATGATGTTCTTAAATGTGTTGATTAGTTAAGCCATACACAATTGTCAAGTATAAATAGCTGGTCGTTGTGGATATGTTCTATTAGATAAACCTAGTTCTATCTAAACAAATTAATGTTCATTCAAGCTTCACTCTAAATCATTTGAACTATTCAAATGTTGTTCATGAATTTTTGTAACACACTAGTAAAATACACACATTTGTATTTCACTAAATTATCATTAGCAATGAGTGTTTGTATTCTTATAAATCTCGATATATAGTTCTTAACAAATTTGTTTCTTTTGACATTTAATTTAAGTCTACTAAATACAGATTATGAACTTTAAGTGTTGTTCACGCTTTGATCATGTTATTCAAACATACGATTTCTAAAGATTCCGCCTATACGATCTTGATTAATGCGATTATACTTTTACAATTCATATCATGTTGTGAGACGAGATTTCAAGTTACTCTACTTGAATTCTTATGAGCATACATACTATGATAAATCATGTCAAGTTCAAACTAACATAATGGAGATATTATATCAGTTTTTGTAGCTTTCTCTATGTAAGGATTAATAAATCTAATTGAATTAATCTCAATGCATAAAATAAAACATCTATGTTCAAAAACATAAACCAAAATGTCATTCGGATCAAAGGACGATAACTAGACAATAATAAAAACAACGCCTAACTAAAACGATAAAAGCCGGGTCCCTTAGTATCGCCTCATAACGCCTGTGGTCTCGCACCATTCCAACAGCTTTTGCTTCCGATGCACATTTCAAGAAAAAGTGTTAGTATAGCAATTAATGTCAACATTATTATCGTGACGTAAATGAAGTATCTCAAGTCATAATATGGCATTACCTCTCAAGACGGATTTGCTATAGTATCACATCTTAGTCCAGTGCAAAAGTCCTCATGGCATACTTCCTTTGATCTAATCAAGTAGAAGTATCCATTCTTTCTCCGTTTTTCTTCCCTTTGTTCTTCCCTGGCCGTAGTTTGTAACCAAACTACAGGATCAAGTCTTCAGAGGCATCTCCTCATCCTCGCATATCAACTCATAAAGTGAAGCCAACCTGCTCTTCGCGGTCGCCTCTCTATCTTGATACCTCGCAAGGATAAGTACACAAGATTCTATCTCATGGCCGCCCGAGAGATGGGATTCCAAAGTACCGTGAAAGAGCTCTATCAATCTCATCATCTCCCGACGCGATCCTCTTTAACTTTCATGCCGACTGCCTGAGTATCCGCATCCTATTCCTTTTTAAACTTCTCGGTGATAAAAAGAGAATCTCAACTCAACATAGATCAAATCCACTCTTTATATCGTGATACTTAACTCGATGCGATAATGACATCGACGATATCACGAGGCTCTCTTAACCAACTCACCGCACGTCAGTACTCATCAAAGTGCATCTTGTCTTCAACCTAACTGAAGCCATTTGGGGTAACTGGGCTCATTTAGTATTACATATTCGTGACTCGTGAGCTAGAACCTTCTCAAAATCTTGACCATATGTCGGTTATGACGTCTGAAGATACATCTCGAGGTCCACCGAAAACACTCAGAAGGGAGAGGGGGCCTCATAATGAACTATAGTAGAAAGTCCATAAAGAATAACTAATCTATATGTCGCAAAATATTCTATAGTCCAAAAATATAATAACTACACTAGTGTTTACAACCCCACTAAACACAATAAAGTATACTAATAACTCACTTAACATAAATTGACTAACTCCGCATTATAGTCCGATTTAAGCCATGTAGCCAGTGTACTATCACACAATTACGACTCATCATAATTCATTACTATGAGTTCATCCTGCATCATGGTCGGGCAATCTCTTATGTCAATGGGCCTCCACGCTGACATTGGAATTGTACCATAAAAGTGACCAAACATAATGAATCAGAATTTAATATTGTAAGTTCAGTTCTGTAACAATTAACTTAGATCATTCCATCGAAATGGCATCCGTATGCAACACGCTCCCGCCATACTTGTTGGTGTGTTTCTTTATATTCGAATCTAACTAGTTTCAAACTAATTGGATGCGAATCTCATACTACAGATTATACAAAATAATAAATACGAATTACAAGTGTGTACCTTTCTTCTGGAATATTTTAATGGCAGCGAAAATCAGATGAGCTCATATACCCAAAGTAGGGTATCTCCAAGAGTATCCACACCAGTAAATTACCGAACTCCTCCGTCATTCCATTTTACTAGTGAAACCGAAACAAAATAGAAGAAAATCATCTCTTCCAAGGGAGGGCTATGAGAATAAGCAGGACGGAGAGGAGAAATAATTTGAAAGCAAAGCTATAAGAGTTTTAAGGGAGAAAAGATCTCCACCATATTCTCCCTCTTCATTTATCTCCAACCGAACGAGTTTTTATGAGAATAAAACTCTTTTATTCTCATCCAAAGTTCTATCCTTATCTACTCCAAAAAAAAGAATATTCTAGAACCTTCTAGATTCCCATTCACACGCCAGTATTCCTCACCATGTCCCAGACTCGATTTTTCGTCCGAATGCTTCACGCTTTCTCTCTTGAAACCCTAAAAGTTATAATATATTATTATTAGTCCGGTTTACTATTTGGTGAGCTTAATTTTTAGGACAGACGATAATGTAAAATATATTCAACAATATTAACTAACTATTACATTAATATATAGATTACTTGCCGAACCTAGTAAGCCATCGTAACTCTAATGTCACCCGAGAATCTCAAATATTAATTGTCTAACAATTAATATATATTGAACTTACATATTTGAATGTATAAATCGGTTGTACAATCTAAATTGTTCAACAAGCATTTTCATGAGATCTAATATCTTTTAGTTCCAACACTCCCACTTGCTCTTGGACGATTTATGATCTAATATCAACGATTCCTTCGATACGCCGATTTCAACAAATAAGCTAAGGTAAGATATGTGTCACCAAACTCTGCACCCGCTAGCTATCCTTGTAATATATAAAAGTTAACGTGATATCCAACTCATAGCTGGTAGTGCACTTAATCACCCTTTACCTCTCCAAGAACCCGCAATCTACCAAAATATCAAAGCCAGGCGAATCCCTATTGTACTCAGTTATTTATACTTCAGAAGTATACTTCAACACATGTCAGCATGATAATTTATTGTAGGACGCTTGACAATGTCAGCGCATTACTCCACTACCCATGAAATCATGTCACTGGCCTAGAATCGCACTAACATCACTCTATAAGAATCTTTGGGACACAAATATTCTATCTTCCAAGTTCTCACTTGTGGTCATGCGGTCCAAGATTACGGCTTAAACAGCTTCTAATGCCGTAAGCTCATGTGATTTATTTGAGTATCCATACCCCTTTGATCCAAGAAATTGATCAACACAATCAA
Source organism: Lithospermum erythrorhizon (assembly GCA_019722365.1). Taxonomy (NCBI): domain Eukaryota; kingdom Viridiplantae; phylum Streptophyta; class Magnoliopsida; order Boraginales; family Boraginaceae; genus Lithospermum; species Lithospermum erythrorhizon. Next base: position 27,113 of record JADFUC010000006.1, on the reverse strand, counting down.
GCATTATTAATATCGCCATGCTTGATTCCCTTCGAACACCTAACTAGTGGACGCAGGCAATTAAGTTGTTTTCTTGGCTTCATAGAGGTTTTGTTGCTTGGATCACATATTCAAAACCTCTCTCCGTAATAACATTAGATTGTAGTGAATCCAACAGTTGTTCAAGTATTTATAGTAACAAAGTGTGGATATTTTATATATACTCATCATTATTCATAATAATGACGCGGACTTGGAATCTTGAAGTCTTTATTCAAATATTATCATATAATGGTCAGATATGATATTTAGACGGCGGCTAGCCTCAAGAATCTAGCACCACTTAAGCATCGAGATAAGAACATTACCTCTTCTCAATATGCTTATACTATGGGTTGATTAGTTGTGTGTTCACAAATGTTGTTCTTTGTTATCAACTTTATGTGCATATATGCACTTCGGCTTTCAACTATCAAGCGGTTGTCATTATTCTGAGTATACAAATGGATCAATAATGAGATCTTGATCCTCTATTTCTCAAGAAGCTACCGTAGATATCAAACTAGGCAACCTTTCAAGATTACTTCATTCAAGATCTTATTCACAACTTCTCTCAGGTTGTAGCCGCATCGTCAGATTCTCGTAGTCATTTTTTGTGTTATACTTGCTACTTTAACAAGATAAAAGTTCATTAACTTTATTTATATTTGTTGTGGATAAATATAACCCCATTTTCATTGCTCTTTTCCATCTATACAACTTTATGAAGTGGGTCCAAAGTTGTATCTCCGGGAAAGATCTCCTTCTTTAAAAGATTCACTGGGATCCCGCGATGCCTTATCAAGAGTACGTATAACTCAACTTATTGAGTTTAGTAATTGGATTCTATGAATTTTAAGAATCACTTCGTAAGAATCATACTTGGGAGTTGGCTAGAAAACCAGCAAGAAGAAAGGTTGTCACTTACATGTGGCTGTTCACAAAGAAAGAAGGATTCTCACCAATTGGATGGAGGGACTACAAATGGTGGATAGCCTCACCCGGTCGACATACTCCATCGGGGTGCTTCTTGCTATAGTTGCACATCAGGATTTGGAGCTTGAGCAACTAGATGTGAAGACAACTTTCCTACATGGAGAGCTGGAAGAAGAGATATACATGACCCACCTGCATGGTTTTGTGTGCCCTAAAGTGAGGCTAAGTTTGCAAAATGGGGTTAAGTCCTTATATGGTTCAAGAATCTCCGAGGCAAATGTACAAGAAGTTTGATAGCTACATGCTCAGATGCATTTATATGCGTTAGCTGGGTACCAACATGTTAGACATTCAAAAAGTTGAAGGGACTACTCAAGGAAAAGTTTGATACGGCGATTTAAAGCCCAAGAGCCCCGAACGGAGATCTACGTATATGTAAGCTCGAGAAGTTTTTCTTGTCACGTAAAAGGCTACATTGAGAAGATTCTATCAAGATTTGATATGACTTCGCAGCCTATTGATACTCCTAGTGCTTCTAATGCACATTTATTGGTGGCATTTGCACCTAAATCGTCTGAAGAAAAGGAATACATGTCCCATGTGTCGAAATCAATGAAAATTGATTCCCTTTATTATGTCTGCCTGCTATGCATAATTGTAAAACAATTCATTTACCAAATTGGTTAAACATGATTATCGAAACTTAGTGTTCACCTTTTAGTAAATTGTATATTACTAGTGTGGGTTCTCATGATAATTTAAGGGTTGGTGAGCGATTGCTAGATCTTAATTAGTTAATCGATATAATAATAGTAATCGTCGATTATTATTATTATACACCTTACTATTATCTCGAGCTCTGTATGTCACACACATACAAGGACGTTGGAATTACTATGTATGAAATTAAACTACATTTTCTAAATTGAGAGTTACTGTAATCAAATCTTAATATTCTCACTGGGATTTTTACATCGATAATGTCAAATATAAATTGATGAATTCAATTAATTAATTAGTCAATTCAATTAATTCGATAGTTAGTTGAGCTTGTTAGTCACTTGTTGGCCATTATTAACAACTTGTTAGTGTTTGATTTACTTGACGGTTAATTAAATTAAACGGCCGGCTCATTAACTATTCGTTGGGCTTTAAGTTTAATAACCAATATTAACTAAACCTAATCATTTGGTAATGATTATAAACTTAAAAAAGCCTCCACCATTTTTGTGACAATGGCCGTGTTTCAAAAAGAAGAAAAGAATGAGATTAAAGTGTTATTGTTGAGGGTAATAAAGTGATGACCTAATATCGAATTTTATGGAGTTGGTAAAACAACGTAGTTACGCTTGGAATTTTAGAATTGTATACTAATCTGGGGATAGATGATCGTTAACGTAGTAAATTTGAATTGTAGACGAGGTATAATAATCGGGGCTTATATAGATGTTAAGAGAGGTTATTCTAATGGAATGTGTTATAATGTATAATTTCTTTAACAGGAGTCGAGCCCGACCTAGCACTCCAGGACTACCTGTAGAGTTACTACTACTTTCGTACTGAGGTAAAGTGACAAATCTCAATGAATGGAACCCTTCATATATACTATGTTTCAACCCATATCGACCTTTATTATGATTGTTTCGAGGTGAAATTAAGCGAGTTATAAGTTGTTGAAGAACATATGTTGAAATTAGTTCTAGTAGATTTTGAGTAGTAAACGGCTTGGGATTAGAGGTCGTTGTAAATGGGTTAATTAGTCAGAAAAGTAGAAAATTTGGGTTGATTGAAATTGTTGGGAAATATTGGTAATTTGGATAAGGTATTGGCCGATTATGGGTTTTAGTTGGGGTACCTTGAAATTCGCCATCGTGAATCGGCTATTGAAATATTGTTGGATATGATTTGAGTACACCCTATTTACTCCTCTCGATTCTACTACATTACAAGTCAAGTGGCCTTAGCGTACTGTTTCTGACTTGATTGTTCAACACTTGTAACTTCGAACACTTAGACGTTGCACACTTCACCAAGGGCTCGACCTTGAACTTTAATACTGAACAAGCTCAAAGATTCAATACTCAAGACCAAGATTCAGCCAAGTTTCAGATGCGACTCAAAGTCACGTAGTTCTCTCGATTTTGCAGCTTTTCTTTCCTTTTGTCTTCTTTGCAAATGAATTTATCCCTTAAAATGAACGAATGCATCTATTTATAGGCATATTAGGTGACGGCTTGATTCGGGCTTTCTCTTCGATTGGGCTTCGAGCCTGACTTCGGTTGGTCTCGGCTTGAACTTGAACTGATCGGGTCTCAAATTACTGACTTCGATTGGTCTCTCTCAAGCTGATTCCGATAATTATTCTTCCAACATAATTAAAGAATAATACATGATTTTGTTCGACAGTATATCTTTGTATTTATTTAGAAGATATAATTATCCAACTTCTTAATTATTTCCAAATGTTTATTTGGAGGAAATAATTATTTGGTTATGATCCCGCTTTCTGCGGTTTTCCTGGTCATAATTAGGCGATCCAATTTCAATGCGACAATTTATAATTTGATAATAAACTTCACATATACATATTTAATTGGACCGCATGATTTAATTAGCTAAATTTCAATATATAACTTATTGAATTGGAACTTAGTTAATTAATTTAATGGTGCATTTATTGGAATAAATTTCCGTTATCAACAAGTGGGTATAGGAAGTCCCTCACGCTCATTCTTTTTGTCGACCCGTATATTTCTGTACTGGTGGTTGTATTTATTGAGGGATCAGTTGTCATACTTTTCCCTATGTTGTATCTTGGATTTCTTGTATATCCTTGCCTGTATTATTCAGTTGATTTGTATTCTCGTTGTTCATCGTTTTGTTGATGCGCTATTGGGAACACCAATGGAATAGAGTTTGTTTTGGATAATGTCACAGGCCATATTTGCTATTGTATCCATCGGACAGACTCGTACGTTGTTAATGATCCTAATCTCGTGGCGGCCGACTGGGGCGGGTCGCCACGAAACGAATTCATAGAAGATACGTATGTATCCACTCGCCGAAGTCGCATTTCGAGGTTGGATTCGCTATCAACTCAGATATCGGAGTCAACATACAATGGCTGACATGAAAATCACGTGTTCGATGACCAATAAACTGAGAAGTTTGATAAAAAGTAAAATAGTTTCGAAACCTCAAAATGTTGTCATAACATCCAAAACAAATGGGAAACCGAGTATATCAAAATAATAAAGATGACCGCCGAGATCCTAGCCACTGCCCCTCACCTAGGTAAAATCAACGATTCACGAACTCCGCCGCTCACAAATGGCACCTGGCCAACTGGGCGGGAAGTGGGGTGTTCTCGATACTAGCGGAACGAATCACCGATGTTAACTTACCTAATATTCAAATGAGGTCCACAAAAGAAAGGATATATATGTGGCGATAAGGTAGAGATATATATATATATATATATATATATATATATATATATATATATATATATATATATATATATATATATATATATACGTAAATATCAATTATCCAAGGCATCATAGAAAAATAACCATCACTTCAACATACACACATTACGTAGACTCAAATACATTCACTCACATGTCATACCCAAGATCTCATATCACATAATCAAACAAGTAAAACAAAGATAATTTCTCGCAACACTAATGCTCATACTACAACAATAAAATAAACTTACTAAAATGAAAAACCACAAAGAATATCACATACTTATATTCCATCCTTTTCCCGGGCAGTTCACCCTTCAACACCCAACAACAACATATCCTTTTCCCGCAAAGCTCACCTCTCGAACACCCAACATCATCATATTCTTTTCCAGTGGGCTCGCCCTTCGAACACCCCATCATCCCAAACATTCTCAATTCAAACAATTCACATTTCACACACACAAAACCAAATGTTACCATCACACAATAACTTCAATGTAGCATCCATAATATACACGAGAACAATTTCTCAGATAGAACCTATACTCAAACATACATATACTACGTATACGTCCATAACACAATGAGTACTCAAACGTGAATACACCCAAACATAAACATAATTCAAAGGACCTACACTCAAACATAAATACCACAAAAAATAATTTATACCATAATACATCTAACACAACCACCATACAAGTCAACATTTCACAACTATACCCATTTGCATAAGTTTATAAATACGCCTACAATACCAAAATTAATTACCATATACTTCCTTCAAACATAAATGAGGTAAATGAAACGAGTGATAAATCCCCCCACCTTGGCTAGTACCACTAGCGCCCAAGCAAATAATCGACCTAAGACGCTTTTCCCGCTCCGAAGTCTCCAATGTAATTCAAAATATAATTACTACTCGCAAATACTTAATCCTTATCCTAATTTAATTCCCTCGAAGCTTTCAACCCATATTGACCTTTATTATGATTGTTTTGAGGTGAAATTATGAGTTATGTTGTTGGAAGAATATATGTTGAAATTAGTTCTAGTAGATTTTAGTAGTAAACATTCTGGGATTGTGAGGTCATAGAAATGGGTTAATTAGTTGGAAAAGTAGAAAATTAAGGATTGAAATTGGTTGGAAATATTGCACGGCTAAGGCACAACATTTACAGGCTGAAGGTAGTTGAAATTGCCATCAGAATCACATTGAAATATTGTTTATTTGATTCGAGTTACACCCTATTTATTCCTCCGATTCTACTCTCACATGCTTCGGGTGGCCGTGAGTGCCTTGTTCTGGACTTGATTGTTCAACACTTGTAACTTCGAACATTCTAGATGGTGCAATACTTCAATTCAAGGGCTTGATCTTGAACTTTAATACTTGAATATTCAAGATTCGAATACTAAGATCAAGATTCAAAGGCTCAAGTTTCAGACGCGACCAAAGTCGACGTAGTTCTCCCCGATTTTGTAGCTTTTTCTTCTTCTCGCTTTTTGTCTTCTTTGCAAATGAATTTCCATCCCTTAAAATGAATGAGAATGCCTCATTTATAGGCATATTAGCGACGGGCTCGATTGGGCTTGCCTTCGATCGGGCTTCAGCCCCATTCCCCTGCTGGTCTCGCTTGAACTGACTTCGACGGTCTCAAATTACTCTACCCCGATTGGTCTCAGCTGGTCAATTTGTCTGCCTAACCTCCCGATAATTATCTTCCAACATAATTAAAGAATAATTACATGATTTTGTTCGATAAAGTATATCTTTGTATTTATTTAAGATATAATTATCCAACTTTTAATTATTTCCAAATGTTTATTTGAGGAAATAATTATGATCCTGCTTTCATCTGGTTGTCATAATTAGCTATCAAATTTCATTTAAGCATAATTTATAATTTGATAATAAATGCCACACGTACATATTTAATTGGGCTTCGCATGATTTAATTAGCTAAATTTCAAATATATAACTTATTGAATTGAACTTAGTTAATTAATTTAATGTGAGTATTTATTACCAATTTCAACAAATGCCCTCGAACTTGACGCACGCATTTCGAAATTTGGCGAGTCTTTAGAGTAGTCGAGTTCGACCAACTTCGAAGTTTCAAGTATAACCCTCGTATCATTTTCACAAAGGATTTTATCCATACTATATGCCACCATAAATGTTCACTTTGGTAATCAACCACAGGTCCACCTCGAGGACTTGCTCATTCATATCTGCCAAGCAACACATAATAATCGTAAGCCGGAAGTAACCAAGGTAATCCATGGACATTTTACCGCGAGTTTATTTCTTATCCAATCACATTTGTCATCAATTATCACCCATATGTGTCATCTTAATGTGCATATATCAAGCAAGACCATTAAAGATATTTGAGCATGATTCAATTTTACAATCGATTTAACTAGCTGCTAAATTAATCAAATACGAACAAATTAGCCATTAACCTTTGGATATGCTTATCCACTTGCCAAGAAATGTGAACAACCTTTCGACCACATTCAAACTTTTGAATTGTGTCAAACCCTCTCCCATTAAAAATGGCCTCAAGCATGATCACCACTCCACGATTTGCCCCCATTGATAACTAACCAAAGTTTGAATAGGCATGATCCTCACTCCACAACTCTATAAAAAACCTGCATCTATATTAATTATATGTTAACATATCGTTCTCAAACTCAAGCTCTTTATCCAACAAGTAAATAGGTATATTAATATGGCTTCATACTTGTTCATTTGTACAATACTACTCTATTGTTGTTAAAATCACTGACTTCAACAGTAAATACGTGAGTAGCTTCAACTTTGGACTCAATTTTGCCTCATCGACATCGGCATCGGCTCTACCTTCATTTTTCTTATTAGGTAATCATTTGTGAGAGGAGGAGATTGAATCTTTGTTAAAACCATGATAGTTATTATCGCCATCGTGAGTATGGACTAAGAATCGCATTGACTGCCTTTTGTTTGGCGCTTGCATATACATCATGTTTAGGAGGAGGAAATTGAATCTTCAACCTTTTTCATTTTTCATGAAAATTTTGTTGTATTCCCTTTCTCAAGAAATATATTTGCATATACTTTGTGCATGTATTCACCTCTTTGTACATGTCTCATTGACTACCGCAGGTACACAACGATTGCTTCCAACTTCAAGCTCAATTCGGGTTCAACTAGTCATCCCGTATCGGCATTGGCATCGACTCGATCTACATCTCTTTTCTTCCTAGGTAACAATTTCTACCATTGAAAGATATTATCTTGAAGATGATCATAGTAGCGCAAGCTTGTGCTGAACATATTTGTTTGAAGCTTTTTGTTTGGTGCTCGCACATATCATGTTTAAGAGGGGGGGAAGAGCTTCAACCTTTTCTTCTTCATTCTCCTACGCTTTTATGATATATTTTTATCTTAAGAAATATAAAATCGCGTATTTCTATGTATCATAATATTCACCTCTCTAGAAATGGTTCATTTAATTCTCCGAGTAAGAGTATAGTTAGGTGGGATGGAGGTACTTTCTTCTAGTTTAGGCTTGATGAATGTTTGCATGAATATGGTCTTTTAAGCATACATATAATATATGGATCCTACCATTTTGCATGCACTCTTTCATTCGTAGATTTTAAATATTTTGTATGTAACTTACATACGTGAATTCACCATCTTGTATGCATCTTATATGTATATAGCTAGTATATACGCTGACATTTTAATTTCGGCTAACCTGCATTTAATGTGGCCCTTTAAAGCATGCACATATAGATTTCAACATATATGTGGATTTAAAGCGTATATCTTTCAAACTAGTTTAATTCCTTCAAGTTCTGCAAGTTATCGTATTTGCTCCTTGGTTTATCAAATTTTGCATGTTATACGATCACGACTCCCTCGAGTGTCATTATATTTCTTCCCTTCCATATTTGGACTTTTCGCTTGGGCACGAGATCTAACCGCCTATTCACTTGCTAATCAGTGAGGTATTTGGACGTGTCATTTTGTTGAAAATATCCCCTCCATACTTTGCAGAATATTATGTATTTGCTCCTTTTTTTTCTTGCATTATGTCATATCTTTGCATTTGTATAAATTGAGCCAAGATACTTGCACGCTAGGTACTTTAGCACCGATATATTTTGTTCTAGATACTTTGCAATGAGATACCTTGTACCAGATATTTCTTGTACCCGAGATACTTTGGTACCGAGATACTTGTAAATTCTAGATACTTTGTGTTCTAGATACTGCTCTGGTGATACCTTTGTACCCTAGATACTTTGTAAATTTAGATATTTCAGAGTCGCAGATACTTGTAAATCTCTAGATGTTCTGTACCCGGTGATTTGTACGAGATACCTTGTGCCCTAGACACTTGTACCGAGATACTTGTGGTCAGACACTTTGTGCTCAGACACAATACTCTCCCTCCTTCTAACATATTTTTTTTGTTCTATCACTCTGTAGGATTTTGGCATAATACATTCACCTAAAGGATTGCTCTGGGACGACCGCTACTTGGGTGCATCTAATGATGCTACCTGGATGATCTATTTAACTCATCAGATATATTCCTCTATTCAGGCGGCCACGCTTAAACTTATGGCCGCAGCCTAAGAAAGCCGACTACGGAAATGGGCAAGCAAGGATCAGACAAAGACATTTCCGACAAAGCGACGAGATTATCCGCCATATCTTCTTTTATCTACTCATCACACCATGATCGCCCGGCGATCCCTCACGTATGCCGAAATCGGATAGTTCCAACAAAGTAATCAGCGATACTATCAATTTTTATTTTGGAATTTCGATATACAAATGGGCTATTGAACGGGCCGAAGACATTCTTGCGCGAGAAAAGGACCAGAGTCACAGATATATGATGTTGTGCATATTTCAGACACGATGATCGTGTTTCTAACATTGTCCGGGCATTCTCATGAGTCTTGAGCCCCACTACGAATACCTTATTTACTTCTATAGGGGAAACATCTATATCACTTTGGGACATGTATCGGCTGGGAGGTCTTCCTATATTGGGAGGCCTATTTGATGAGGTAATCCCTGAAGCTTCTCGGAAGCTACCGATATCGACAAGGAAAACAATGCCCTTTACCCAAGACTTGCAAATATTTGTTCCATGCATTTCATCTTGTCCAAAGAAAGAAAGCACTCGCCGCGTTTCCTTTGGTGACTGGATCCACTTCGTGTAAGATTCCATCTAATTATAAAGGCTCCTCCCCCAAGGAAAGAACAAAAGAGTAGGAGTAGGCGGTCCAGTCTCACACATAATCCAACCGGGGAGCTCCCAGGGATAAGACCATGGTCTAATAAAGACAAGAAACCCTTCTTTGACCTTAATGTCTTAGACGACTTCACGAGGAAACCTACCTTGCTCTTTATATCTCTGGATTTGTGTTTTCGCTTCTTCCGTAAATCCAGCTGCTGTGTTCGCCGTAGGTATTTAAGATGGCCCGCTTCATGGCTGTGAGGTCGCAGAGTTAGCCTTGGTAGCCTGTTTCTTTGTCGAAAGCATTTACCGAGGCTTAAATCTCTATCAGCAAAGTCGAAGAACTCGGGACGAAAGACAAGCTTTCCAATTCACTACGTGTATACTAGATAGTTTACTTTGGCACACACTATACTACCCCTCAGATCGGAGGGTCCAATTTATGGTTAAATACAGCAGTGAAGGTGGTGCTAGGATATTTATAATGAGGCTCCCGCGATATAGGCGTTTTCAAACCAATCCTCGTGATTCTGTCCAAAGAACAAATCGAATCAAGAACTCGTCGCTTAATCACGATTGGGCGATAAAACCATTACAAGAAGTATCTTACTTCCCCGAGTCTTCAGACAAATTTTTTCCCTAGAAGAGTTGATGAATTTAGGATGCATTCATAATCCACACGCTTGCTCTCGCCAATTCGGATTCTCGCCAGACATTCCGGGTACTGCAATCGAAGATTATCGTCGGGTCCCATTAGATGTTGGGTTGAGGCTTTTCCGTCTATGTACTTTGACTGGAACTAACCGAGAAGCTACTTTTCCATCTCATGAATCCAAGTTTCGCACCAGTAAAAGTTACGATGCTTGGTTGAAAGGAGCATATGCCAAAGATTCACAGCGAGCATCCGTTCATCCTCCCGCCTTCCATCAGAAATGTTTCTCAAGGAATATGATCCGACTAGGCCTCAACTTCAATTGCCTTCTCATGGAAAAGGTAAAGAGCTTCGCCTATTTAGGAATAGGCCTGACCCCACTCTTATCACCTCATGATTTAGGACTGAAAGCAACCTCAAGTTTCTCGTGCTGGAAAAAGGAAGGATATATTTGAAGAGGATGAAGTAGATAGTGTTGATGATCGTAACTTCAAGCATGTGAGATCGAGGGTAACTGCAAGCTCATCAAAAGTACTTTCAGGGGGAGATTTTCTAACCAATAAACGAGCCTTTAGATCATGTTGTATTAATGTAAATCTATTCATCATTTCCTCAGGTTTACTTACCGTGACATATGTTCTTTATCCCCACTGAGACTTTTTTTTTTTTTTGCTTTGTTTTGCGTGAGTGATGACTTGGAAAATTTTGGGTCCTTGGTGATGATTCAAATGTTATGCCAAATCAAGAAGCGTTAAGCAACCTTCTATTCAAGCTGGTACAATTTGTTTTAAAGTTGTCAAGTCACAATCGAGAATATCGAAGGCCTTGTGTGAAAAGTTGAGTGGTAGGTCAACCCAGGACATGTTATCTATGCAAGATCAAGTTGGTCATGCTCTTCAAGAGACGGTTATATCGCAAGTCAAATTTGCTCTCTTGTAGTTACACTTTGAACTTATTTTTTCAAAGTCACACAATCTCTTCACGATGCACAGCCTACGCTTTCTCGATCACGACGTTATCCTCTTCTTCCACTCGTTTGCTACAGCTTAGATCACAAATTGAAGAGAAATCAAAGCACATAGAAGAGGTTGCAGAAGAAATCACTGCATGTATTTAAAAGAGACTGACCGAGGAGAGAATTAAGACCTCGCTGCGGGAAAACAAGACCTTCATACCCTTCTTCATCAAGACAAGGAAGACATGAAATCACTACAAATAAGTATTAACCCTTGAAGTAAAACGCCTCATCAAGGAAATCAGGCTGAAAGCAAGTGAGGATGACGGTAAGAATTTACTTCAAGATATGATCAAAGCATTGACGCCGTACAAGGACTTCGTGATTTCAAAATCACTTTTTAGCTTTATGAATTTCTGTAGGCTTCTTATGACTTTATTTTGTGTAGCACTTTAATCTTTCTTTTATTAGTCAAACAGTTTTATCACGTTAATAGATTATCTGAGCTACTTCCTTCATTTATGTCTTATCGTCATACTTTGCAATGAATTTCTTTTGCGATTTAATTTAACTTGGGATTTAAGTCGCTTTCACGCACTTCAAGGAATTTTATCCATGAGAATCAAGTCAAACGTAGTTCAAAAGGGAAATATAATTTTTGGTTGTGTGTCGCATTACGCTTATACTCTACGCCGAGTATCACATTTACCATCTCGCACTGATGGGCTTTTAAAGTTTAACCACTAATAAGACCGAGTAGTGGAGCTTAATCAGCTTTACTACATACACCCTCGTAGGATCTACCGTTTTATCCACATGCAATATCATTGGTGCGATTCCAGCGCTTTAACCATCGCAACGCCATCGTGGTCGCCGCATACGCTTATACTACGCTGGCGAGGAGTTTCCACCTATGGATAATATATCTTCGGCAGCTTACCATTGATTGGTCCTATCCTAACTCCATCTTGATCTACCATCTTGTATGATCCGTTTGTATACACCTCCTGGATGACGTACGGACCATCCCACTTTGGCTCAAATTTCTTCCCTTTTTTATGGGTGATGATTGGTCTTTTGACAGAGAGTACCATGTCACCAACTTGAAAGGAGCGCTGACGGACTTTCTTGTTATAACACTTGGAGATATGGGATTGATAACAGTCCAATCTTTGTTGCGCGTCCAACCTTCTTTCATCAAGAGAGTCTAACTCTTCCAACCTAAGGCGGGCATTTTCTTCTCGAGTGAGGCCTTCTTGAATAGCTATTCTCAAAGATGGGATTTGACATTCTAACGGACAGCTTCCATACCATATACCAATGTATAAGGAGTTGACTGTGTGGGTGTTCTATATGTTGTCCTATGCCCACGTAGCTTCAGCCATCTTCTCATGCCAATCTCTCGATTTATCGAAAAATGTCTTCAAGATATCGCATAAGATTTTGTTGAAAGGTTCACCTAACCTGCTAGCTCGAGGATAATACATCGAGGAGTGACACTTTTTGAATTCAAACTTTTGGACATAAGGTCAGAATCGTTTACTCATTTAATGACTTTCCACACAAGCATGATATGTTCAAACACGCCATAACGATATATAGGTTTACTCGTATGAATTTGGCCACTTCTTCTTGCGTCCCATTTTTCAAGGGCACGCCACTTGGAGAAGTAATCTGTTGCTGCAAGTATGTAAATGTGTCTACGAAGTGGCAAAGGGTCCAACCATGTCAAGTCCCCATGCATCAAAGCGAAGAACGGGTCGGGCGTAGCTGCCTGGGCGGTCAGACGAAGTTTGCGTGAAACTCGACAAGGTTGGATATCTTTTTAGCGAATTCCAAGCAATCTCTTTTGACCATAGCTGGCCACAGTATCCATCCGGATTTGGAAATGAAGTTTTGCGCCATCACGAATACTACATACACTGTAACGAGCTTCTTCCATTGATCTCAGGTGCCTCTTCTTCCCAAGGCATCGAAGTAATACACATCAAATCCATCTTCTAAAGAGCCGCCCTTTGTAATAGATAAAACGAGTAGTCTCGAATGCAAGCGGACATCCGCCTTCTTTGGAATTCTCATCGCAATCTCTTACATACTGAAGGTAATCAATTAAAGGTCAGTTTCCAATCTTCCCATCAATCTCATAGACACTCGACACAAGAGTTTATCTTACTTGACGATTCGTAGCATCTCTCTATTTTCAACATAGGTGGCACCCAATTTTGAGCATATCGATCCTAATCTCCTTCTCATGTATTGCCACTGCAGAGGCCAGGCTTGCTTGTTCAACAACTTTTAACATGCTCAACAGAGAGAAGTCTTCAATTGATTCCATGAGTTTCAGTGCGTAGTCGTAATATGGTATCAACTCGGGCTTTTTGACTTCATAATCCCCAAGGAGTTGGTTGATGACTAGTTGTGAGTCACCGTAAACTCTTAACTGCACGAGTTTCATTTCCACTGCGATTTCGAGTCCTAACATCAAAGCTTGATATTCTGCCACATTGTTTGAACATTTGTTACTTAACGAGAATGAATATGGAGCATATTCAAGCAGAAAATAATTCCAGCCTCCAGCCTCCATCCCTACAAGCCGCACTGGCCAAAAGACATCTTCCATGGCGGTAGAATTTCGTCATCACATCTCTATCCGTAATTCATCGTAGAGTTCCTCATTCACTGCATGATGATCTGCTTAAGAAGTCTCGCCAAAAACTTTGTCCCTTAACAACTTTCCGAGGCACATATATGATTTCAAATCAAGGGATTCGAGGTACCATCTTGCCAACCCATCTGAGGCAAGCATGTGCTCGGAGCATAACATATTTCATCGGATTTGCTTTTGAGATTAAACGGACAAGATGAGTCAGCAATGTTTCACTGATTGCAAAACAGGCCGACACGTTTTTCAATTGGAGCATACTTCACCATTTGGTACATCATCCGACTCGTATAGTACAACGCATTCTCCTTTCCTTCCTCGCTCTCTTGTGCTGTAATTAATGCTCTACCGACGTTCGCTACGCAGAACGTAAGTGGGATTAGTGGTTTTCCTTGGGACAAAAACATGACGGCGGTTTCAATGCAGGTACGATTTGGATACTGCGAAGCATCAAGCCGCATATGCTTCATCCTAATCAAACAAAGTCCTTTCTTTCATCAATCGATCAAAGGTTGACATCTTCCTCGCCAAAGTTGGAAATGAAACGACGGCTGCAAGCCAACTTCCTTGTAGACTCTTGAGCTCGTGGATATTATTTATGTTCCGCATGTCAGCGATGGCATCAATCTTTGGCTGCTCTATCTCGATACCCCGCTGACGAACTATGAAGACTAGAAACTTTCCTGAGGTTACACCAAAAGCACACTTCAGAGGATTCATCTTATTATGAAGATCAAGTCTCTCCAACACTACTCTGAGATCAGACACATGGTATTCCTTGCTCTTTGATTTCACAACCAAATCATCGACGTAGCACTCAACATTCTTATTGGAGCATATCATCAAATATTTTCTCGCATGGTTACCGGGTATGTCAGCTTCCAAAGATTCTTCAAGCCAAATGGCATCACTTTGTAACAATATATACCTCGAGTTCTAAAGGTTAACTCTCATCTTCCGTGTCATTCGACTGCTATACCTGCAATCCATGTCAATGCTTCATGCCCATTGTCGATCAATCATTAACTCGCATGTGCAAAGGAAAATCATCTTGGAGGCTTTGATTGAGATCTCCGTCAACGCAAACTCGTATTTTTCCGTTCTTCTTCTTTACAGGAACTATGTTGACAACCAAGTCGGATAATTCACCTCCCGGTGAAACCAAAGATCGATCACTTATTATTTCTACCAATTCGACCAACTCTGGACGAAATCTTCTTTGAGCCTGCTTGATCGGCCTAACCCCTTTCTTTACAGCTAGATGATGAATCATGAATCTTTGGATCCAAACTGTGCACTTCTCAGTCCATGCAAACAATGCCTTGAAACTCATGGAGAAGACCCACGACTTTTTCCTCCCTCTCGCAAGAGAGAGCTTCTATATGGACGTGGGCTCGTCATTCGCGCTTAAGCTAATTTCTTTCACCATCAACAATGACTTTACACCTTTCTCAAATGTCACGGGCCTCTTCAAGGCCCCTCCTCTATGGTCTCATCGTCATTGACGGTAATATGGAGTGAGGATCCAACACTTCCCTCAAGCCTGTGTTCTTCGAGAAGTGGCCTCGCTCGCTTACCTTCCAAAGCACATTTACATAAATTCTCAGCCATATTAAGCAGACATGTCTTTCATCCCTACCTTCGAACTCCTTCAACACTTTTGTTCCCTTTGACTTATCAAACACTAGAGTCCTTCTTCTAACTGGTCCCAACCTCTCAGCAGACTCGCTTGGATCACGCCTCCAACCTTGGAATACGTATTCTTCGTCGTTGGCGCGATGTTCCCACCCTTTCGGAAGATCGACTGGGTGCTCATTTAATCCATTAAGCCTCAAGTCTCGGGAGAGGGCTTACTGATCTCAACTCCGATGCATAACCTCAGTTTGCCTGAGAGACATCTTCTTCGGAAATATAGTTATCAAGTTTTTGCTCTCTTGATAGTAATTCGATTGTGAGGAGGTAGTATATCCCAGCCCCGTACGTGGCTTTGATGGCATATCCTATCCTTAAGCTTTTCTCTCGAGTCTCTACTGAGGTCGCACCTTTCACCGTCAATTCTCGAGGCAAATTTTCCCATCGACTCATCTTTTGGGATCATACCCGCTTTGACCAAGAGACTTAAGTGACTTCGATCCCAATATCACATTTTCGTAGAGTTTCCACCTCTCCATCTCTTGTCCATCATCAGGCGACAAACTTTCTAAGTCTTTAGACGTGAAGCCTATCTTTCTTATTCTCGCGATATATTAAACCTTTAAAACCTTTAGGACTCAAGGCTGCATCTCTTCTCTTCTCGAGATTCTTTGACAAACCCAACCATTGGAACTCTAACATCTTCTTCTCGCTTCCTTTGCTTCTTGACTTGAAGAACTTCTTCGATGGCTCATCGACCTTTTATTCTTCCTGATGTAATATTTTGCATCCGCTATGTGATTCAAGTTCCTGAATGCTATCGCTCTACCTTAATCGCCCTTTTCAACTCCATCTTTGCTATATTTGAAGCATTGTGAAGCGAAGGAACAATTATTGAGTGTATCCATTGTCGCCCAAGCAAGATGCTTAGGCCTTTATCGATGACACGAAACCATGAGGTTGAACTCATATCTCCTATGGATAGGCAAGAGGGATTTTCCTGACAGCCTCCTTGGGCCTCTTTTGGTTGAAGCCTTTGAATCATAAGTCGATTTCGTTGGCAGCCTCAATTCAAATAACAATTATCTCGGTGGTCTTCTAATGGTAAAATATTTACCGATCCTCCATCAATTAAGATTCGACTGACTTCTTCACATGTATACCTTATACATACGTAGGTCGGTTATATTTCAAGATCGCTAAGAAGCTAAATCCTCTTCAGTTGAATTCTTGTGTGAAACTAGACATTTTTCTTTCATCCGTCTGAGGTGTTTCTTCGACTTTCTTTCACAGGTTCCCTCTTCCTCTTCGTAAGAACATGGTGACAAGATTCATACTCCATTATTTCCCAAACCTCTCTCGTGAATGAAGCCCTCAGTGATTGGGGATGGTCTTTTCAAGAAGACCGGCTCAATCTCTTGCAAAGTACCAATGGACGGTAAGTCAACAATCTTCTCTTATTGAAACGCTTTCTAACCGCCTTTATCTTTGGTAAAGTTTGTCTCACTTATCAAATGAGATATTTCTTTCGCAAACCGCAGTCCATCCTTCTCCCCGGGCGCTTTCATCTTCGCCTCCGCACTAAGACCCCTTTCTTGTCTGGGGATGCAGCAATTGTTACTCTTTAGATCCGGGTAATAGCTGGCATGGGTACATCCTCATGAACATTAACAGTTATCGGATCCATACTTCCAAACCCGATAGTTACTTGATTAGTGGCAACCTTCTCTTCCTCGAGGAGTATCCTTCCTTGTCGAGCTAATTCCATTACCTTGTCCTTGAAGACAAAACACTTCTCAATAGGATGACCAACTAGACGGTGATATTTGCAGTAATCTTTGGTCTTTTCCATTGCCTCGACGCTCTATTTCGCAATTTATCATCTTCTTTGATCATGTCATCAAACATTCCGCAAAACATCGCACTCCTGAAAGGATAAGTCTTCTCTTGCAATTCCTTCAACTACCCTCATTTCATCTTCGGGCCTTCTCCTTCCTTCTTAGACTTAACCGAGAACTTCACCGAGAGGAAGCACTGCCGTGAGCCTCCCGCTACCATCATCCCTTGCTAAATTCTTTCCACCTTTCTACCCCAAATTTGTCTTGGTCCTTCCCGAACATCTTGGGCAAAGAAAGTTGTGCTTTTGTTCACAATACTGCCTACGTTACAGCTCAGGCCAACTCCTCAAATGACTTGGGTTTGATCCCTTGAAGGATGTACTGGAGATCCCAATGCATGCCTTGAATACACATGTCAATTGCAGAAGCCTCACACAAACGGTCTTTGCAGTTCAAACTTAAATTCCTCCAACGATTAATGAAATCAGTAACAGGCTCTTCTTTTCTTTGCTTAGCATTTGTGAGTTCTATCATGTCACGGTACGACGAGTGCTATAGAATCTGTTATGAATCTATTTTCCAATCGCACTCACCAATAATAGAACTCGGCCCAATTCAAGTGGAACCAATCAAAATGCATTTCCCTTCAAGGAGCGAACAAATTGTTTCACCGTATAAATAATTGCCTCTGCTTCCCGCATTATTAAAAGTTTCTAATGTAACGAGCAACATGTTGTTTGGGATTCCATTTCCATCAAACTGTTGGAGTTTCGGTGGCTGATAACCATTTGGCATCTTCATTATTTCAATGCGCTGAGTATATGGTTTGACATAAGCATATGAAGGTTCGATCCTCCAAATTTTGTCCTTGATTGTCTCCTACGATGAACTCCCTAAGTTGGATTCATGTGGATAATCCCATCACGAGATCAAAATATTTGATTCATTCGACTTTGTTCCTCTCGCAGCTTTCTGAACCTCGCAGACGACAGCGCCCAAACATGCATTGTTCCGCCCTTCACTCGTTGGTTGCAACCTTCTCCATGATTACGGAGATCTTAGCATCTGCTTAATATACTTAGCAAGTCCCTCTCCGCAGCTCCCCGTAAATGGCGCGAATTTTGTTCTTCTAAGTTCAAAGAGAGGTTGTCATCATTACGGAGTATAGGATCAGAGTTTCTCATGCACGGTAGATACTTTAATTGCAAATTCGACGAGGAGACGTTAAGGCGCCAAACCGTCAAGATGAATCGCTAGCTCGACGCAGGAGTTGGGGTCGGGTGGCAGCAAGTGTGATCTCAAGAGTCTTCTGGTCATGGACATCATGTCTCCTTTGTACCGGGCCGGGTTTAACAATTGAATCATCTCGGCTGCATTGACCCAATAATTGAGTCCACCAGAAGATTCTCGCAGCCTCTTTCTTATCAAAAGCTGACATGTCATACAAGTGGTAACTCCTACACTTACTGAGGAGCTTCAAGAGATACTGAATCAGAAGCTTGAAGTATCACCTTCCGAGTCATTGCTTGAATTCGAGTATCACTTGAATGAAGCCGAGATGAGGTAGATGGTCCCACCGGGCGTGCCAAATTTGTAACATAAATTTCCTTAATCCTAAAGATGATGATTAAAGATGCGAAATAAGCAATTGCAAAGAAACACATGGATTTGAGTACAATCTCTATTTATTCCTCATTCTACTTCACACATAAAGTCATGGCCTTAGCATTGTTCTGGACTTGATTGTTCAACACTTGTAACTCGAACACTTAGATGTCAAAGACACTTCAATTCAAGGGCTCGATCTTGAACTTTAATACTTAATGTTTGAAGATTCTAATACTTGAAGATTCGAAGATTCAAAGGCTTCAAGTTTCGTGATGCGACTTGAAAGTCAATGTAGAGTTCTCCTCATTTTTGTAGAGCTTTTCTTCTTCTCGCTTTTTGTCTTTCTTGCAAATGAATTTTCATCCCTTAAAATTTAACGAGAATGCCTCTATTTATGTGCATATTAAAAAGCGACGGGCTCGATTTGGGCTTGCTCGATTGGGCTCGAGCCCGACTTCGGCTGGTCTCGGCTGAATTGGACTTCGATTGGTCTCACTACTTTGACTTCGATTGGTCTCGCTTGGACCTTCCGATAATTATTCTTCCAACATAATTAAAGAATAATTACATGATTTTGTTCGATAAAGTATATCTTTATATTTATTTAGAAGATATAATTATCCAACTCTTTAATTATTTCCAAATGTTTATTTGGAGGAAATAATTATTTATTATGATCCCGTTTCTCATGTGTCGGGTCATAATTAGGCGATCCAATTTCAATGCGACAATTTATAATTTGATAATAAACGCCACATGTACATATTTAATTGGGCCGCATGATTTAATTAGCTAAATTTCAATATATAACTTATCGAATTGGAACTTAGTTAATTACTTTAATGTGAGTATTTATTGAATAAATTTCCGTTATCAACAAGTGGCATAGGAAGTCCTCACGCTCATTCCCTGGTCTTAATTTGCATATTTCTAGACTTCTGTTGTATTTTATCAGGGTCCTGTCATACTTTTCCTATGTTGCATTTTGGATTTTGTATATCCTGGGTTGTATTATTCAAAGTTGATTTGTATTCGTTGTTTTGTTGATGCGTTGTCGAACAATTACGTAATGAATAGAGTTTGTTTTGATAATGTCAAAGATGTCATATTTGTTATTGTATCCATCGATTGGTGACTCGTGCAATGTGTTGTTAATGATCTTAACCTGTATGCCGACTCAAAGGGTCGTTGATGAAACGAATTCATAGAAGATATGTATGTAACGACCGCCCGAGTCGCACGCCTCGAGGGGTTGGATTCACATCAACCTCAGAGTATCTGAGTCACCATACGATGGTTGACACGAAAATCACCTGTTTAATAACCAATAAACCTGATAGTTTGATAAAAAATAAAATAGTTTCGAAACCTCAAAAATGTTGTAATACAGAGTTTAACCATCGTGGCATCGCCTAAATCAAAACCAAAGTATAAAATTTCATCACATACCAAGTCTCAAATACTCCACAAAATAGTTTACAATTTCAACATCCCAAAACAAAATGTGAAAATTGAGTACATCAAAATAATAAAAAGATGACTGCGAGGATCCTAGCCACTCCTTCCTCACCTAGGTAACATCAACAGACACCCACGAACTCCCACACACAAATGGCACTGGCCAATCAAGGGAAGGGTGCTCGATGCCTTAAAGGAAACGAATCACCGTGATGTTAACTTACCCACATCCAAACGAGGCAATACGAAGGATATAGATGTGGCGATATAAGCGTATATATATATATATATATATATATATATATATAATACGTAAATATCACTCATCCAAGGCATCATAGAAAAAATAACCATCATCAACATACACACACATTATGTAGACTCAAATTTACATTCATACCACATGTCATACCCAAGATCTCATCACATAATCAAACGAGTAAAAACAAAAGATAATTCTCGCAAATTAACGACGCTCATACTACAACAACAATAAAATAAACTTACTTAAAATGAAAACCACAAAGAATATCACATATAACTTTCCATCCTTTTCCCGTCGCCTCACCCTTCGAACACCCAACAACAACATATCCTTTTCTCCCCGGCAAAAAGCTCACCCTCGAATACCCAACATCATCATATCCTTTTCCAGTGCGGTGCTCGCCCCTTCGAACACCTAGCATCATCCCAAACATTCTCAATTCAACACTCACATTTCACACACACAAAACCAAACATGCTACCATCACAATAATTCAATGTAGCATCCATAATATACACGATATAACAATTTCAGATGTAACCTATACTCAAACATACATATACTTACAATGTATCTATAACACAAATATATCAAACGTGAATACCCAAACATAAACATACTCAAAGGACCTACACTCAAACATAAATACCACAAAAATAAATATACCATAATGCATCTAACACAACCACCATACAAGTCAACATTTCACAATTTCACAACTATACCTACAGATAAGTTTATAAATACGCCTACATACTAAAATTAATTACCATATACTTCGCTTCAAAACATAAACAGGTAACAAACGAGTGATAAATCCCTCACCTGGCACCACTAGCGCCTGCTATTAATCATCCGCACGCTTCCCGCTCCGAAATCAACACCCGAAAATATAATTATTACTCTTATACTAATCCTTATCCTAATTCAATTTCGAGTTTTCAACCCATATTGACCTTTATTATGATTGTTTGATGTGAAATTATGAGTTATAAGTTGTTGAAGAATATATGTTGAAATTAGTTCTAGTAGATTTTGAGTGCAGAAACGCGGGCTTGGGATTGAGGTCATAGAAATGTTAATTTAGGCTGGAAAATTAGGTACCAGTTGATTGAAATTGGTTGAAATATTGGTAATTTGGATAAGGTATTTGCAAATTATGGGTTTTGGTTGGGTAGTTGAAATTCGCCATCGTAACTGCTATTGAAATATTGTTGATATGATTTGAGTACAATCTATTTATTCTCCGATTCTACTACACATAAGTCAAGTATTGCATGAAATTGTTCTGGACTTGATTGTTCAACACTTGTAACTTCGAATCACTTAGATGTTGCACACTTCAATTCAAGGGCTGATCTTGAACTTTAATACTTGAATGTTTAAAGATTCAATACTTGAAGATTCGAAGATTCAAAGGCTGAAGTTTCAGATGACTAAAGTCAAGCGTAGAAGTTCTCTCGATTTTGTAGAGCTTTTCTCTTCTCGCTTTTGTCTTCTTTCTTGCAAACACCATCCCTTAAAATGGAATGAGAATGCCTCTATTTATAGCATATAGCGCATGGCTTGATTTGGCTTGCCTTCGATTGCTTCTTTTGTCTGACTTCTGTTGGTCTCAAGCCAACTTGAACTGATTATCTCACTACTTGACTTCGATTGTCTCGGTTGATCTTCCCGATAATTATTCTTCCACAATTAAAGAATAATTACATGATTTGTTCGACAAAGTATATCTTTGTATTTATTTAGAAGATATAATTATTCAACTCTTTAAATTATTTTCAAATGTTTATTTGAGGAATAATTATTTATTATGATCCCGTTTCATGTGTCGTATCAAGTAATTAGGCGCATCCAATTTCAATGCGACAATTTATAATTTGATAATAAACTACATGTACATATTTAATTAACATGATTTAATTAGCTAAATTTCAATATATAACTTATTGAATCGAACTTAGTTAATTAATTTTAATGTGAGTATTTATTGAATAAATTGCTATCATCAAGGGCATAGAAGTCCTACTACTATTCCCTTTGTTGTCGATTTGTATATTTGTAGACTTCGTGTTGTATTTTACTGTAGGGGTCCGTCATTACATTCTTCCTATGTCAGTATTTTGGATTTCTTGGTATATCCCGTTGTATTATTCAGCAAAGCTGATTTGTATTCCGTTGCTTTTGTTGGATGTGTTATGTTCACCACCATGGAATAGACAGTTTTGATAATGTCAAGATGTCATATTTGTTATCAGATCCATCGACGGGTGACTCGTGCATGTGCTGTTAATGATCTTAACCTCGTATGGCCGATTGGGTGGGTCGTTACTTTAAACGAATTCATGTAAGATATGTATAGACTACCTCGAGTCGCACGCCCGAGGTTGGATTCACATCAACTCAGATATCGGAGTCACCATACAACGGTTGATATTAAAATCAATTGCTCACGACCACAAACCCGATATAGTTTCATAAAAAGTAAAATAGTTTCAAAACCTCAAAAATGTTGTAATACGTAGTTTAACCATCGTGGCATCGCCAAATCAAACCAAAGTATAAAATTTCATCGCATATCAAGCTCCTCAAATACCCACAAAATAGTTTACAATTTCAACATCCCAAACAAAATGTGAAAACCGAGTATATCAAAATAATAAAAAAGATGACTGCTGAGGACTTCAGCTACTGCCCCTCACCTAGGTAAAATCAACGGACCACCCACGAACTCCGCCGTCACAAACGGCACCCATTAACTGGCGCGTAAGCGGTGTTCTATAGCCTAATGAAACGATTCACCCGGATGTTAACTTACCCACATCCGAACGAGACACAAAGAAGGATATAGATGGGCGTAGATAAGGTAGATATATATATATATATATAATACGTAAATATCAATTATCCAAGGCATCATAGAAAATAACCATCATCAACATACACACATTACGTAGACTCACTTACATTCACTGCAGCATGTCATACCTAAGATCTCATATCACATAATCAAACGAAAGTAAACAAAGATAATTTCGCAACACGAATGCCTTCATACTTACAACAATAAAATAAACTTTCGCACAAATGAAACCACAAGAATATCACATATAACATTCCATCCTTTTCCTGTGCCTACCTCTAACACCCAACAACAACATATCCTTTTCCCCAAGTGTGCTCACCCTTCGAACACCCAACATCATCATATCCTTCCGTGCAAAGCTCGCCTTCGAACGCCCCACATCATCCCAAAGATTCTCAATTCAAACAATTCACATTTCACACACAATAAACCAAACATGCTACCATCACACAATAATCTCAATCTAGCATCCATAATATACACGATATAACAATTCTCAGAGAACCTATACTAAACATACATATACTCACGCATACGGCCCATAACACAAATATACTAAACGTGAATACACCCAAACATAAACATAATTAAAGGACCCAGCACTCAAACAATAAATACTACAAAATAATTATACCATAACGCATCTAGCACAACCACTACAAGTCAACATTTCACACACTTTCACAACTATACCCTACGTATGTTTATAACACGCCTACATACCAAAATTAATTACTATATACTTCAAACATAAACGAGGTAACAAACGAGTGATAAATCCCCCACCTTGGCTAAGCACTAATTAGCGCCCAAGCTACCAATCGATCCAAGACGCTTTTCCCGCATTCCGAGTCAACACTAAAATATATAATTAATACTCTTAACAATTTCAATCCTTATCCTAATTCAATTCCTCGAAGTTTTCAACCCATACTGGACCTTTATTATGATTGTTTCGATGAAATTATGAGTTATAAGTTGTTGGAAGAATATGTTGAAATTAGTTCTAGTAGATTTTGGAGTAGTAAACGGCTTTGGGATTAGAGGTTGTTAGAAATGGGTTAATTATTTGGAAAAGTAGAAAATTTAATGATTGAAATTGGCTGAAATATTGGTAATTTGGATGCGTATCGCCGATTATGGGTTTTAGTTGGGGTAGTTGGAATTCACCATCGTGAATCGCTATTGAAAATATTGTTGATATGATTTGAGTACAATTTATTTATTCCTCTCGATTTACTTCACATTACAAGTCAAGTGCCTTAAGAAATTGTTTCTGGACTTCGATTTGTCAAACACTTGTAACTCGAACACTTAGACGTTGCGACACTTCAATTCAAGGGCTCGATTCAACTTTAATACTTGAATGTTTGAAGATTCAAATACTTGAAGATTCGAAGATTCAAAAGCTTGAAGTTTGCATTTACTCTGGAAAGTTCGATGTGTGGCTCCTCTCGATTTTCAGAGAGCTTTTCTCTTCTTCTGCTTTTGTCTTCTTCTTGCAAATGAATTTTTATCCCTTAAAATGGTTCTGAGAATGCCTCTATTTATAGGCATATTAGGTGATGGGCTCGATTTGGGCTTGCCTTCATTGGGCCGAGCCCGACTTCGCTGGTCTCTGCCAACTGACTTCGACGTCTCAGCTTACTACTTCGACGGGTTCAAGCCAGACTCTCCCGGGATAATTCATTTTCCAACATACTAAAGAATAATTACATGATTTTGTTCGACAAAGTATATCTTTTGTATTTATTTAGAAGATATAATTATCCAACTCTTTTAATTATTTCCAAATGTTTATTTGAAGGAAATAATTATTTATTATGACTCGCTTTCTCATGCTGGCCGGGTCATAATTAGGCGATCCAATTTCAATGCGACAATTTATAATTTGATAATAAACGCCACATGCAAGGCTATTTAATTGGGCCGCATGATTTACTCCAGCTAAATTTCAATATATAACTTATTGAATTGGAACTAGCTAATTAATTTAACGTGAGTGGCTTATTGAATAAATTTCCGTTATCAACAAATGCATGAAGCCCCTACCGCTCATTCCCTTTTGTTGTCGACTTGTATATTTCTAGACTGTGTTGTATTTTATTGAGGGTCCGTTGTCATACTTTTCCTATGCTATTTTGATTTCTTGTATATCCTCTGGGTTGTATTATTCAAAGGATTTGTATTCTGGTTGTTTTGTTGACGCGTTATTGAACACCACGATGGAATGTAGAGTTTGCTTTGATAACGTCAAAGATGTCATATTTGTTATTGTATCCATCGACACTCTCGTGCACAAGTTGTTAATGATCTTAACCTCGTATACGACTGGGGGTGGGTCGCTACGAAACGACCCATAGAAGATATGTATGTAAACGACTCGCCTCAGCCAGACGCCTCGAGGTCGATTCGCTATCAACTCGTATATCGGAGTCACCATACAATGGTTGACATGAAAATCAATTGCTCGATGACCAATAAACCTCGGAGAATTTCATAAAAGTAAAAATAGTTTCAAACCTCAAAAATGTTGTAATACGTAGTTTAACCCATCGTGGCACGCTAAATCAAACCAAAGTATAAAATTTCATCGCATATCAAGTCTCAAATACTCCACAAAATAGTTTACAATTTCAACATCCCAAAACAAATGTGAAACTGAAAGTATATCAAAAATAATAAAGATGATCACGAGGATCCTAGCCACTCGTCCCTCACCTAGGTAACATCAACAGACACCCACGAACTCTGCCGCTTCACAAATGGCACCTCGTCAACTGGCGGCGGTGCTCGATGTGCCTGTTGGAAAACGAATCACCCGGATGGTAACTTACCCACATCCGAATGAGGTACACAAAGAAGGATATGATGTGGCGATAAGTAGATATATATATATATATAATACGTAAATATCACCATTCAAAATCATCATCAACATACAATAATATTTGCTGTAGGACTCAGCCTACATTCACCGCATGTCATACCCAAGATCTCATATCACATAATCAAACGAGTAAAACAGCATAATTTCGCAACACGACGTTCATACTACAACAACAATAAAATAAACTTACGAAAATGAAACCACAGCAATATCACATATAACATTCCATCCTTTTCCCGGCAGGCTCACCCTTCGAACACCCAACAACAACATATCCTTTTCCCGGCAGGCTCACCCTTCGAACACCCAACATCATCATATCCTTTTCCAAAGTGTGCAGGCTCACCCTTCGAACACCCTACATCATCCCAAACATTCTCAATTCAAAAATTCACATTTCACACAATAATAAACCAAACATGCTACCATCACAATAATCTCAATGTAACATCCATAATATACACGTATATAACAATTTCGTATAGAACCTATAAGTACTCAAACATACATATACTCACGTATACGCCCATAACACAAATATACTAAACGTGGAATACACCCAAACATAAACATACTAGCAATACGTAACTGAACGAAGTACTGAT